>VXAX01001245.1:0-22500 GCA_013399835.1 Leptocoma aspasia | reverse complement strand
GGTCCCTACTAGTCCTGGGCAGATGGACCAGTACTACTCGGTTTTATGCTGCCTCATTTACTTAGTGTTTTGCAATCCTTAATGTGCACAGCTGGCAGCTGAATGCAGGTTTGATACTAACAGTTTAGACATCTTTAGATGTAGCAGATGGAAAATTTTACACAAATAAAGTAGGAGAAAGTGTGCAATTAGGTTTTTATCTGCAGTTACATGATGCATCCTGTGCTTTCGTTTAGAACATCACCTTGGTGGGTGGTCATCATCTTCCCTTGCACCAAAGCTGTACCTTCTTGACACCACACTTGACGTTGGATGCCTGCCCAAGCACCAAACTTCTGTTATTGTTGAGTGTGAAGGAAATCAGAAATGCAGCAATCAGCAAAAGACAAAGGCAGACCAGCAGTGTGATTCCAGCAGCCCAGTACATTATGGTTGCATTCCATGCGAGTTAAGTCACGATGGTAAAAGCCTTGGCAGGATTTTTTTTTTCAATAGTTTATTCATGATGTTCATTATTATGAGCTGTAAAGACTATGAGAATTTCATTTTTTAAATGTCTTATGGAATGTATCACTTTCTTAGATCTTGTAGACATGCTGTGGAAACCATAACATAAAATATGAGTTACTTACAATAACTAATTTTAATCCCATCTGCTAAGTATGACAACATTAGCATTTCCACTTAATTAAAAACACCCTTAAAGCAGCAATGTTTTAATCACTCCATTTTATTTACTCTCCTCCAGTGTCACTTATAATTGTAACTTTTTATTTTTTAATAATGAGGGATTTTTTTTCCTCTGTGCATCACACAAAAAAGTGCTGTCGATAATTAGCAGTCTTCTGTTATTACTAGACTCAGGTGTCACAACTGTGTCTCATCCTCATTACAGTAAAAAATTTCACCTATCAGATTCATTATTGCTAGATAATGCGACTGAGAGCCTTAGCAGGCCCTCCAGAAAAGTAATTCAGCCAAGCAAAATTATCAGCTAATTATATTTAGAATCAAAAGCCCAACAACTATTTGCAGATAAATTGTATGAATTGAAGTGAATAGACCTGAATATTAAGATTCATAGATTTAGCAGATGATTTGTTAATTGGAATAAAAAAGACCATTTACTAGCCATTTTAACAATAGATCAATCAGAACTCTTATTTATTATTTAACTAGTAGTGCTTAAGGATTGAAATGAAGAGTAATTGTATTATTGTTATGATATGATACTTTTCTGGGAAAGGACAGAAATGCATGGAAATGAAAAGATTCCATGTCCATCCTCACACCAAAGTGTGTGTCAGTGTGAGCTCTGCCCAGTTTGGTTTGATCTTTAGGTCTTGACAACTGGAAGGTGTAAGGTTTGTAGTAAAACTTACTACTGTAGTCGGGACTGGTCAGAAAAATACACCCAAACTTTGGTGCAGAAAGGTAGCAAAAGAGTATGCAAATAAGATAATTTGCAAATGAAAGAATTCCAAATTTTTCACTTTCATCCAGCAAACCACGGAGGCATTAAATTCTGATTTTACTAATTCATGATCCTGGTAGAGGTTTTTTGAAAGGGGAAATTTAATACTCAAACGATGACTCAGATCCCATCTTGGCCTGCAGTTTTGTTTTAGGGAGCTGTTCTTTTTTTTTTTTTTCCCATGCAGACGATATGATTAAAAAGCAAATATTTTAACATAACTTAGTGATCTGAGCTATTACTGAAGTGTCCACAGTTTCACTCTTTTTTTTTTCTCCTAGATTAAAGAAAACTTTAAAAATCTATTTGCTTTGACATATGACACAATATTTAAGAACTGAAATCATCAATTAAATCACACATCAGAAACATTTCCCTTTGGTAAAAAATATAGTGCTAGACGATGTACACTTTGAAATTGTTGTTAATGTTTAAAATGCAATCTGAAGTGCATATGTTATTTAAAAAAAAAAAACATAAATTACAAATTTTAAAAGTTTATGAAAAAAGACGGCAGTCATTTCTTAGCAAAAGCATTTGCAGAGAAATGTGTCTTTGGGGTTTGTGGATATGCATAGTTTTCTAGCATGAAAGCTGAATATGTTATTCTTTATTTTCTTTTTTTTTTTTCTGTTTAAAATTGAGTAGATCTAAAGGAAACAGACTCCTTTCAGAGTACGTGTAATAAAGTACCAAACCTGACATTCACATGAAGGTAGCAAAAGCTTTTGGGTTGTCACTGAAAATAGAAAAGGTGAATGTCGACAAGATTTCAGATTTTTTTTTTTTTTTTTATTCTGGGGAATGAGGGAAACTGAAGTTAAAAATAAAGTCCTCGTATGGTCAACATGTTGGAGGAAATTCAAAGCCTCTCATAAAATAAACATATTTTAAGAAGTGTTTTGAATTTCACTGTGTAATTTCTGGCCAACAGAAATTACAGTTGTATCTTTGGAGGGACGTTGTGTCAGATCAATGGTCATTATGTGAAAAAAATAAACTGAAACCTGGATGCCTTTAACCCACTCAGATGTTAAAACCCGAACTCCAAGGGGGACAGCTCTGCTACTGTAAAACCTTGCACCACGGCAGCGCAATTCTAAAATATTTAGGTTTGATGTTACAGGAGATATGTAAAATGTTCCTTGGGGGGGAAAAAAGGCAAGTACAAAACTTTGCGCACTTGGGCAAATTTCACTAGCGGTTATTAAAAAATACAACAGTTTATGTCCTGAAAAATTAAGGAAATTATCCAAAGCATGTGAATAAGCTGAAATATCCCAGCCTGGAGCATGCTGCAAGTTGTTCCTGGGTTGTATTTAGCTGTAACCTTTGGAGTCTGGAAGTCTGAGGGAATATCTGCTGTGCCAGGTGAGGGTGGTGTGTGCGCCTGCGAGCACACCCTGGCGTAGCCAACGTGCCCCTTGTTTTCCAGCAGCATTATTAAGCAAAGCCGTCCATACTTCACCATGTTGTTACATGTGTCTGTCTGCTGATTATAAAATGTGTTAAACAGTATTTAAAAAACAAAAAAATGCAGAGCTGCGCTTTGATTTATTCAGCGAACAAAACATATGCTCGCTGTTCTGTTCTATGTAATTCATATGATCAATAAAATTTTCTTTAAAAAGAGCAACTTTGGCATTTAGAAGGATTATGCTGCTGAAGAAAAAAAAAAATGTTTCCCTCTTGCTGCATGCAGGCAACCTCAAGGCTCTTGCACGGAAATAAGTTTTTTGGATGACTAATGTCTATTTTTGTGTATTTGTGATTTCTAATCCTCAGGATCGAGGCTGTGCATTGTGGCTGTTACCCGCTGTGTCCCAAAGCCTTGGTGTACCCAGAGATATTCCCAGGTAGCTGCTTTGTTGCCTGTTCCTTCTGCTGAAACGTAATAACGTGATTCCTGCTAAAATCCAAAGTTTGGGAATGAACTTGAGTGAAAGCAATTGTTTATTTGGCAAGCCAGCGTGTTAGTGTTAAGGCAAATTTTATGTGTTTTAATACATTAGACGAAGTTTATATTTGCCATCTGTTCTTTTAAGATAACAAAAAAGCAAGTTTTGAAATAGCATTCTTCATTGTTAGCATACACATCCCGTAATGATAGATTTTTGTTAAAAGGTCACTGATGCTGCAATGGTTTGCAGATTTTTTTTTTTGATACACAGAAAAGGGAAAAAAAAAAAGCCAGGCCTGAAAATCACACCAAATTATTTAAACAATTTAATACTTAATAGTATGCAACTGCAGCACAGGATACACACTAATGTAGTACCAGTTCTTCGAAAAATCTCATCACTAAATGTATCACATATGCATTGTGTTACATTAGAATAATGTATTTTAATCACCCAAAGGAGATGTCTAAACAGCACAACTACACAGTCTTATTTAGCATTAAACATCCTTGTGAGCTGAGGTAACCTTATAAAATCATGCTTAAATAATGTAAAACACGAGGCGGCACAGAGCAATATGCATTTTTAATTAGTAAAGTGACTAATATCGAGTGTGTGCTTTGAGGTTTTTGTTTCATTAAAAATGTATCTGTTTTTCCTGCAGCTGAATATCTGTATTCTACACCTGAACAGCTTTTTAAAAGGCTTCAGAATTTCTGCAAGAAACCAGATATTGTAAGGAGACATCTCTATAAGGTAGTTGTTTGCAATAGTTTTAGATGATATAATGCCATATTGAAGTACAAAGGGGAAAAAAAAGCCTTAAAAAAACAACATTTAATTAACATACTAATGTTTAAAGGAAACATGCTAGGGAGGGATATTAGTCGTTACACTAACAAGGATTAATTAAACTAGATGCCAGTTGTATTAACCTAGGTCTTATGAAATACGTGCACTTAATGCATGCTACATGTTTTTTTTAATTTACTGTTTTCTAAAATTACTGTCCTTTACATTTGGACCCAAGAGGCTTATAAAAATGAACCTGGATTAATGCAACTCATTAGTTTAAAAGGAAAATAAAAGAAAGATCCTACAATTATACTAATGAGGATAAGCCTACCTTCCTATCCTAATTTAATCTTCAACAAATGCAGGTGACAGGTATCAGCTAAGATTTCTTTGGCTTCTGGAATGATTTGAGTGATTTTCATAATTACGATTATTTTAATTCTTTGCTTTATAAGGTGTGTTGAGCATTAAAGTTTATTGGGAGCATAATTTACTGGTATTTATCATGTCCCCTTCTTTGCAGTTATTTCTGTAGAGAAAGTCCAGGTTCAGTGGCAAACTCTCCATTCAGGTTTTGCTCAAGTGTTCTATGCTAGGCCGACTTTCATGGTTTTAAGTGGTGTATTTACACTGATGGGAGTCACATTTTGTCACATTTTTCTTTTTTTTTTTTTTTCAATTTGAATGTAGATGAAGCACTAAATTTTACGTTATTCCAGTGAAGAGCCGTTACCACACGATGCTGCTTTCAGAAGAATAACTGCAGATTTTTGCATGCTGCTTCATACATTTACAGTGGCTTTTGACTTTTACTATCCTGGCTGTGCCATGGGCAGGTTGGATTCACATCACCCCTGCACGACAGAGGTGTTTCAGCTCGGGAAAACCCCTGAATTCAGCTGGAAGTCCTTAAAGGCTTGGGGGTGCAGGGAAATGCTCCTCGTGTTAACCCGTGAGACACAAATGCGGTTCTTGGAGCGTTCCCCGGCTGTCGCCGTCCAGCCTCACTGTTAATGAGCAGGTCGAGCAATCTCCTCCTTAATTTGGAGTCTCACGCTGCCAACAGACCCAGCCTCATGCCTCCACCTCCCTCCCTCTCTCTGGGGACCAGAAAGTGTTGGGTCTTGCTGTGTCTCGTCTGCCTCTCTCCCCCTTCCTGCACACATGTAGCAGGAGCAGCGAGGGCTTAGCCCAGCCTTGACTTTTTTTGTGACCTAAAAATAGGCATTTACATAATGATACATCAAAGATGATGTTGTTTCTGCAGGAAACGGTTAAACCTCAAGGAAAAAAAAAAAAAAAAAAGAGGAGAGAACCAAAAATGCAATTTAACACCCAATTTCAAGCTCATTATCTTTCATTGTCTATTAACTTGGCAATGGTTCAGAAGGTAGCTCATAATAGTTTAAAATGCTGACTGAACACTTCCAGTGTTCAGCATTACTTCTTGAGTCAATAGTATTGTAGAGTTAGGCATGGGGGCTTCAAAGGGAAAGCAGTCCTTAAATGTTTACCTTGGCATTTCCCAGTGCTTCAAGCTCAGTTAATGGTTGCATTCACATGGATCTTCTCCCACATGGATCCCCAGCTCCTGAACACAAAGCCAAGGCATGCAGAAAATACTGATATAAAATAGTACAGGTCGAAAATGTGTGCGCAAGCCCCATAGGCAAAATGCTGATTTGCTTGAAGGATTTTTTTTTCTGTTTTTAAGAATTCCTTGGGATGATTAGTAGGCGGAAGCTGAAGGTTTTTATCCCGGCCCTCATGCCTGGGGTTTGCAGATCTTCTGAGTGTCAAAGCTGAACCTCTGCAACAGGTAGCAATGGAGCTGAGTGGGGGATTGTTTTAAAATGAGGAAAGCAGAAGCTAATCCAGCACCTGTGAGCACCAGAGGAAATATCCCTGTTGTCTTTAATAGGCTTTGGATCAGCTCGGAGAATACTGTTAGAGTTGTCCTTTTGTGCCTACACCCACGTCCACCTAGTCTTCCTTCACCGTGGGCCATCCACAAAACCTCCTGGCTAGCTTAGAGCTGTGCTGTTAAGGTCATTACAGCTGGAGTGATGCTGCTTTGTAAGGAAGCTGAGCTGAGTGAAATCCTGAAGGCTAAGCAGCACTTGCACTGTATTTTCACCTTTTTTCAGCTCACTATAATATTATCTCTGCTTTAGTGGACTAGAAGAGGGATCCCAGCACAAGAGTCAATGTTAACCAGCTCCTTGTCTTTCAGAAACCATCCTGCCATACTCTCTGCATTGATAAATTTGAGTTTATCAAGTATCTGTGACATTTTGGAAGTAGAAGTGCTTTTAAAGCAAATAATGCTTTTCTCTGCTGGTTGGGGATTCTGCTCCACAAGTTGGGAAGTAATCACCTTGGCTTATCCTTTTACATATTGTTGGGATTTTATTACTCAGGATATCTATAATAATTAGACAGTGGCTAATTAAACAGGCAGTTGATTCCTTCAGATGTCCTCAATGCTTGTGCTAACAAAATTAGTGGCAGAAAGGAGATAAATGAAAGCAGAGCAGTGGGCTTAGGGACTGGACATAGGGAACAACCCTGTGAAAACGCACAGACCAAGGCATTAAACTGTAGTAGCTTAACTCCAGGGAGCAGATTCATGCTGACAGACTTTTAAAAATGCCCATACTGTAAGCACCTATGAAAACCTTCCCAGATGATATATTGCTCACCCTGAGTATTCACATAGCACTCAAGGCTGGCTCATCGGATTTCAACTTTGCCTTCTGCCAGTTATTAGCAGAAGACCGAGATGGGAGGGAAGAAAATCTCATTTGTTATCAATTATTTGTTCTGTTCCAGTTTTCATGGAATCAAACTCTAGTTCTGAGTGGTTTTGGTTGCTGAGGTAAGCACAGGAATGAAGCAAGTAACAAAAACAGGGCATTGCTCAGGGCACACCACAGGACCTGTTAGTGCCCTATCTAGTAGATTTAAAGTTAAAATAAATAAAATAAAATAGGGCAAAGCATTTTTTTCTGCATTATTTTCTCAAAGTTTACCTTTCAGTTTCCTCACTTGAGTTTCTTAATTTAAAACAGCATGTATAAAGAGTATACAGTGGAAAGGGACAAGAAGAGTTGCCAAAAGCCAGGCATGGAAGGAGCTGACAACTTTAAATAATCTCTCCCAGCCCTCCCAGCTGAATGAGTGCTGGTTGACATGCTGTCAGCTTCAGTTCCTACAGAAAAATCCTACTCTCACTCATGCTTGTTTAATGGAGAAAAGAATTTGGCCCACTTTCTGACATTCATCTTCTCATTTCCATCACACTACAGAAGCTCACCTGCCTATGAAAAGACACATGGCGTGATTTTTTTCTTTCTGACACCACTGTAGAAGGAAGTCTGCTGAATTCAAAGGGATTAAACTGCTGTAAAATCAAATTAAGATCCCAGTTAGACCATAGACATCTGAATTGTTTCCAGTCTCAGGATTTGGCTGTAAAGGGCAGTTCTAACAAAACTTCCCTGTTTTTCTTTTTCTTTCCTTTTCTCTTTTCTCTGATTTGAGAAAGCAGTATCTTGGATATTTCAGGGAAACATGTAGAAGGGAAAACTGCTCCTGGTCCAGCTTCCATGTTTAGGCAAAGCTAGGGAAGCAGCAGGAGGCACTCTCAGTGTAAGATACAGGGCATTGGGCACGTGAGGATGCAGGGGAGCCTGACGCCAGGTGTCTCATCAGCCACTCAGCCCTGTTGTTCACAGTTCCTGTACAGGCCATGTGGCAGGAGGGGTGGTGCCTCTGCCTTTATCCTTACCCAATCCCCAGCAAAACTCCATGGGAAATGCATTTTTCCATAAGCAACCTGGTCTAGTGGAAGGTGTCCCTGACCATGGCAGGGGTTTGGGACGAGATGGTCTTCGGGGGCCTTTCCAACACAAACCATTCCATGATTCTGTGATGTGTTTATTATGGTGTTTAAATAATTAGCTCAGGTTTTCCCCACCTTCAATTGTGTTGAGTGTCTTCTCATTCTGGAGTTGGTCACCTGGAAGCAGGAGCTCCTCATCCATCTTTATTGTACCATCCATTATTTTATAAACATTTGTCAAACATTTACAGTATCCCAGTCTTTTCAGTCTCTCCTTGTGAATATTATTCCATGTTTATATTCTAATTTCTCATCATTCAAGCCATTCTGATGCTTGAGAGCTGTTTTTGTGCTGGTGTGATCATTGCTTTAGAGAATTCTGGGCCATGCCATCAGTTTATGTGATGTGTAGTACTCTGATAATTCCCAACCTGTTCCTTATGGAGCCAATCCTACTGTTTACTTTTTAATGGTGAATGTATATTGAGCAGATGTTTGCTTACAGTGTTCTCCAGATCTTCTGTCCCGGGCTGATAAAGTTAATTCAGAGCTTTATAGGGTATGCAAATAGTGCAAGTGTTTCCATCTATCCTGCTGGCTTTCTGTTCACATGTAGCAGAGCACGTTTGCAGAGTTAAAAAAGAAGGAATTGTATTGAATTTCTGCTTTTACCTGGCTAGCATTAGGTGAGGGTCAGAGGGAGGTTAGAAACACAAATGAGAAGCTTGTATTTGCCTCTTGAGCTGCTCAGTTTCCCGTGAACGTGATTTAAAATGGTTTCAGAGGTGGTTTAGATCTGCTTCTCAGAGTCTGTGGGGGAAGGTTACAGGAACTCTGGAGTACAGAGCTCTGTGTCCATGCTCTCCTATCTCTGTTCCAGTGCTTAGGCATGTGATTCTAAGGAAAATATGTAAAACATAAGGATTTTTTCATGTGAAAGAAAACTTCCACTACTTACTTGGAGCACAGAATCACAGACTAGTTAAGGAAGGTGCTTCTGGAGGTCACCAGCCCAGGCTCCGCTCAAAGCAGGGCCAGTTTCAAAGTAGGATCTGACTTCAAACTTAGATTAAGTTGCTCAGGATCACATCCAGGTTAGACTCGAGTCTTGACACTTGCCATTCCCTGTGTATGGCTGATACAGTGAAACTCCTCTCTAGCTTAGGAGTTTGCACAGGTGGGAAGGTGTGCTGGGCTGTGGGACACAATTTAAACATTTTGGGTGAACCTAAGGTCTTCAAGTAGTTGTGGTACAGGGAGGTTGGCCTGGCTAACATGGATCCTCACTGTGGAAGAAATGAGCTGGCAGGAAGGGAGTTGGAGTTGCCTAATTTTGGGATCTAGCCATAGATAAATAGATATATGTGCAGATATATATGGGTGTAGGTGGCCTGCACCTGAACTTCTCTCTGGGCTTGTCTTGCTCTTGGCTCTCTGAGGTAAATATCCAGGAGACTCCAGCTCTCTGAAAATCACAGAATCCTAGTTAGGTAGGGAGAGACCCTTAAGATCATTGAGTCCAAGCATTAATCCAACATTTCCATGATCACCATGTCCCCAGATGTTGGTCTGTAGCTCACAGCAGCTGGCTGCACTTGCAGAGTAGGACTAAAGCAGTTATGGGGGCAACTTTCAGCATAAACACCAGGACTTGGAACTTTTCCTTCTCACAGTATTAGATAGCTTCCAGGGGAGTTTTAGAAAGCAAATGAAAACTGGCAGATGAGCCATAGCCACTTCAAAACAGTAGATGGAGAAATGGGTCAAAGGAGATAGGAAGAAAAGTTGCAAAAAGCATGAAAACATTTTTTTTCAAGTACGGTTTATTCAAATTATCTTGGGGAAAAAAGCAGGAAACTCTTTTCCCACTGTTATAGTCAGTCAGTCACTCTTGAGCCATCCTATGCAAGGTAGTGCATAGATTTGCATTGAAAATTTGATGGTTTTTGTTTCAAGACAGCAAGAATGAGGTGAGTTTTAAAAGGCCAATATAAGAAACTACAGAACAGACCAGTTTGGTCAGGGAAATACTGTTACTCTGCTGAGGTGTACTAAATAGCTCTGCCTTGGGCCTCAGTGCACCCAATTCGTGCAAAGCAATGGTGGGTTTTGATGCTGGTCTCCAAAGGTGCTTGGAGTTCAAAAACTGAACTCCAAAAATAATTGCTGCAAACTGTTTTCCACCCTGATTCTTCCCCCTTACTCACTTGCAGAGTGAAGGAGTTGGATCACAGAATACATCTGACCCAATACAAATTGACTCTATAAATTATTCCAGTCTTGTCTGTTGTGTGGAAAATTAGTCTCTAAATCTTAATTTTGTTAAGGTGATTTTTTTAAAAGTGCATCAAATCTACACTAAATCAATACTGTGTGCTTGAACTCCAACTGTCCTGAAAGAACCAGCCTGAATGGATGAACACTCCTTATTAAATTCTAAAGGTTAACTCTGAAGTCTAATCATGGCAGAGTAGATATTAAGTGCTTCAGTTTTGATCTTAGGACACTAGAAACAAGTTGATTATTTCATGAAAGATACTATTCTGCTACTGACATTATGCTGTTTGTTCTTTGTGGGAAGATGCTGCTTTATGTGAAAACTTTGCTTCTTTTGATCCCCACATTTTTAGGAACTGTTGATAGAATGATAGTCGTGGAATTTTATTCCTTGCAAAAATGAATGTCCAGATCTTTGCATAGTTATCACTCCTCAAAAAAAAAACCAAGAGAGATTATTCTCAAGTAAAGCCCAGGGTGATGATGGTCTCGCAGAACTAGATGATTCTCATGGTTCTGCCATGTCTCAGGGTGAGAGGGGCACATTGGTCCCTGAGGGTGTTCAGTCCTTGGCGTGTCCGCTGAGACATGAGTAAAGCAGAGGGAGCAAATAACCTGGGCCTGATGACCAGCTTACCTGCCTTAAAAAATTCACCCCGTTTTTAAATAACACCACATAAATGTTCTTTGACCAACTGGCTTCCACCCCTCCTGAAATCCTTCCCACATTTTGTGTCCCAGCCTCTAACACGGCTCCATGTGCTTCTCTCTTGTGCTTCCTCGCAGGGCGAGACGGCCGGGTTTTCTTGGGCAGCGCTCGGCAGTAAATTCAGGTCTCTGCTCGCAGCAGAACCGAGGGAAGATTTGTGACAGATGGGGCTAAGTCACAAACTTGCAGCCTCAGGCAGAATTGTGGAAGTTTCCAGAGTGTGCCCATATTTACCTGATCAGAGAGAAAAGAAAATCTGCAGAGGAAGCCGAGCCTGGCTGCTTGTCATAGCTGACACAGAGCCATCTGCCACAAACCTGTGGCGGCTTCAGATCTCCAATCCCTGCCACCACCCCAGCTCAAATTAAATACAGATTCTTAGAGACGTTATGATGGTTACACATGTCCTCGGCATCACATGCAGGAGACTGTTCAAAAAAAATATGTGGCCTGTTGTGTAACCGCACTCATGTATCCCATATGTGGTGCCACATTGAATTTCCGGTTGAATCTGTTTTTATCCTTTGTACTGGATGACATGGTGCCTGAATTCTTTCTTTTCGCCGACACGATGGCAGCCAAGCTGCAGCTTCAAACGCTCACACTTGGCTGAGTTTCTACCTAGGTTGCCAGGTTATCATTGGAGCCTTATTGTGTCCTCAAAGGGCCACAGGGCCTGAAAGGAGGATCCGAATGCTGCTGGACTAATTGGGCAGCCATCTCTGGGTTGTTGGGAGGCAAAGGGCTGNTTTTTTTTTTTTTTTATTGCAAATTAATGACTCTCTGGCAAAGGGGTTTTTAAGTGAAGGTATTAATAAGGGGTCTGGCAGGTAATCCCATGATTCGTGGAGTTACATTTGCATTTAATTAATCTTAAAGAAAGCTGAAAGATAAACAGCTGTAATTCAAACTAGCATGGGAAATATGCTACATGGTGCCATCTATCCGATAAAATGAAAGCCGAGACACTTGTTTTATTTCCCTCAAGGATGGAGAACAAACAGACAACAATCAAAATACTTCCAATAAAAACCAGTAGTTTAAATGTAATGGCAGTTCATCAAGAATCTTTGCATCCAGTTGCAAATACAGTCTTTTAAAGATAAATCACTTATGATTCCAGCAGTCAAGCCGCAATATTTGTTGATGTAAAATGTTTTGAAGATGTAGATTGTACAATAAATTTTTAATAAAGTGCCCACTGCAATTTTTAATTAGCATATCTCATTCATGTATAAGTGTGTACATCTATCTGTGTGTTTATCACCATGCATATCCTTGTGTCAGAGTCAATGAATGCAATTGTGTCTTTATCTGATGAAGTAGAATTTGGTTTGCAAGTGATAATAAAACCTTATGGCAATTCCAAGATTTTCAACTCTGCTCTGGGAAGAAGCAGGAAGAGGACTCTGGGTAAGGCGTTACGACGTGAAGCCTGGTAAGACTTGTCTTTGCAGACAGGTGTGGTCTCAGCTTCCCTTGGATCAAGCAGGGCAGCTCCTCTCCCTGAAAGGGGTGAAAAGTACAGGCTGGTCCCCATCCCCACAAGTGTTTTTGTGACTTTTGACACCATCAAGAAGCTGAAATGTCATTTTTCAGCCTGAGAGACTGTACTTCTTGTTAAAATTAGCCCATGAAGCAATCAAAAACAACCCAGGGAGACCCAATGGAAAGTGTTTGGTTGTTCTCCTAGCACTGCAGAGTTGTAATTTTGCAGTTACCATCTCTCTGCGTGCAGGTTCCTCCTCCTTTCTGCTCAGCCAAAGCCCAGCTTGGCTTTAGGCCCAGCTTGTGGTTGAGTGGACATGTTCTTCCCAAGAGCGTAGGTCTGGTGGTCATCCTTGGAGGACCCAAGGAACAGGGCTGCCTTGCACTGCTACCAGAGTGTATCATAGATGTTCACCAATGTCATCACACCTTGCACGGCAAATTGGAATATTTTTTGGCTTTACTGCTGAGGAAACTGAGGCATGGTGCAGTTGTAGCAACTGCTTCAAGTGTCACAGTGAGTCATTCTCCAAACCAATAAAAGAGAAAGAGGAGATGCTGCACTCGGGCTTGTGGTGAGCAGACTTGAAACATCAAAGCTGTGTGGTTTGCACTCAAAGGCTCCTGCTGTCCTCAAGGCACACCCTCATCAGCCCCACGGCCAGAGGAGGTCTCACCCAGCTCCTTGGTGAGGTGGAGCTCTGCCCTGCTGAACTTACTGACAGTGATACTTCAACCATGCCCAGCTCTGTCTGGTGAGCAAGGCTTCGTCTTGGTGGAAAATTTTTCCCTTCTCATGAACCCTTGCAAGTAACGTTTTATAATAGAAACTCTGTGAGGAGCTTAATTGCAGGGTAATAAATAGCAATGCTGTGTTATCTCCTGATACTTCTTTACATTCTTAGCGAAGATGCACAGCTGCTCTGGAGCAAGGATCCCTGGAAGTGTTCAAGGCTGAATTGGACAGGGCTTGGAGCAACCTGGTCTGGTGGAAGGTGTCCCTTCTCATGGTGGGGGATTGGAATTGGATGAGCTTAAAGGTCCCTTCCAATCCAAACCATGCTGATTCCGTGTCCTTAACACATCACAGGATGTGTCAGGGGCCCCACTGGCCTGTTTGAGGTCCTCAGTCAGGAGAGTGATGTAGGACTGCCAGGTAGCCAGAGGTGATACTTGCAGGGTTTCCAGGTAGTCAGAGGTGATGTTTCCCCCAGGGAGTGTCCCCTTCAGCACTGCAGACTGAACCAATCTACAGAGTTTTGCCTCTCAGTTTCAGCAGAGGAAACGAGAGTGTCACCCCGCGCTGCTTCATTTCAGTCCCTCACTTCAGAAGGTCAGAGGGACAAATAGGGATCTCGGTCACATTATTCCTACACACATGAGTAAGCGGTGGATGCAGACACCTAATCCTGTGAGTAGAGCAAGAGAATTGAACCTTGACTGACTTTTGTGTTTATTGATGTTTCACCTGCATTGACACAGCGGCACCAAGGCTTTGAGACAAGTTTCAGTGCAGAGTCAGAGCTGGGTTTTCCCGACTCTGTGCCAGCCTCACCAGGCAGCTCCTCCTGCATCAGTAACAGGCCAGCCACCTAATCCTACAATCCTTTTGTCGTGGCATTTGAGATCACAGGAAATACAGGTTTATTCCACATGAGAATTGTCTTTTCCCCTATAATAGAAAGGAAAATCCTAAAACAATTAGGGAATTCTGTAGCAAACCATTTCCAGCATTCCTAGCCCCACTCCGGTGCTGCAGGCACAGCAAGGAGCCGTGGCACCGAGCAGCTTCCATCCCTGTTTGCAGCACTGAGACCTCTGCCTCAGCTCAAAGCTGTTCTGAATTAGGTGGTTAGATTTTTCTAATTGCGTTTTTAAAGACCGAGCCAGCAGTTCATTAGAAATCACGGAGTAAATTCTGCTTCTCTATTACACCAATATAAATCTTGAATGAATTTATATCAGGATAACTGGGAGGGTAGAATGTACCTCCCATCTTGTTCCTCAGATTATTAAAAGTTAAAGGGCCTTGAAAATTAAATTCACCTTTCCCTGTTCAAGCTGTTTACTCTGTTTTTTATTCCAGAAAGGACAGTTGAAAATAATTAACCAACCTCCTTTCTGCTCATAGGCACTTTTAAGTTGGGTTCTCATGTACTAGCCCAGGACTAGTTTGTGTGGAAAAGACCAGAGGGCATTTTCTTTCAAACAAATTGTTTTCATGGGAATAATTTCCCAGAGAATTATATTAAAACCTTTCTGCGAATCCTTGATTTTTGAAAAAAAAATCCTCTTATATATCCTTGATTTGGGGGACTTGGCAATGTATTTGCAGATATAAATGAGCACCTTAATGAAAGTCCTTCAGGATTTTTACCTTCTAACAGTCTAACCTTATTTAACCAAAATACTTCTTAGCGAGGCTTCATCTTGCAGGAAAATTTTACCTCTGAGTTACCAACCTTTGCAAATAAGGTTTTATAATAGAAACACTGATAGAACTTTAATTACAGGGCAATAAATAGCATCGCTGCCTAATCTGATATTTCTTTAGATTCTTAGCGAAGATTCGCAGCTGTTGCTGGGAACTGATGATCGAGGGCTGTAGGGGCTGGAAGTTGTTCCCCCACCCCGCGGAAGCAGCAGCGAGCGCGGAGCGGGAGGAGGCTGCGGGACGCGGCCGCGAGTCCCGGGGAACAGCGGGGGCGGCCAGGGAAGAGGGGAGGGGAACGGGGGGAATCGGGACCTTGGCATCGAATATCCCACCCGCGGAAAAGGTTTTCCCGTCCCGGTGAATGGCCGAGAGGATGGAGGTGCGGGCAAGCCAGGTTAAACGGGGCCAGTGGCGGCTGTAATGGTAAAAATCATAAATAATAACAATCAGGGCAATAATAATAACGCGAGGAGCTTGAGCCGGGGGTGATCGCTGTCGGGGCGATCCACCGCGCCGGGATCCACCGCTCCGGGATCCACCGGGTCTCTCCGCGCATCCCGGCGCATCCCGGCGCATCCCGGCGCGGCGCTGCGGGCGGAGCGGAGCGGAGCGCAGCTTTCCCGGGAAGCGGGGGACGGACACGGCGCCCGCCACTTTTTATCATCGACATTATCGGTAATAAAAATATTCTTTTGAAAATCATTAGGAGCAGTGCGATACGGAGACAGCAAAGAGAAAGGCTCCCCCCGCCTCCCCGCCGTGGCTTTTCCGCGGGTGCGGAGCGGCCGCCCGTGTTGCGCAGCCTTCCCCCAGCCCTGCGCGCCTCCGGCCGCCCGTCCCCGGCTCTCCTGCCGTTCCTCCAGTGAAAACACAACCCCAAAAAACACCAAACGAACAAAAAATACCCCCAAGCGCCCGAAAGCAATCCCGGGCAAGGAGCGCGGCGCTGGGGAGGGATGGGAGGGATGCGTGCGAGGGGCTTAACCCTTGGAGCTTTGAAGGCAAAACAAGGAAATACGTTGGAAAGGCATGTCTGTAAACAATGATAATTAGCCTTTTCAAAAATCATAACACTGATTAAAATCTCGGATTCATTATTTATTCATCACAGAACCTCTTTGCAGACCTGGGAATAGTGATTAAAACCTAAGTGCTTCTCAATTTTGCACAGCTCGAGAGGAGCCTAAAAAGGGGTTAAAATGGAAAGGAAAGAGGAAACCAAGCAAACAGAATTCTTCTTTTAAGAACCAATACTTTCTTCTTCCCTTCCTGGCAGGAATACTCTTATTCCCCCAAATTTTGGTATTATGAAAATGTTTCTCATACTAAGTACAAGTGTTAGACTGAATCCAGTTGGTACTAAAATTGCAAACACACTTTCACTCCTAGAAAAGCCAACAGAAAGGAACTTCTTTTAACTCCATAATAGCAGGTTACAGAGTAAATGAACAACTGATGGTCAACTGGCCAATTATGGTATAAATATCCGTTGTTTACAGCGAGGTGTTAAATGAGCCTTTCGAGCACAAAGGATCAGACTGTCTAAGCTACAATTTGTGCTTCATCCCATTATGTCTCCCCGAAAAAGGCCCGTGCCGTTGTAGGTAATGTGCGCACAGAACATATTTCTCTCTGTTGATTTTAGTTTGCTTTAATTCAATACACACTCTTGTTTACTTTTTAAAATTTAAATAAATGTCAGCATTGTATAATTTCTATGTTAACAAAGCAGTGAGCAAAATCCCTTGTATGTTTATAAAATATTATTGTTTAATTCACATAGTTTAGGAATTCCAAATGTTGAGAATAGGAAGGAGGCCAAATACCATCTGTTTATAACTATGATGCATCATCATATGTGTACTTTAAAAAAGAAGAAGAAAAAAAAAAAGCTTGGTCAATCATGCCACTGTTCTATCTGTTAGGAATATGGTGAGGATTTAAAATCTCTCTGTGCCATCCGCAGGAAATTTTAGCCTGGTTTAATTCTGAGCAGGGATGTTACAGGAGTTGCTCAGGTCTGTGTTCCTGTCACAGGAGCTGCAGGAAACACTCACGTGCCCAAACCACTGCAGGCACGAATTCAATCACTTTCTCCCAGCCTCAATATTCCCCACTTCTAGAGACCGAGAAGCAAAACCTGAGAGATTTATTTAAACTCCTTTATAGATTCTGGGGGGAGAGGGGAGGTGTGGGTGCATCTGGGGCTTCATTTCCAGGCACTTCATACGTTTGTGTGCTCGTGTTTTTAAGGACAGAAGGAAAGCACGAGGATTTTGTAGCCTGTCTTGCAAAACACAGGCTATCATTCAGCTGATTCTGCAAATAGCTTAAAAAAAAAAAAACAAAACCCTCTGTCAAATGTTAGTAGTTTTAGGTCCAAGTTAAAATAGGTCCTTGTTAAAAATAATACATTCCATACTACAGAGTGGTACGTAACATGCATTTTAAAGAGAAGGTAGTCTGCAGGCTTAAAAACAAAGAGAGTGTCTCCAAGTTAAGTAGATAAGAAGATTTTTTTTTCCAAACCCAAGTTAATTAGCTGGTACGTCAAGCCTCATAGATGTCTTCCTACCTTTCAAGGGCTGAAGAATCCCCAGTAAATGTACTTAAACTTCCTAGTGAGGGCCAGTGAGATGAATGCAGAGATTAGGGCGAGAATTACCGTGCCTTCTCAGTGCATCCCAGCTGCAGTTCATCCTACTATTGATAATGATGCTTGGAGTTACTGAGGTGGTTTCTGAAACTCACATATGGGGTCCTTTCCCCAAGGATGAGGAATAATAGCGGCACTCAGGTGGTACGGGGAGGGTAAGCACAGATTTGCAGTTGTCTTTGCCTGGTGCGTGGTGACTTTTCAGTCATGCTGATTTAATAAAGGGAGAGGTACATTCAGGACAAGGGCTGTAATTCTCTGGTACAGTGTTTGATTTGTGTTAACAAACAAGAGGGGGAAAAAAAAAGCACAGGTGAAAGGAAAAAATGTCTGGGCTTGCTGGAAGCCAGCCCTGGCAGAACGCTGGTGCAGTATGAAATGTTTTGTGGCCAAACTCTCAGCAATTTCTATAATACCACAATTTAGCATACTGTACACTGCACTGAAATGCCTGGGACTTTGTTTTTGAACTTCTTCCTTTCTACTGTTACACTTAACTCGCAGCATCTTGAATTACTTAGCTACACCCAGATAGAAAGTTACCGTTTCTTTAGCTCTACACACTGCACTGGGCTCTTAGTGCTAAAAACTGTCCATCAGAGTGGAAATGCCTTTCCAGCCTTTTCCTCTATATTTCCCAACCTTTAACATAGCCTTTTAAGATGGTTTATTATCTTGAAAGACTTTAATATTTTTAATTAGGAAAAGGAAATGCCTTACACACCTCTCTGAAGTAATCTTTTTGGAGCGGGTTCCATCAAGAGGGATAATTTGCTACCATGCCATGAGCTTAATCTGCTCACACTGACATTACAGGAGTGAGAAACAGGACAAAAGGCACCTTCTGTCACTGCAGTTTGCAAAAATATTCATAAATGTAAAATGTATACAATCCCAGCTTGAAAAAAACCTAGTGCCAGCTCCACACAGCCAGGCATGCATTCCTGTGTATTACTTCCTATTTTCCATGGCTATGTGATCCTGGGTCTCCCAAGCTGAGATAGCAGTCAAGGGGAAGATTTTCTGATTATGATGTGCATACCTGTCCATGAGGAATTCTGTGGACCCCTCATGCTCGTTTATCACTTTGTTTTTACACACTGGAGTAGTTCCATGAGCTGCACTGAGAGAGGCTGCTCTGAAGGTTGCTAAGTACCATGTTCACTGCAAGCTAGGTTTTGTGCTGTTCCTGGGCACTCTGGGAGTGTGCAGGGAGATGGGCATTTGGAATCACGCCCCAGCACAGGTATAAATCCTTTATAAAGAGCTGTGGTTGAGGCTGGATATCCAGGTGGGAAGCCATCGGTCCCTGGGTCTTGCTTCTGTGTCTGAGGTGCCTGTGCTGTGTCAGGACTGCAAACAAAGCATGCACCAGGCATGAAGCACATGGTAATTCACAAGGAGAATGTTCTCCTTGGTCATCACACTAACTCCTTACATCCTTTTGGGGTATGAACACCTTGTGCTCCCCCTTAGCAGAGGTAGCTGAGGGCATTGATCGTCTCACAAGCTCCTGGGCATTAACATTTAACCATCCTATAATTTGGTTTTTAAGTGAAAGCAGGGAGATTAATAAACTTAATCTAGCACTCACACAGATTTGAGGACAGCTGACCTCTGCCCTCTAGAGACCCAGGCTCATTTAAGAATCTGCATCAGAGAGAGCCCCTACAGTTGTCGTGTCGCAGCCAGTGCTGTCCCCCGTGGGCTGCAGAGTGTCACCCTCACTGTCTGCAGCAGGAGCAGTGGTGACAAGGAATTTGCTGCTTTTATTTATGTCTCCCTCCTCTAGAAGGGTCAGTGTTAACAAACATAACTCCCTCCCTCAAGATAGAAGCTCTCCTGGGGATTGCAACAGCAAAAGTAAAATCTTGGTCAAAAACAAGTCAATCTTTCAGTTTGTTTGCATATAGGAGAGAAAGAAAAAATCAGACAAAAAAAAAAAGGAAGAAAAAGGGAAGCAGGGATGTCAGGTCTTTGTTTTTGGGGCACGATTTTGCAACTTTTGACATTATCTTATAAAATTCCCAAATTGGGAAAGCCTTTCATGTTGGAGCATTCAGCCAACGGAAGTGCTGCCTCAAACTGTAAAGCATTATCTGTAGATTTTTTGCACATTCCACGTCCAGCAATTCTTGGGGAAAAAAAACTTGGATGGGAGTAGTTTGTCAATGCTATTAATAGATATGTTTAATGCAGAAGTGTGCAATGTGATGAACAGCCTTGGCAGGAACCATATCCAGCCTGATTGTATTGTAATACTGTTTGATGCAGCAGTGTGTTTGATCAGTTACAAGTGATGAGTATCATATCACATCAAACAATTTAATACAGTCTCATTGTATGGAATTATGGCTGCTGTCAATCAGCATGTGGCCTATTCCTTACAGATCTGTCTTTGGGAGCTGGAATACAGTGGTAGCTTCATATGCATTAATAAATAAAGTGCTGCTGAAATTCCATACAGACCTGTTGAGGTTTTTGTTTCTCTTTCATGGCCTCTTTATTTCATTTTCATGATCTTTTGTCACTCTCTTCTTTTTGAATGCTGCGTGGAGGTGAATTCACCTGGTCAACAGGACCCAGGGTGGGGCTGGCATGCTTTGAAGAATGGTTGGAAAACATCCAGCAAAAAAAATATATATATGAGAGTTGGGAATTTTGTTTTTCTGTGAATAGCAGCCTGAGTATAAATCCACTGAACTTGTTTTCAGCTGAAGCTTCACAGAGTCTCTTTTCTTGGCTTCCTCAGGGGGAGGAGAGGCTATCTATTAAAAATGCATATGTTTTGTCTTACTGCTTAGCGCACCTCACTTGATAACCCCCTACTTTGGTTTGGGGATGGCACTCTTTGAACTTAAAGTCTCTTCCTTAGGACTGATATATTCAAGGTGCTGGAGGGGAAGCCTATGTCAGATGAAAGATATGTATGTAAATAACGGTGTAGAGGTGGGGTTTAAGGCATCACCCATTTTACTATCAGTTTCAGACATATGCTGCTCTGCTGCTGGCTTGCCTTGCTCCCACTCCCTAACACAGAGGATGGTTTTTAATGAAGTCATACTCTGCTGCCTACAAATATGGGGTCATGCTACACTTGTACAGGAGCGGTGATTTCAGTAATGTTGCTTATTGTGGTCAAAGAGGGCAGAAGATTGCCTTTTTGCATCGTGTGGCTCTGGGGTTTTGGAGCCTGCACAGACAAATCGATTGCATTGTAGTAGGGCCACACATTCAGAGAATGGAGGTGTCACGCTGGAAAGCCAAATTTCAGCAGCTGATTAATCAATGTAATGACTGTAAGTTTTCCCACCTTTTGCTACTGTCTCAGCCTGCAGATCTAAGTAAGACTGGTGCTTGAAAGGGAAACCTCAGAAGAAATTTTTGTAGATGCTAAAGGAAGTGGTTCTTGGCTTAATAAATGACACATTTCCTTCTACATCAAAAATTATCCTCGGGGGTAAAACAAAGCGTGGTGAGAGATAGGGACAGGGATAAGGATTGCTGCATATAAGAGATATTTCTGATTGACTTTGGCATGGGGAATGAGTCTGAGCTCACCTTGGTTTGGGGGGTGCAGCCTGGCTTTCCCTGGCACAGATTTCCCAGCAAAACTGCACTGATGGATCACAACAAAGGACTGGGAGCAGTCAGGGCTGTGGAATGGTCAGGAGGAAGCTTAGCATTACGTAACTCAAACAACCTGAACTCAGAGGCATCCATATAAAGCAAATAAATAAAGACCCAGCTTGCTCCTGTAATATCATCCACCTGATAATTCCTGAGCACTGCTCAGCCAGGTATTTCCTCTGCCTCGTAATCCAAGCAAGATAGACAAGACCCCATATGCTCTGTTTTCCATATAGGAATGGATTGTCCTGTTACACAAATCATTCCAGAATCTTATTATTTTTATGGATTATAAACTGGCACAAATGATACCCTGCTTTTGCAGACGAAGCTGATTAATTCAGAGCCAAAGAGCCCCAGAGTGTCTGACAGCCTGGGCCTTATGGTGCGAGGTAATGCAAAGATAGCAAGGATAAAACAATATTTATAAGTGTCTTTATAGCAAAATTGTTTTGCTTCAGAGCTGGCTTGTTACGTGGCTGCTAATGACACTCCAGGATCACACAGCACCTGAAGCAGAGCGTGTCCTACCCTGGTTTATCTCATGTCTGGCATTAATTGGCAGTGGCTCCGTCTGAGACCGTGATCCAGTCAAATCCTGTAGGCCACGCAGGTCTGGGTGGTATTTGGATCAGAAAACTCATCCAAGCAAGAGGAGCATTGGTTTGCACTAATCCACAGGAGAGCAGTACCTCCACAAGGTTATTTGTAGATTATAAGGCCAAGAAAGGACTATTTGGATCATCTGGTGTCACGTGTATAACACAAGCCATATGACTTCCCTCAATTAATTCCTGTTTGAACCAGAAAACCTCATCCTCTACCGGTCTAAAAATTGCCAGCCATGCAGAAGCCACCACAACCTTTGATATTATTAGATACGGTGTTTTCAGAGAGATTTTCTCTCCAACAAAGGGTCAAAAGTGACATTTATCTCCTGTGATTATTAGATACTTGTTGCTAGAATGTGACTCACAGCACTGAGACCAAGGTTCCCAAATACCAATATCTTTCACCTGGGTTTTTCTTGTGGTCCTATCTCCATCTGAAATCCTCCATTTAGCCTTTTTTTGTGGTTTCTGTTGCAAAGGGCAGTTCTTTGGCAGCCACCACAGTGATTTGGTGCACAGAGCAATGGTCTATTGATAAATAGTGGTCCCTGCACTCATTTGGTCGAATTCACCCAAAATCACCAGGAATGGCATTGCTAAAAAGATAACCATACCTATAGTTAAGAGTCTTTGATTTGATGTGCATTTTAAGAGTTTTAACAAAATAAAATAAAATAAAAT
>VXAX01001244.1:107958-119625 GCA_013399835.1 Leptocoma aspasia | reverse complement strand
CCCTGTCCCTGTCCCCATCCCCATGGCCACAGGGACCAGCTCCAGGCATTGCCAGTGACCATCAGGGCCTGTCCCTGTCCCCATCCCCATGGCCACAGGGACCAGCTCCAGGCACTGCCAGTGACCATCAGGGCCCTGTCCCTGTCCCTGTCCCCATCCCCATGGCCACAGGGACCAGCTCCAGGCATTGCCAGTGACCATCAGGGCCCTGTCCCTGTCCCTGTCCCCATCCCCATGGCCACAGGGACCAGCTCCAGGCACTGCCAGTGACCCTCAGGGCCCGGTCCCTGTCCCTGTCCCCATGGCCACAGAGACCTCCCCGTACAGCACGTGGCACACAGCTCGGGACGGGGACAGTGAGGGCCCTGTCCCTGTCCCCATGGCCACGGAGACCTGGCCCAGGTGCACCCAGTGACCATGAGGGACCTGTCCCTGTCCCCATGGCCACGGAGACCTCCCCATACAGCACGTGACACACAGCTGGGGGATGGTGACAGTGAGGGACCTGTCCCTGTCCCCATGGCCACCTCCAGTCTTGCCATGGCTATGGAGACCTGGCTTGGGCTCCTGTTTGTTCCTGAGGGGTTGGGTTTGTCACCAGCTGGTGGCCAGTAAATGACAAGAGGCTGTTTTGTCAACAATGTCAAGGTGCTCTGGGCTCGGCTGGGGAGGGGACAGCCCATCCAGAGAGGTGACATCCCACCAGGAGAGGTGACATCCCGCCAGGAGAGGTGACACCGCTCTGCACTCTCCTTTGGGCTTTGGGGAGAAGCTGCTTGGCCAATCCCTGAGGACAGGGCTGGCACTTTTGGGGGGTTTTGGGGGTTTTCCGGGTTTTTGGGGACACGTGGCACTCACACTCGAGGGCGAAGCGGAACAGCTCGTGGCTGAAGTCGCCGGTCCAGCACCCGCGGCCGCTCTGCCGCGCCTGGGCCCGCGCGCGCCGCACGAAGTCCTCGCCCACGGCGCTGAGCAGGGGCACGAAGCTGGGCACCGCCTCGGGGGCCAGCGCCTCCTTGTTGAGCAGCAGCCGGTCCGAGCGCCACGCCTCGCCCGTCCTGGGGACACGCGGGATGTCACCCGCACAGCGCAGCCCATGTCCCCGTCACCGTCCGGCCGCGCCCCGCGCCCTGCGCTGGGACTGCCGTGACAGGAGCCTGGATTTGGGGTCTGTCACTTGCTTGAGAGGATTTGGGGTCTGTCACTCGCTTGAGGGGATTTGGGGTCTGTCACTCGCTTGAGGGGATTTGGGGTCCCCACTCACTTGAGGAGTCTGGATTTGGGGTGTCCCACTCACTTGAGGGGATTTGGGGTCTCCACTCACTTGAGGAGCCCGGATTTGGGGTCCCCACTCACTTCAGGGGATTTGGGGTGTCCCAATCACTTGAGGGGATTTGGGGTCCCCACTCACTTGAGGAGCTCGGATTTGGGGTCCCCACTCACTTGAGGGGATTTGGGGTCCCCACTCACTTGAGGAGCCCGGATTTGGGGTCCCCACTCACTTGAGGGGATTTGGGGTGTCCCAATCACTTGAGGGGATTTGGGGTCCCCACTCACTTGAGGAGCACCCCGTAGGGTTTGTTGCGGAAGTCACGGTAGGCCACCCACGGGGGGACACTGAAGCGCTCGGGCAGAGTCCCCTCGGCCTGGAAGAGCGTGGCCGCGTCCCCGGGGCTGATGATGTTCACGCTCTCGTAGACGCCCAGCTTCTCCCTGAGGGGAGCCCCAAAATCAGGGAATGTCCTGTCCTCGTGGGAATGTCCTGTCCCAGGGGATACTGTGGGATCGGGGCCCAGGTGGGCACGGAGAAGGCATGGGGACCAAACCCTGGGGACCCTGGGGACATCAGGGAGGGCGGGATCCTCGGCAGCCCCGTTATCCCCAAATCCCGCATCCACGGGGTGCGGCCCCACGGGTCCTGTCCCCTCCCAGGGCACGGGGACTATCCCCCTGACCCACGGTCCCTGTCACCTCCCAGGGCACGGGGACTGTCCCCCTGACCCATGGTCCCTGTTCCCTCCCACCCCACAGCCCGTGTCCTCTCCTGACCGCCATTCCCTGTCCCCTCAGAGGGCACAGGACCTGTCCCCTCCCACCCCGCGGTCCCTGTCCCCTCCCCTCTTGCCCCTCACGGTGTCCCCAAGCCGGGCCAGGCTCCTCCAGCAGCTCAGCCCCCAGCCCCGGACTGGGAACGCGGCTGGGCTGGGGGCCGGGCAGGGGACACGGCAGGGGACACGAGGAGGGGACACAGGAGAGGACACGAGGAGGGCACAGGGGCAGGGGACACGGGGAGGGGACACGGCCACCTCACCTGTAGATGGGCCCGAACTGGCGGAACTTGCGGGCCATGATGAGGTGCAGGTTGGTGAGGCCGCCCTCCTGCCAGAAGCGGTACAGGTTGAGCCAGCCCGCTCGCCACTCGCCCGGCACCTGGTTGAAGGGCCGAGGAGCCGAGGGGACAGCCGAGGGGACAGCCGAGGGCACAGCGGTGGCAGCCCCGCCGAGCCGGCGACACCGCGCGGCTGCGGCACGGGGACGTCCCCGCAGGGCTGCGGGCTCGGTGGCAACGCGGGCGAGCATGGAGAGGGTGGCCCGGAGGGACGGGGTGGCCTCGCTCTTATCCCGAGCTCAAGGAGCTGCTCCCGCCCCCCTCCCGACAGGGACGGCCCCCGGGACCGCCACCGGCGAGGGGTGGCACAGCCCCGGGCCCTGGCACAGGTGACACGGTGGCCTTGGGAGAAAGGCGGGATGCGCCCCAGAAATGATAACGAGGCACGGGTCAGGTCACGGCGGCCGGGGACAGCCTTGGGGGCTCCCAGCCAGGGTCACCCCGGCAGGGGACGGCCTTGGGGACTCGGTGCCGCTGCTGGGGGTGCCTCACGTGCCCCTCCCGGGGGGGGCAGGTCCGGCATTCCCGGGCTCCATCCCAAATCCCAAACACGCCCCGCGGGCAGGGAACGGCCTTTGGGGCGTCCCGAGCCGGGGACGGAGCTGCGGCCCCCGAGGGTGGTGGCAGACGAGGTCGCTTGTCCTCAGGCGCGACAACTCCCGCTGGCACCAGTCAGCGGTGGGGGAGGGGGACGCGGGGGTCCCCGGGGCTCTCTTTGGGGTGTCCCCGGGACAGGGATGAGCCGGGAACGCCGAGCGGGGCTGGCGGCAGATGCGACATCGGCGACGGGCACCGGGGGGCGCGCCGGGCCCGTCAGTGCCACCGCACGGCGACAGCGGCTGCTTGTCCCCTCCCTCCTCGGGGCGCGGAGCGTGTCCCCTGCCAGGGCACGGGGGCTGTCCCCTCGTCCCCCATGGTTCCTGTCCCTTTCTGTCCCATGCTCACTGTCTCCAGGGCACAAGGTCTGTCCCTTCTGCCCCGCATTCCTTGTCCCCTCCTTCCCCATGGTCCCTGTCGCCTTTCAGAGCCCAGGATCTGTCCCCTGCTGTCCCTGTCCCCTCCTGTCCCAGGCCCCATCGCTGTCCCAGCACCAAACCCCACTGGCTGCAGCCCGGAGCAGCCCCACGCTTTGGGGACATGGTGGCACAGTGCCACCCCCTCCTGTCCTCCTGCGCTGTCGCCGTCCTGGGTGGGACCCGCTGCCTCCCCTCCAGCCACGGACACGGGGTCATGGCCCACGGGACACGGAGGGACACGGAGGGACACGGAGGGACACGGAGGGACACGGAGGGACACACGGCTCCACGCTGAGCCATTGTCCCCACCCCCGACGTCACAGCCCCATCACTGTGTCACCTCTGCAGCCCCCTCCAGCACCTTCCCGAAGTGTGGGGACACGCCAGCACCCCGTGTGTGTCCCCTGCATGACCCAGGGGTGTCACACGCCCCCCTTACGGGGTCCTGCCCTTGTCCCCCACCCTGAGAAGTCGCCGAACTTTCCGCCACCCCCAGAGCACGAAGGAAAGGCGACAGTTGTGTCCCCTCGCCCGGGGGGCTCTGGTGGAAAGTGAGGGGCGCTCGGAAGTGCCAAGGCACTTGTCCCCAGCCGCGGTGACAGAAGTGGCGCTGCTCCGCCCCCGCGGCTGCCGGCTGTGGCGGGATGAGCGGAACAAATCCGCGTCACCTCCCCCGCGGGGCCTTGTCCCCAGCGCCACCCACGCTGGGCACGAGGACGGCCCCTCCGCGGCGGTTTCGTCGCGCGGGGGAGGTGACACCGCTCGCTTTCGCTTTCCACACGCGGGGGTTTTTTGTCACCTCTGGAGCGAGCGGGTGACGCCACGGCCACCCCTCCCCCTGGGAGTCACCCCCGGGGGACCCTGGGACCCCCCGCTCCAGCGGAACCGGGGCTGGGAACGCCGCGGCCGCGGGGATTTGGGGCAGGGAAGGGTTTGGGGGGCGCAGCTCATCCCTGTGGGATCTCCGCCCCCGGAGCCCGCGGGATGGGCCGGGATGGGGCTGGAGGTGGAGGTGTTTGGAGGGGACAGTCAGGGGACATTGTCACCTCCCTGGCATGCCCGAAGCCGCCTGGGAAAGGGGCCTGGAGCTGCTGCTTCGCTTCCTGACCCTAAAACTCCCCCTCCCTGCATAGAGACCTCCCTGCCCTATAGCAGGAACTTAGGCACCCCTCTGCCCCATAGAAGACCCTATAAGGGTTTTCTCTATGGGGCAGCCCCCCCCCCGACCTATAGAGACCTCCCTGCCTATAGACAGCCCTATAGGGATCTCTCTGCCCCATAGGACTCCCCTGCCCCATAGTGACCCTGCTGTCCTAAAGGGACCCTCTGCCCCATAAATCCCCCTGCTCTATAGGGACCTCCTGCCCCACAAAGACTCCCCTGCCCTACATGGATCCTGCTGCCCCACAGAGACCCCCCCCCCTCCCCCACAAGGACCCTCCTGTCCCATCGGGACCCGCTGGGGATCCATCCCACTCAGCTCCCCGCTGGATTTGATGGATTCCCCACCAATTTCCTCTCTTCCCTGCAGGGATTTCATCCCAGGCTCTTCCCTGCTCCCCGCGAGTGGATCCATTCCCAAGGAGCTTTCCACAGGCGGGACAATCCCAGGGGTGAAATCCTGCCCAGGAACCCGCCCTGATCCAAAGCGGGGCGGGGCAAACTCATTCTCACCATCGTGGTGTTGAAAATGAAACCTGGGCAAGCCTGGAGGGTTTTCCCTGGGACGAGGGGAAGGGATGACCTGGCACAGGCTCATCGTCCCCCTCAGCATCCCTCAGGAATTTGGGGATGCTCGAGATCCGGAGGGTGGATCCAGGATCAGCTCTGATGTGAAACCAGAACCTCCTTTTTGTTCCCCTCCTTGGTTAAACCGAATCTCTTCTCGCTCCTTTATTGCTAGACTTAAAAGCTGCCAGGCTTTTGGGGTTTTTGGGGTGTCCCACCCCACTGGATGCGTTCTCCATCCAGGGCCGCCCCTCGGGGACCTGTCCCACTCCAGGGAGTGGGAATCCATGGCTGGAAAGGGCAAAACGTTGGGGGGAGGAAGAAGAGGAGGAGGTGGTGGAGGAGGAAGAGGCCCGCGTGGGATTATCCCGAGTTTAACTTCCCCCGGTTCCTCCCGGCCCGCCTCATTTCCCCTAAAGCGCTGCGTTTCCCGCCCGGACCCCTCTCCCTGCTCCGCCCACCCCTTGTCCCACCTGGATCCCTCCCGGATCCCTCCCTGTCCCAGCCCGGACCCCGGGAAGGCACAGGGACAGACAGACACCAGGTTACATCCCGGGATCCTCGGGGAAAACGGGGAAACGGCCGCACGGCAGCCGATGGTCCCTAAAAACGGAGCTGTCACACCCCGGGCTGGGAAAACCGGCTGGAGAAGGGGTGGCGCAGCCGGGAGCGAGCCGGGAGCGTGGCAGGGTTTCAGGCACCCGATCCCGGCTCTTGGAATCCCTGGATGGAGCCATAAATGGATTTTAGGGAAAGGCGTGGCCTTTCAGCGCCTCTCCATCCCTGGAATCCCGGCTCTGGTGAATCCAGGGGGATCCCGATCTCAGCGGCTCCTTCTGGGATGGCTCTGGAGCCCCGTCTCAGCGGGAAAAGATTCCTGGGATGCTGCTGTGGGGTCTCCCACCAGCTCTGGCATCTGGTCCATGGGGATACAGGATGGTCCTGCATGGCAAATCCTCCTCCTGGAGCAGCCCCCAGGCTGGAATAGCCCCAAAAATGACGCTGGGAGAAAAAAAAAAATCGAAGGCTCCTGATGGCTTTTGTTGGAGGCGTGTGGCCGTCGCCGCTCCGCCCGTGCCGGGAAAAGCCTGGAAAAGCTGCTGGAATAGCTGACCCCACGTGCTGGGATGCCTGAGCTTCCCGGGCGAGCTCAGATTCCGGAATAACCCCTGGGACAATGAGGTCACAGCCGCGGTGACATCGCGGCTCCCCCTCGGGGCAGCCCCGGGGCCACAACAAATCCCAGCGCTGCCGGGTTTTGGCCGGTTGGATTTAAGGAAGCTGCGGGCGGGGGTGGGAGCGTGTCCCGGGATAAAACACACCCGCAGGGCTCGGCTTCGCGGCCCTTCTCGGGCAATTCGGCAAAAAGCCCCGCGGTTTGTCCCGGCTGCTCCCAGGAGCGGGGAGGTGATGGCGAGGGGGACGCTGTGAGCCCCTGCCTGTGTCGCTGTCACCCGGGGACTCCCGGTTGTCCTCGCGGTGCTCGATCCTCCGCTCTCAGCCGGATGTTTGGGCAAGGAAAGGGATTTCGGGAAACTGGAATTCTGGCTGCCTGCGCCCGCTCTCACTCATTCCAGGGGTTTGAGCATCACCCTCGTGCGCTGCTCCCAAGCCTCTTTCCCGGGTTTCAGTGCGGGATTTTGGAGCTTTGGGGTCCCAGCGCTGGCACCGGTGGAGCTGGGAATGGGAACAGCTCGGAGTCGGTGCGCAGCACCCAAAAATTCCCACCGGGCGCTGGGCTGGGCTCCTCTGAGTTCCCATCGCACGGGGCCGCCAAAATTCCTACTCCCCGCTCTGGAATCGCCCGCTCCCGGCTCCTGCCTCCTCCCTGCCGCCGGCGCCAGCGGGAATTCTGTGCCAAAGAGAGATGGAAGCAGGGAAAGGTCCCGCTTTCGGCTGCCAAACCTCCCCCCCGTGAGGATCAGGGACCTGCGGGTCCCCTCGGTGCCACCCCCGTGTCCCCAGCGCCGACCGGGCTCTGCGTCTCTGCAGTCCTGGGGTGCAGCTCGGGAGTATTCACCCATCCCGAAACATTTCCCTGCGGGCAGAGGCCCGGCGGGAGCACCGGGAGAGGCCGGGCAAGGACCGGGATGAGCCCCGAGCCCTTTGCGCCGGGGGCGCTTTGATGGAGGCATTGTTCGCTCCCGCCTTTATTGGCACCTTTTAAAATCCTGAATTCCCGTTCCCCGCCTCCCTCCAGCCCCAGCCCAGCCCTTTTTCTTCACAGCACCGACCACCAGCTCGCTTTTCCCAAAAATCTGGAGCATCCCAGGCAGGAGATGGGTCCACATCGCGAAACCCCGCCGCTATTCCCACCCCTCACTTCCCAGGGGTGCTGCTGGCACCCTCCTTTGGGTTTTCCAGTGGGGATTTCCTGCTGGAAGGCGCCGGCCCCAAACAGGAGCAGCAAACCCAGGACTGGAGACAACAGGACGTGGAAAAAGGCGAGGGGAGGCCCCGGCCCCCATCATTCCCGGTGAGAACCACGGCGCTCTCCTGCTTTTTTGCACTCTTTATTCCAACCATCCGCTTTGGTTACAGGTCTGAAAGGGTTGGGGGGTTTTTTTTGGTAGCTGTTGTGGTGGAGTTTTTTTAAATTTTCCCCTCCTGTAATCCGCCCCCGCCTGCTGTAATATTATAAAATCCTACAAGACAGTAATGAGCAGTCGATATAATAAATATCTGTTAGTCCACAAAGTTAAAGTGCTTTGAGAAGGGCTGTAAGAAGCTCTGTCCTAGGTGGGTACGGGGGACATCTCGGGGATGTAGTGCAGAAGGAAGCTCTGGCCCGCCGTCCATGGGGTGTGGACGTGGCCCCTCAGCCCTCGGGCTCCCCTGAGCGAGCAGGAGCCGGGACAGCATTGGAAGCACAGCCAGGATGTCCCCGGGGTGTCCCCACCCAGGGCCGGGCCGTTCCGGGCTGGGTGAGGTTGGGACAAGGAGCGGGACCCGCCCTTTGCAGGGAGAAAAATCCCGATTTTCACAGTTTAGTCTGGCTCCGAGACCTCCGAAAGCGCGGGGGACGCGAACCCCGGGCCTGCCCCGTGCCTGGCTCGGGGGACAGGGACAGAGCCGGGGACAGGCGCAGCCCCCCCGGTGCCCTGAGATCCGCGGCCGCTTTTCCTGAGGAACAGGGACAGGGTGGGAGCGGGGACGGCCCCGCTGCCCCGGCGATGCCCCTCAGCTGCCTGCAGAGGATTTGTGCGTCTCCAGCGAATTCCCAGCTCCGCTCCGGGCTCTGCTCCCACCTTCCCTTCCCGTCCCCACACCCCAAATCCAGTCGCCTTCCGAGGCTTTTCCATGCAAATTCCCGACCTCCCTCCCACACCAAAGCCGGCTGCAAACCAAAAACAACGAACGGAGCGCCCCCTCAAGCCTCCGAGCCCTCCGGAGCACGAGGGCACTCGCGAGTGACGCCGGGGGTGTCCCAGCTGCTGCCAACCCCGATTTCATCCGCCAAAACCTCGGGAGGTGGCGGCCCCCGCGGGGGTCCCGCGGTCCGGAGGCCCAGGGCCGGCTCCTCCTCCTCCTCATCTTCGTCACATGCAAGGAGCGGCCGCGCCCTGAGGATCAGTGCATGCATGGCGGGACAGCGGAGCTGCCACCACCGCGTGTCACACCCTCCTGCCGAGGCTCTTCCAGCGAGGCCGGCGGTGAGGAAGGCTCCGCGTCCGAGGAGCTGCAGCATCACGGCAGCGGGCAGGGCGAGCGGGACGGCCTCAGTGGAAGAGCTCGGCCAGGGCCACCGCGAGCAGCAGCTGGAGGCAGGAGGGCAGCGTGGCCGGAGAGTGGCCGCGCTGGGACAGGAAGCGCTGGCGGTCCAGCAGGCGCTCCTTGACCAGCGCCTGGCGGAAGCCGTCCTCCTCGGACACGCAGACGTAGTGGCCGTAGTGCTCGCGGCGCACGCTGGGGATGAAGTGGAAGCAGTCGTGCTGCGGGTGGGACGTGTTGCAGCTCTTGATGAGCACGTCCTCGTGGTACCAGTTGTAGGTGGCGTAGTGGGACTCGATGGAGCAGTTGAGGTAATAGCGGGAGAAGGGCATCACCGAGATGTTCCGGAAGTCGTCTGCGGGGACACGGGGTGGGGGGAGGTGGCGTTAGCTGGACGTGACAGGAATGACAGACTTGTCTCTACAAACCAGCTGTGGGTCTGCTGGTGGATAAAACCAGCACTGAGGGGTAAAAGAAACAATGGGAAGGGTTCCACTGATTGATGAATGGGAAAAGATGTTTGCCTTTACAAACAAACTGTAGGTTTGCTGATAAATGAAACTGGATATTGAAAGATGGAAGAAAGAATGGGGGAAAAGCCTAAAACTCCATGAGAATTAAAAATTAAAAGGAGGGTTATTCATTAGAGTGGATCGATGTCACTCTCATTTTTCAGCCTTCTGATGTTTTCATTCTGGTGATGGAGTTTCTCACACTGTACTTTTGTAAACATACACATGTTTTTCTAACTGTCTTCTTGTTTTTCATTCTTTCTCCGGGGAGGAGAAAGGTTTGATGGACTTTGTCACTGACCAGTGCGGTTGGAGAGGTGGTAACTTCACCTTCCAATCGATGGTTGTTCGCAAAACTCTATATAATGTGAAAACCAAAATAAAAGTTTCTTCTTCTTTGCCTTCTCTCGGCTGTGTCTCTGCGTTTCGTGTTGCACGCTAGAGTGACAGATCAGGTGTTCTGGGATGTCTGTACCTCTCAAGTACCTCAGCCAATGGGGAAAGAGAGGAGGGAAATGCAGATGGGGAAATTAGGATAAAAAGGAGGCTGCGTCCTCCAAAAGTTTAAGATACCCCAGGGGAATGCCCCATGGCCTCTCCCTTTATTCAAATGAAGTAAAAGGACTCCTCTGTCTCCTCTTTGGACATAAACCTGTGATGTTTGTGGATTAATTCTTCCTGACAGATGCAACCTGACTTTTAGTGGGGCGGAGGAAGCCACAGGAGCTGCTTCTGAGAAAGCAGCTCCTCAAACCTCTGCTCTGTCCAGCAGAGCCAGCCCCTAAAGGCTCTGGCGTTGGACACATTGGCCAGCCCAAATAGAGAAGTTAGCAACACCTCTGCCATGACGCATTTAAGAAGGAGAAAAAGGCGTGCAGTTCCTCTTTCTCCCTCTCTTGGGGCAGGTGGGGAGGGGGGCTGCTGGGCCCCATCCCACCATGGCCACTGGGCTCGTTCCTGGCACAGCTGGGCCAGCGCCAGGAGCGCCCACATGGCACAGCTCGTGTCGTGTGAACATATGATGATTTTCCCTGCGTGCAGGTTGGTAGAAATTTTTTTTTTATGAGAAAGTGTTTTTTTTTACTCTATACAAGTTTCTATAAACAAATTTCTGAGCTGTGTTTCAAGGACAGAAGTTTCTTTGCTCTGTCTCCTAAAAATAGATCGAGGTTTTTTTCTTCCTTTCAACCTATGAAGTGAAAAGCTGTTATCTCTAATTGTGTAAACTATTCTAACATTCCTTAGACAAAGCTAAAACCAACAATTTGTATGCTCCGGACTGGGCAGATAATAACCCAATTCTTTGAATTATGAAGTCATGTTAATAACTCATATTTAACCTTCTGATACGATTACCAAGAGTCCTCTGTCACCAGAGGAGCCACGGCAATAGCTCACAGTGAGCCGGGTTTAGCCAGGCAGGCAGCCACAGCTGGGCAGGGCTGGTGGCAGCTCCTTCTCATTTTTGGTGCTCTGCATGAGGAAAAGGCCAGAGCGGAGCTGGTGGCCATCATGGCTCGCACGCTGCCAGCGGGTGATGCCCGATGTTTTATATTTTCTATTTTTCAGATTCTGTGCTGCTTTAGTGTGTGGGTCTGGGCTTCCTATCAGGGGATGGTGAGCTCTCTGCACAGAGCAGGGAGACAAAACAATTCCTTCTCTAGCTGGGGACCAACGACAAATGATCCAAATCTCAGGCCCAAGAGCACAAACAACGTGGGCTGAAGAGAGAAAAACAAGCAGGATGGGACTTGATGGGCTAAAGCTGGAATTGGACAATGAACTCCAATCTGCAAATGGAGCAGAACTGATAAAAGTGCCAGAGCCCGTGCCCGGTGTCCATTTTGGGACCATTTTGGTTCATCTTGGGTGCAGCCCTGGCTGGGCTCTTGTGCTGCCCAAGGTGGATCCATGGAGGAAATCCTTTTCATAAATCCCTGCTTTATTCTGTAGCTCTGTTCTAGGTCAGCCTTCACAGGGCATCACGGGGACCACATGACCAGCAGTGAGGCTGAGCAATTCCCCGACGCAGAGCCCGGACAGGATCAACCTTTTCAGCACTGTGGAGCTCCATAAAAGCTTTTCAGTTGATGGAACTTGAGAACAAGCAAACAAACAAACACCAATTCTCTCCCCAGTCAGGAAAAAGGAAAAGGCACGTGAGGAGAACAACGTGGCCACACCAAGGTCGGGGCAAAGAGGGAGGAGGAGCTGGAATTCTCCTGACAGTGGTGAGGACTGTAATACAACAAACTGTTTCCCTGTAATTCATTAGGTGCATGGGGCATTCAGGATTCTCCTGCAAGTGGTG
>VXAX01001244.1:95253-107916 GCA_013399835.1 Leptocoma aspasia | reverse complement strand
TGTTTCCCTGTAATTCATCAGGTGCATGGGGCATTCAGGATTCTCCTGCAAGTGGTGAGGACTCTAATACAACAAACTGTTTCACCATAATTCATCAGGTGCATGGGGCATGCAGGATTCACCCACAGCCCGTGAGAAAAGGGTGCTGAGAAGCTGTGATCTGCTGAGAGGCTTGGACAGAGAGACAGAGAACTCTTGCTTCCAGAGACAGAGGAAGATCCCTTGCTTTTAGACTCTAGAACAGCTCATCCTAAAACCTGCACCCCGTAAAAAAATGGCCCACGGAAAACAGTTGTGAGGAGACTGCAAGCCAGGGGAGGGACTCAGGTGGCAGCAGGACTGCCACCCTGACAATTAGAGCCATGTTGGAGAAGTTTGTTGTTAGAACATATTGTAAGTTTTTTTGTGTGTAAGCTCGCAAATTAATTTTCTCATAGGAGAACATTGTTTTGCTGTTTTTTTGTTCTATATAAGTTTTTTGTAAACAGAATTTTTATGTTGTTTTTTAAAGACGTTTTTAGATTGCCTTTTTTGGTTTTTAGTAATAAAAGATATAAGTTCTCTTTCAACCTATGAGGTGAAAAACTGTAATCTTTCTGATATTATAAACATTCTAAAATTCTTGTACAGAGCAGTAAAAAAAAAACATCTGAGCTCTGTACCTAAGCACATTATAGCCCGAAATCCTCTGATCATAGAGTCATTTTAAAAAATCATATTTAGCCTTCTAAAATTATTGCCAAGAGTCCTTTGTTAACAAACGGGCCACAGCAATAGAAGTTCACAGAGAAGTGTCTCCCGTGGGAAGGACCCCACAGCACAGCAAAAGAGACTCCTCTCCCTAGGCAAACTGAAGAAGGGTTTTTTCAATTGACAAACTGACAAAAGCCCCATGTTTTGTCTTCCTGTGCTGTCAGGAAGGAAAGAAGGGCTGGGGTGGAGGGAGGGAAAAGGTGTTCTAAAAGTTTATTTTATTCTCATTGTCCTCTTTTAATTCTGTTAATAGATTTTTCTTTATACCTTTTAAAGTTTTGAGCCTGTTTTGCCCTTGGAGTGTTTTCTCCTGATCCTTATCTCACCCCATGAGCCTTTTAATTTCTTTTTCTTTCCCCCTCCTCTGCTCAACTATAGCAGAGGAGAAGGAGTGAATGGTTTCTCATGGGTGCACTGGCCTTTAGCCAGTGTCAAACCCACAACAGATGTCCAGGAACCATGGATCGGGTTGGTGGGACCGTGGCCGTGCCAGGAGGGGTGGAATTGGAGGATCCTTAGGGTCCTTTCCAACCCCAGCCATGCCACAATGTTACAGGTCCACGTAAGGACAGCAGCCCACGTCTGGTGAAGACTTTTCTCCCAGTTTAATCCTTCCCACCCAGCTCAGAAAAGTGACTCCCACCAATTCCAGCCTGGCGTGTTGATCCCAGTTCCCCAGAGACACCTCCCACCATCCAAACCCATCCAAAGCCTGGAGGACCCAGCAATTCCTCCCCCAGCCACAACATCTCCACACACCTTCCTTGACATCGCCCCTCTGGCAGTTTCCTCGCCACGAGTCCAAGTTCAGGTTCTGGAGCACCTCCCTGGAGGATGGGAATGGGAATAAGCACCAACAGAACTTCAGGAAGCAGTGGTTCAGGGATGGGAATCCCCCATATCAGTGGGATCAGTGGGATGAGCGGGAATCTCCCCCTCCCATCCCAATTTCAGAAGGTTGGAGATGACCAGTGTGAGACCCAGCAGCAAGGAGAGGGGTTTGGGTGCCCAAAACCCTTCAAGGGAGAGATGGATCCATGCAGAGCACCCCAGACTTTCAGGGAGAGGAGCTGGGTGCCCAAAACCATGCAAGGGAGGGATGGCTCCGCTCCGAGCACCCCAAACTTTCAGGGAGAGGGGCTGAGTGCCCAAAACCCTCCAAGGGATGGATAGCTCCATGCAGAGCACCCCAGACTTTCAGGGAGAGGGGGTGGGTGCCCAAAACCATGCAAGGGAGGGATGGCTCCGCTCCGAGCACCCCAAACTTTCAGGGAGAGGGGCTGAGTGCCCAAAACCCTCCAAGGGATGGATAGCTCCATGCAGAGCACCCCAAACTTTCAGGGAGAGGGGCTGAGTGCCCAAAACCCTCCAAGGGATGGATAGCTCCATGCAGAGCACCCCAAACTTTCAGGCACAGCGCAGCCACCCCAAACCCACGCATGCCCCCAGCCCAGGAGGGGAATGCTGAGGGTGTGGGTGGGATCAGGGGGTGGGAATGGCCCCCACGCACCGGCTGAGGGCCAGCGAGAGGCAGGAGCCGTTGGCCCAGCCGCAGTAGGGGTCCCTGGCCAGCACGCAGCTGTGGCAGTTGTTGCGGTAGGCCCCGCACATGTCCATGGGCAGCTCCAGGACGCGGCTGCTGGAGCCCACGTAGAGCACGGCCTGCGGGACGAGAGCACAGTGTCACCCCCTGTCCCAGGGAAGGACAGCAGGGACCTGGAGCTGCTGGGAGGAGGCCAAGGAGATGCCCCAAGGGTGGAGCCTCTCTGTTCTGGAGCCAGGCTGGGAGAGCTGGGGGTGCTCACCTGGAGAGGAGAAGGCTCCAGGGAGAGTTTCCAGTGCCTAAAGGGGCTCCAGGAGAGCTGGAGAGGGACTTGGGAGTGACAGGACACAGGGAATGGTTTCCCACTGCCAGAGGGCAGGGAGAGATGGGGTACTGGGGAGGAATTGTTCCCTGTGAGGGTGGTGAGGGGCCAGGATGGAATTCCCAGAGCAGCTGTGGCTGCCCCTGGATCTCTAGCAGTGTCCAAGGCCAGGCTAGACATCGGGGCTTGGAGCACCCTGGGACAGTGGAAGGTGTCCCTGCCATAGGGTGGGGCTGGATGATCATTAAAGGTCCCTTCCAACCCAAACAATTCCATAATTTCACTCCCAGACCCCGGGGCTGGCCCTGACCCATCCACCCCTGCCTGCCCCCAGAGCAGGGACCCACCCTGGCGTGGTCCAGGATCATGGACTGGATGGGATCCTTGTTGGGGAACACCTGGATCTCCATGATGTTCTGCACCCCATCTGGCAGCTCCACCACCTTGTGGATGGACCCCTTGTCTGGGAAGAGAGAGGGGACAGCCCTGGTGAGGCACCCTGAGAGGAGGTGCCTGCCTGGATCTGACACCCAGGGAGGGCAGGACCAGCATCCCAAGGGAACAGGGCTCGGGAATCCCCAAAGGGATCCCTTCTCCCCCCTCAGCCAGGGGGAGGTGAAGCCCAGCTCGTGCAGGGGTCAGGACCCCCCAGGTGACTCCATGTCCATCCCATGGCCCTTCCTGTTGGATCAGGCTTCCCAGGGAGACCCTGCAGGGCATGGGCTGCCTTTGAACCCAGGACTCTGGAAATTCTCTATAGCTCTGCCTCTCTGTTTCTCTCTATTTCTCTGTTTCTCTGTAACTGAATTGCTCTGTTTCTCTATTTCTGTTTAACTCTCTAACTCTGTTTCTCTGTTTCTCTCTATTTCTCTCTATTTCTCTCTATTTCTCTCTATTTCTCTCTATTTCTCTCTATTTCTGTTTAACTCTAACTCTGTTTCTCTATTTCTCTCTATTTCTCTCTATTTCTCTCTATTTCTCTCTATTTCTGTTTAACTCCAACTCTGTTTCTCTATTTCTCTCTATTTCTATTTCTGTTGAACACTCTCTCTGTTTCTGTTTCTCTATTTCTCTCTATTTCTCTGTTTCTCTCTACCTGGAAAATCCCGAATCCAGCCCTCATGGGCCCCAATCCCACCCCAGCCACCCACCCACTGCACTTTCTTCACCCCAGATCAGGAATTTAAATCCCTGCAGGTCCCTCCCTGAGCGCCAAGGAGCAGATCCCATGGATGGGAGGGACGTGGACAGCTCGGGAACCGCTGGAAAACGATGAAGCTGCTCCTTTGGAAAGGATTTCTTCACAAAGAAATCCTTTGATTCGATTCACAGCGTGAACCCACCCCCGGGGAGGGCTGTGCCCCCCTCCCCCGTGCCTGGGATGCTGCCGGAGCCCGGCTGTGCCCACACAGCCAGGCTGGCAGCGTTCGGCTGTTCCCGAGATTTGGCAGCTCGCTCTCGCCTGATGAACATATGCCAGGCTGGGAACGCAGCCCTTGCCGCAGGCAATGTCCCCTCGAACGCGTCCCCCGTACCTGTGGCCAGGTAGAGGACGTTGTAGCGCTGCCCGTCGCCCGCGGCCACCTCGTGCACGCCGATTTTCTGGTAGCGGTGCTTGTTGTGGAACAGGGGGCTCCTGGAGGGGGACAGCGGCTCCACCCGCTCCTCCACCTCGGGGTGGCTGTCGGCGATCTTGAAGGTCTCGCTCGGCGTGTGCTGCCCGGAGGGGACGCACTGCGGGCGGAGGGGACAAAAAGGGGACAAAAGGCACCGTCAGGGGCGGGCGGGGCACTCTGCCCACAGGTGCGGTGCCAGCGCTGTCCCGAGGGTGCTGTCACCGTGCCCCTGCCTCTAAGGTCCTCTCTCCCCGTGCTTTCCTTGAAGGGATCGGACCTTATCCAGCCTCCCTCCACTCCCAGGGCTCAGCTCGTCCCGCAGCAGCTCCCTCTCTCCATGTCCCCTCCCCAGGGTCACCCGGGCCTCGGGACTCCCTGACCCTCCCTCACCTGGCCGGGTTTGACCTCCGGGGTGGGGCCGTTGTAGCCTTTGAGCCGCGATGTCTGGAACACGTTGTTGATGTCCCCGAAGGAGTAGACACAGACAGCAGAGCTTCCCCTGAGGGGACAACGAGAGGCTCAGGGGGACGCCGGCCACCCCCTGGCTGTGTCCACCGCCGTGCCTGCTCCAGCTGCTTTCCAGAGGGAAAAGAGGGCTGGAAGGAAGGATTTGGGCAGGGGCCCCTCACCAGGTGTTGGTGAAGAGCCCGTAGACCTTGGAGCGGCGCCAGTCGCCCGCGGGGACAAAGAAGACGTCCTGCAGCCAGTTGAAGTTGCCCTTGGTGACGGGGTCCACGCAGATCAGGGTGGCCTTGAGGAACGTGGTCCACTTGGAGGCTGAGAGGGAGCTGGTTCCTCCCTTGTCCTCCTGGGGGACAGGGACGGCGGGGAGGGAGTCAGGGTTTGGGGGGGAACACCCCAAAATGCCCATCCTGATGGGGAATGGCGGGACACTGCGACAATCCTGTTCCTGCCATCCCAGTGAGATGGAGCGGGGAATTCTCTCCCCTACGAGGCCAAAGGACGTGGCTCTGCCCCACTCAGAGGGGCCAAACCAAGCCTGGGTAAGCCCAAGGGTGCTGGCACGTCCCCTGTCTCCCCTGGAGATGTCCTGGCTGCCACCCCACCTGTCCCCAAGGTACCTTACACAGCTGGGCCACCCGTGAGATGTTGCGGGGTGCCTCGGGGCTCTTGTCCGGGTTGTCCTCCCGGAAGAAGTAATAAATCTTGTCCTGGTGAGGCTCCTCGTGCCTCAGCGTGGTGGCCTTGACAAACTGAGGGTCTGGGGAGGGAAGGGACAGAACTTGGACCTGATTCTGTCAGGGAAGCCACCGGTGGGGACAGGGCAGGGAATGGGACACGGCTGTGCCCCAGGGAAAGGACAGCTTTGAGCCCAGGCTCCCCCTGCCACCTTCCCAGTGCCTCCTGCCTGTCTCCACGGACTCATTCCTGCAGGGAATTACTCCCTGGAGCCTGGGGAAGCCATGGCAGCCACGGAAACCCAAGTCCCTCCCGGCTCTGGGAGCTGTTGTGGGAAGGAAGGAAGGATCCCTCAGGAGGAGAAATCCGTGCTGATTGCTGTGAAAACGCCGTAACACCGTTCCTATTAATGCACCCCTGCCATGACATCCCTGGGTCCCTCTGAGCATCCTTAGCTGCTGTTTCCATGGCAGGGAATGTCCCAGGATCAGCCTGGCAGCCCTGGGGCTCTCAGGTCTGGTTTGGTTTCCCCATCCTTGTTTTATCCCCGTGTCATTTTAATTCAGTTTTTAATCCCAATAACCCCTCGTCTCCCCCCTGGGAAGCCACCACAGCCCCACAGAAGTGGAGCAGGGTCCTTTCCCCGTGTCCACGCCCTGTCCCTGCCCAGCCCAGCATGTCCCTGCCCCAGGTTTCACCCTGGCTGGGGTTTGCCCAGAGCCCCTGCCCGCAGTGGAAGTTGCCCAACGCCGTGGGGCAGCTGCCGGGCATTTTGCACAACCCCATTTCCTTTCAGCCTACAGCCTCAGCCTCATTTCCCCATCCCCTGAAGACAGGGAAGTCACTTTTGTGCTGGCTGGGACAGAAGCAAAGCGGTTACAGGGGGTCAGGGGAAGCAGACAGCTGGGTCCCTCCTGGCTGGCACTGAGGACACCCAATCAGCCCCCACGAGAAGCTCTGGAGCTTCTCCTGCCACCTGCTAGCTGTGGAGGGGCAGAGTCCAGCTGGGATCCCCCCCACTGGGAATGTCCCCTGCCGGGAATGTCCCCCACTCACTCTGCATCACCGTGTCACTGGTGTAGAGCTCTCCCCCACCCCTGACACGGCGGAATCGAGGGATCTTCCCGTTCTGCTGGCTCTTCTTGATGGTGGAGTAGATATCCTGGCCTGTGGGACAGCAGGGATTGGGGAGAGGAGGAGGATGGTGAAAGCAGCCAGGACTTCCTGGGCATCACAGGGATGGTGGGTATGGAACAGGAATCCCAGTCCTGACACCCAGCCCTTGAAGGGTGACAGGGACAGATTCTTGGGAAGGATCCTCACCTGTCCCCCCACTGGGCCTGGAGCAGTGGATCACTGCAGGCCCCTCCTTCCGAGGTCCCTCCTGACCCAAAACATTCCTGATTACCAACGTTCCTCCCACACAGAGCCCCCATCCCACGCCCCGGTGGGAATCTCCAACCTCTGTCCCAAAGGGATGCGCGTTTCCATGGCAACAAAATGAGGAGAGCCAAGGCCACCCAGAGCAGGAGACAAAGCCCTTGGAGCAGCCTCAGGGGACTCCTGTTTGTCCCAGGGAGGCTTTGGGCACAACAAAACCACTGGAAAAGAGGAAAATGGGAAAATATCCCACTTACCATCGACGACGACGAGGGTGTTGGAGTCGGGGGTGAACGGAGCGATCCCTCTCCCGTCCCAGGGTGGGCTCTCTTTCCTCTGTGTCTGGGGAAGGACAGAAAGGGATCCTGAGTGGGGTCAGGCCGGGTTGTCCCCACCCAGGATGGGGGAAGGATCCGTACCACGTTCCAGCAGGTGGGAGCGCAGGCGCCGGTCCCGCACACCAAGAGCCCGTCCCCGTACTGCTCCACCAGGGTCAGGTAATTCCGGCTGTCCTCCTGCCAGGGAGAGAGGGGCCTGGCAATGGCACACAGTCCCCAGCACCACACAGCTTCCCAGATTCCTCCTGGATTTCCCTGAACCTCCTCATCCAGAGGGAGCTCATGAGGAGCACGCGCAGCTCCTTCAAACCAAACCCTCCAGCCCTCCTCATCCTGCTCTTCCTTACTTCAACCCAAACCCTCCAGTCCTCCCCATCCTGCTCTTCCCTCCTTCAACCCAAATCTCCCCATCCTGCTCTTCCCTCCTTCAATCCAAATCCTCCCCATCCTGCTCTTCCCTCCTTCAATCCAAATCCTCTCCATCCTGCTCTTCCCTCCTTCAACCCAAATCTCCCCATCCTGCTCTTCCCTCCTTCAACCCAAATCCTCCCCACCCTGCTCTTCCCTCCTTCAACCCAAATCCTCCAGCCCATCCCGCTGTTCCCTCACAGGTGGGACCTACCAAATTCCCAGACGACACACACTGGCCTTCATTTTTCACCGGGAACTCTTCCTAGGGTAAAAGAGAGGGAAACACTTCCATTCCTGCTGTCTCAACGCCAGCAGGCGTGGGCTCACTGCACTATAAAGCCACCAAACACCGCAAGGTGTCCTTGTCCCCCACCCCTGGCACCTGAAATCCCTCGGGAAGGCCGGGCTGGATGCCAGTGATGGAATGTGAGCATCACTGCTCTCACTTCAGAAAGGACCCCTGGCTGGAAACATCCTCCCTGCAGGGCAGCAAGGACCTCGGAGGGATCCCACCCGGGGAAGAACCCGCCCGTGGCCAACGCGGGAGATTTCTCCCCGCTGCAGCCATTCTTTCCTGCTGGGATTTTGCTTCCTAGCAGGATGGAGCCAGCTGGGCAGAGACCAGGCTCATCCAGGCCTGGAATGTGAGCTGGGAGATGGATCCCAGAGGTTTTTATGGGGTTTTGAGGCCAAACCCGTTAGCAGAGCCTCCTCACCGTGTAGTTCTCACGCGTTGCAAAGTCGTAGTAGTAGAGCCTCCCCTCGCCCCCGACGTAGATGGAGGAGGTGTTTTCCTGGTGGAAGAACACCGGGAACCTCTCCCTCCGCGGGAACACATATTCCTTGGCACCTGGGAATGGCACACACCTCAGGGAGCTGCTGTGGGGGCACCCACTGATCCCCTCCCTTCCCGTCCCCTTGGAGCACCGAGGAAAATCAGGACGTGGGGCTGGGCCCCTCCAGTAGGGCTGGGAAAGGGGACAGGCAGCTCCCGGGCTCCAGCTATTGTCCCATGGGCTCCCGGGCACGGGAGAGCTCAACAATGCAGAGAGGAAGCAGGGGAATTACTGCAGGAGCTGTGATTGTAGGAGGGAGAGCTCGGAGTGCCTCAGCCCTGGCTCTGAGTGCTGCCTTCCAGAATGCCAGTGCCTCCTGCATCCCAGCTGAGGGATCAGGGATCCCTCTCCCACCCTGGCAACCAATCCAGGCACTGCCAGAGAGATTTGGATCCTTCCCAGAGCCAGGAGGGATGGACAGGGTTTGGATTGCCAGGAGGATGGACAGGGTTTGGATTGCCAGGAGGATGGACAGGGTTTGGATTGCCAGGAGGGATGGACAGGGTTTGGATCCCAGGAGGATGGACAGGGTTTGGATTGCCAGGAGGATGGACAGGGTTTGGATCCCAGGAGGGATGGACAGGGTTTGGATCCCAGGAGGATGGACAGGGTTTGGATTGCCAGGAGGATGGACAGGGTTTGGATCCCAGGAGGGATGGACAGGGTTTGGATTGCCAGGCCAGAGCCCAGGGGAAGGTTCACCCAAAGCCACAACCCCTGGACTCCCTGTCCCAGACAGGAACAAAAAGTGACAGCCAGGGCCTCAGATGTTCCAGCTCGCAGCAGAGCCGCCCGTCTGCCCCTCTGCCCTTCCTCTTTCACATCCCGGCTTTTCCAGCTCCCCTTCCCTACAAACACCCTCCATTCCCTGCTGCGTGGCCAGCTGGGCTGGGGCAGGCTGGCCCTGCTCCCCCCGTGGGGTCCCTGGTCCCAAAGTGCCGAGGTGTGCAGGAATGGCAGCACAGGGATCGCTCCAGGGGTCAGGGCTGCTCCCTGCCCAGGCGCTCCGAGCTCGGCATTCCCGCTTTTCCCTTTCCCAAGGAGAGCGGCCTCTGCCCTGGCCAGCGCTCCCAGCGCTCAGCCAAAGGCCCGGAGCGCCTCTGGAGCTGGCAGCCGGCACCGCCGGGCAATTAATCAGCGGCACGTGGCTCTTTATTTCTGGGGCTGGCACTTGCCCAGCCAGGGCGCTCCCTCTGCCCCGCCCGGCCAAGAGGTCACCGAGGCCGCTGAATTCCCGCTGGGTTTGTGGGGTTATTCCCAACTCCTCGGGGTCCCTCATCCTTTAAAACAAGCAGAGTTTTCCCAGCAGGGCTTGGGGAAGCTGCCAGAACCCCCCGGGTCCGATTTGGGAAGGGCAGTGGGGACTCGATGAGCGGACAGCTCCTGTGCCCTTCCCCTGGGACCCTCAGCCCCACTGATCCTGGTCCTTGCCTGCCTCTGTGCCCTGCCCAGCCTTCCTTGTGTCCAAAGGCTCCGAGAAACTGCTGAGCCCGAGCTGGAGAAGCTGGCACAGAACCTTCCAGGCTGATTCCGCAGCCAGGCTCAGTCTCAGCCTGCCCAGGAGAGGAAGAATCCCTTTCCCACCCTCTCCCTTCCCAAAAACCACTGAGGAGCCCCTAAAGTGCTGTGACCCCATCACCAACACACCTTGAGCCAGTCTGCCCAGACATCACCAAACTTTACTCCTGTTTGAAACCTCCAAACCCCTAAATCCCTGCTAACCCAGGCGAATCTCCAAACTCAGCTCCTCTTCCACACTTCTCTCCTGCTCCCCTGGGGCTCCTCTGGGGGCTCTTCCTGAGCTCCCTGAGCGCCGCCGAGCTGTGAGGCCCCGCTCCTCTGCCTGGAGCCGAAAACAAACCAGCCCTAAACAATCACTTGGCCGGCGCCAAGGTTGTTGTTTATCCTGCAGCTCCCCGGGGGCCGCCGTGAATCACGGAGCGAGAGGAAACAGCTCTGCCAGCCAGGGCCCTCCGGCGAGCCTGGGCTGGGCTCCCCGTGCTGGCAACTGAGCCTCCAAACGCTTCCAGGGTCCCTCTGCCTCTGGGGCGAGCCTGCAGAGCTGCTCCCAAGCCCTGCAAAGCTTGGATTAGGGAAGGGGTTTGATCCCTTTCTCCCCTGGCGGGATGGGGGAGCAACCCTGCACCCCAAACTGCTGGTCTGGGGTCTGAACACCGTCAAGAGATGAGGATGAGGAGGCAAAGGCCATCTCATGGCCCACAGTGCCATAAAATCATGGAATGGTTGGGACTGGAAGAGATCCTAAAGCTCATCCTGTTCCACGCTGTGCCAAGGGCAGGGACATTTTCCACCATCCCAGCGTGCTCCAAGCCCAGTCCAGCCTGGCTCGGACACTTCCAGGGATGAGGCCATGTCCCATTGTGTCCCCAAAGAACAGGACATCTCTCCTGGCAAACCCAAAGCTGCTTTTGACACTGGAAAGAAAGGCTCTTGCTCTTGGAAGGCTTGGCCCTGCCATAACCCCACTCCCAGATCCGACCCCGGAGCTCCAGGGCACACAGGGCTCATTCCCAGAGCCTGGCTGACCCCGCCGAGCCCCTCTGCCCGGCGTTTGCCGCCAGCCCCACGGCTGGAGCGGGAATCAATGGCACCACTGTCCCTGGAAAGGTCCCTGCTCCGGCCGCCTGAATGGGAAAAAGGGTGGCTTTGTGCTCGGCAGAGCTCCGCGCCAGAGGGGAGGGGAGCAGGAACATCAAATCAGCGAGAGAGGCACCCGGCGCATCTCGGAAGGACGCCCGGGGCTGAGGGGAGGGAGCAGGGAAGGGAACCAGGAGATGCTCCAGATGCGATGGAGAGAAGGGAGCAATCCCGCTTTCCATCCGGACACGCCTTTGGTGACAGAGCAAGCGCACCAGAGCATCCTGGAGCATCCCAGAGCATCCCGGAGCCGGCTGTTCCCACCTCCGGAGCAGAGGGGCAGCGTGGGCTGCAGCCTCTCCCGGCAAACTCCAGCACCCGGGCCGGCTGGGGCTGAGTCAGCGCCGCCTTCCCTCTCCCCGCTCCAGCATTCCCGGCTCGCAGCGGCTCCCGCAGCTGAGACGCTCCTGAGTCACCGGCTCGCACCGCTCCCGGCTCCGGGAGGCAGGAATGCTGTGGGAATGCTGGTGCTGGCGCGGCCCGGGATGGAGGTGATGGGTCCGACGGGTTAAAATCAGGATGTGAAATAAAGCTCGGGAGAAACCAAAGTGGAAGCGGGATGGGAGCGGAACCTGCTGGGTTTTGGGAGCTGGGGCGGGCACGAGCTAGATCCTTCATTTTCTGCCCATAAATCCCCACTGAGTGGGAATAACCTTGGAATGTGAGGTGGGAGAGCAGGGTAGGGAGTCTGCCTGTTCCCTGGAATTGCCCGCTCCCTGGAATTGCCCTCCTCCTGGAATTGCCTACCCCTGGAACTGCCCGCTCCCACACGGCCCCTCGGCTGAGCTGCGCCATCCCGAGCTCTCCTGTCGTTGTGGCAGGACGGGGACACGCGGCCGGGCCGCCAGCACATGGAAAAGCGGGATTCGCACGGGCGCGGTGCCGAGCCCTGGCAGCGCAGCAGAGGCAGCCGAGCCCCGGCGCCCAGGCGATCCCCCGGGAACTGTCGCTGTGACGCGTGGCAGCGCTGTCACTCGCGGTGGCCCCGATGGCACTGCCACCTGCTCCGCTGCCCGCGCAGCCTCCAAACATTCCCCAGCTCGGATTCCTTTCCCCATCGCCGGGACACATTCCGAGCTCGATGACAGCGCGGTCCGGCAGGGATCGGCGCTGGAGGCAGCAGGAAAAGCTGACTCAAGAGCTGGAAATGTGGGAGTGTCCCCCGGATGTCACCTGCGCCATCATTCCGGCTCTGAGTCAGGGCGTGCCCTGGGCTCTCCACGTGGATCCCGCTGTTGCAATGTCAGTCGGGAGCCGTCTGGATGCCGTGACACCGATCCCTGTCCCTCTCCCGCTTCCTGCAGGATGTGTGACGAGCAGCCCAGGTCCCAGTTTTCCCGGGAATGTGATTCACTCCCTGAGACACTCAGGACTCCATCCCAGCTCCCACATCTCAGCTCCTGAAACTCCGCAGTGCAGCTGGAGTTTCGTCATTCCCTCAGGCCGGACCAGGAGGACAATTCCTGGATTTCTCACCTTCCCACCTGTCCCTCGGGACAGTCCCAGCAGCCACCCCAGAGGGACAGGGACACCCCACAGCACCATCCCTGGAGCAGGGCTGGATTCACCACAGCACTGCCACCCCCGCTGCCTCCCTCCTCCCAAAGCTCCACCACGGATGCCAGCAAGAAGCCAAGCTGCATTTTCTCTCTTCCTTTTTTTTTTT
>VXAX01001244.1:44563-93578 GCA_013399835.1 Leptocoma aspasia | reverse complement strand
CTCCTCTCCTCTCCTCTCCTCTCCTCTCCCCAGCACTTCCAAGCTCCCCTCCCAGGGAAGGGCACGGCCTTGCGGGGCCACCAACATCCTCACCCAGGAGGGTTTTCCACCCCAGCATTCCCAGGTGCCTCCATCCCGCTTTTCCCTGGCTCCTTTCCCCTCTATTCCTGCGCTCCCGGGGTGCTCGCTGTGCCCTGGAGAGATCCCTGCCATGCCCAGCTTTTCCGGAGCCGGGCAGACAATGGAGCCCGCATTAGCGGGATAATCCATCCCACAAAAGCCGGCGATCCCGATGCCCAGCAGGGCCACGCTGCAGAGCACTCTCGGAGCACACAAATGCGCTTTTTCAGAGCCACGCTCCGAAAGGAAATACCCTGGCACGCCAACCATTCCCGAGCTATTTCTGGGAGCGCCTTGGGGGGGAGCTGGGGCAGGAATGGGGGGAAAAAACCCTTTTGGTTTGGTAATTGAGCTGGCAGGCTTGAGCTTGGGATTTGGGATCCCAAAAGCTCTTCTGGGAGCTGTGCTGTCGATATCCCTGCTCCAAGCTGGAGCTGGAATTGATCCCAAACACCCACTCAGCGAGCGACAAAAGAGACCCCTAACCTGCATCCCACGGGGAACAAGCCCTGGATTCAAAGCCGGGGCTCTGCTCACCCCACGCTCCAGGAACGCTGGAATTCTCCTTATTAAACACCAAATCCCTGGCTGGCGGGCTCGGCAGCAATTCCATGAATACTAACACGGCCCCACTCTCGCTCCCCCCATAATTATGCAGCACTGGAGCTGCAAGGCGAGGCCGGAGCCTTTGATTCCGTGGATTTCTGCCATCCGGCAGGTCCGGCATTCCCGGCTGCCCCAGCACCAAGCTGCTCGCTGCCCCCCACGGCTGCAGGGGCTAAATTTAGAGCCAGGTTTTGCGACTTTCCAAAGGCTCCGCTCCGCAGTGGCTGGTCCCAGGCTGTGCCGCTTCCCAGCTCCTGCCTGTGATTGTGGAATTTTATCCCACGGCCAGCGGAACAATGGCACAAGCACTGCTGGATGTTGTGTCAAGGCAACAAAGGATGGATTCGGCAGGATCCAGGGAGCCCCTCCCAGCCCAGCAAAGTCAGATTCAGGCATTGATTTCCCAGGAAAGGCCTTCCAGGGGGGAAAAGCTGCCCCAAGCAGCTCCAGCAGCATCCACCAGCAGAACAACCTCGTTCCATCGCAGCTCCCTGCAGCTGGAAAACCCTTCCCGGGCAGGGGCTCCCTGCCCAGGGGTGGGCACAGGGCACGGCCACCTTGGCGTCCCCAGGGAGGTTCCAAGTGGGAAGATCCAGAGGTTTGATCCCTGTGGGACACAGGTGAGGTGTGTGCAGCACAGGACCTTCCGGGGGGGATCGGGAATGGTCCCACCATGCCCTTCCCAGAGGGAGTGGAAAAGGATCCCAGTGGGATCAGGAACAGCCCTGCCGTGCCCTTCCCAGAGAGAGTGAGAAGGATCTCAGTGGGATTGGGAATGGTGCTGCCATGCCCTTCCCAGAGGGACTGGGAAGGATCCCAGTGGGATCAGGAACAGCCCTGCCGTGCCCTTCCCAGAGAGAGTGAGAAGGATCTCAGTGGGATTGGGAATGGTGCTGCCATGCCCTTCCCAGAGGGACTGGGAAGGATCCCAGTGGGATCAGGAATGGCCCCACTGTGCCCTTCCCATTGGGATTGGGAAGGATCCCTATGGTATGAGGAATGGCAACGCCATGCCCTTCCCATTGGGATTGGGAAGGATCCCAGTGGGATCAGGAATGGCCCCACTGTGCCCTTCCCAGAGGGACTGAGAAGGATCCCAGTGGGACTGGGAATGGTGCTACCATGCCCTTCCCAGAGGGACTGGGAAGGATCCCAGAGTGATCAGGAATGGCCCCACTGTGCCCTTCCCAGAGGGATTGGGAAGGATCCCAGTGGGATTGGGAAGGATCTCAGTGGGATTGGGATTGGCCCTGCCATGCCCTTCCCAGAGGGATCGGGAATGGCCCTGCCGTGTCCTTCCCTTCTCCTCCTGATGCTGGAGGTTTCCCACACCTGCCGTGAGCTCCAGGTGGGTTCCAGCCCCGGGACACTTCGGGTTCGTGCTAGGGAATGCCACGCAGCCCTCCCCAGCACCCCCTCTGTGCCCGGGACACGGGATTCCCATTCCCCCCACGTCCAGCCCTGGCCGCAGCTCCGCATTCCCCAGATTCGGAAAGCCCCGGAGGCAGGAATGTGAAACCAGACTTCCCAAAACTCCAAGATCCCAGCAAAGCCGCGGCCAGGGCGGCCCGAGGGCAGGTGTCTGGCTAGGACTGGCCGCGAATTCCTCAAGGAAACTCCCGAAACTCTCGGTGCCCTCTCCCTCCCACAGCCCCACACCGGCCAGATGGGAATATTTGACCCCAGTGGACAACCAGACGTGGAGTCACCACTGCCCTGACCCAGCGAACAGGGCCAAGGCCGGGCAGGGGACAGGTGACAGAAGCAGAGCTGTCGTTAAGGGTGGGATTTGTCACTCAAACCTAAGTTACAGCAGCTGCTTTCACATCCCGCTCCGGTGGCACTCCCACGGCGTGCCGGGCAGAGCTGGGGCTGGCAGGAAAAGGGTGCCCAGCAGGAGGAACCAGCCCTATTTTTGGAGCAGCCGGGAATAGCCACAGCCCGGCGGACGGAGGTGGCTGGAACCCATTTCCCCTCCTCGCTCACCTCCCAGCCCTTTTTCTGGAGCCGAGATTTTTCCCTAAAAAAGCACCTTGTACTTAGATTTATTTCGTGCTCAAGCTTAGATTTAGTTTGTACTCAAGCACTCGGGTCTAAATTTAGTTTGTCCCATTTAAGGCACCGAGCCTGACTGCATCACCCACAGAACACCTTCCCAGGCCGGTTTTCAGCAGTTCTGTCCCCAAATTGGCTGGTGCAGAGCTGGGAGCTTGGTCAGGAATTGGCATCTGGCTCCCTTTTCCAGCCACAACTTCCATCAGTCGTGCCCTGCCTGTTGTTTTTGTGTCGTGCTCTTGCAACAGGAGGTGCCTGTGATTCACTCCATTTGTTTGGTTTTCTTTTCTTCTTTTTCAATCTGCGCACAGCAAAACATATTTCTTTTTCCTTTTTTTTTTTCTCTTTCTTTTTTTTTTTTTCCCCAACCAACATTTTCAGCTCCCAGCATTCCCCAACCCTGTGAAAAAGGAGAAAATAGCACTGCTGGGAAAGCGAGCAGCTTTCTCCTGGAAATGGTGATGCTCCGAGAGCTTTGTGGGAAAGTGTCCTACAAAGATGTTTCACACCAAGGGACCACAGAAAACTCCAGAGATGCTGTCACTGAGGAGAAAAAGCTGCTGCTGGCACCAGAAATCCCTCATTTGCTACAACAGGAAGAGATGAGGACCTTAAGGATCATCTCATCCCATGCCCTGCCATGGTCAGGGACACCTTCACTGTCCCAGGTGCTCCAAGCCCCAGTGTCCAACCTGGCCTTGGGCACTGCCAGGGATCCAGGGGCAGCCACAGCTGCTCTGGGAATCCCCCCCCAGCCCCCCCCCCCCCTCCCAGCCAGGAATTCCTTCCCAATATCCCATCCATCCCTGCCCTCTGGCAGTGGGAAGCCATTCCCTGTGTCCTGGCACTCCATCCCTTATCCCAAGCCCCTCTGCAGCTCTTTCCAGAAGGTTCTGGGGGGACCCAGCCCCACTGCACCAGGGCACGGAGAGCTCTCTACCAGCCCTGCTGACACAGCTCTCCGAAGCAAGGAGGCAGCCAAGTCTAGCAAAGCCCAGGAGCTGTTCCAGGCAGCCCAGGCAGGTTCCCAGAACTGCCATTCCAAGGGCCCGCTGTATCCAGGGCCGGGCTGGAGCCAGCTCACCCCGCCGGCCGAGGCAGCCAAGGGTCAATTGCATAATCCTGCCTTTCTCTCGGGGTCCTCCTTATCTCAGAACCTGCTCCCTGCGGTTCCCAGCTCACCTGTTAATGTGCTGCGAATAATTAAACAGTCGGAGCCCATCCCACCCCGCGGTGCCAGCCGAGTTTTCCTCGGCTCTCTGCACGTGTGGCTGAGCAGGGACAAATTCCTGAGCGTGGCAGCAGCTCCAGCCGAGCCTGCGCTGCAAAGGCCGCGGGCTGCAGCAGCCCGAGCCCGCCCGCAGGCTCCGTGCCACGCTCAGCGTTTTGCGATGCTCGGTGACTTTCCGGTCAGGAGACAGCCGGGCTGGCTGTCCCCTCCGCTGTCACCCCCCGGCTCCGGGACACGCGGGATGCGGAACGCGGGAGCCGCGCCAAGGAGCGAAAGCTCCGTGTGGGATGCGGCCGCACCTTTCCCAAAGCACAACCCAGACGGGCAGGGAAAAAATCCAGGGAGGCAGGGGAGGATGGGGAGGGCAGGGATGATGGGAACGCTGTGCCAGCCCGGCTGCTGAGCTCAGCCCGCTCCGTGAGGCTCAGCCCGGAGGAACTCGGATCCCCTCCGCCCGACACGGGAAGGGCAGCGGCCGGGAGACACCCCCGGGTCAGCCGCAAAAGGGAACGGGGCAAAGGCCCTGCCCACAAAAATGACTCGGGCTGCTCGAGCAGTGATGTGGAGCGGACCTTTGCTCCGGGCTCTGCGACACGAAGGAATCCCGCGGAGCCAGGAGTGCCCGGCAGTGACCGCTTGCCCACGGGGACCTGGAGCTGGCCGTGCGGGCTGCAGGGGCTATGGAGCTGCGGAACACCGTGCTCCGAAGTGCTGGGAATTGTTAATCCAGGAGCTCCAAGCACTAGGACAGGCCCGTGGTGCTCCTTTGTCCGCAGGTGTGAGCTCAGGGCAGTGCCACCTCGGCCTGGGTACGTTTTGTCCCAGTTCCCCACGTCCCCTCAGCTATTTCTTACTGGGAACCGGGGGCCAAGACCGCGGAGCGGTTCAGGGACCTGCGGGGAGGGCGGGGTTTGGGGGACCCAGGGAGGCCCCAGATGTCACCAAATCCACCACAAACCAGTGGAACTGAGCCTTTCGGTGTCACAGGCTCGCCAGGCACGGTGCTGGTGAGGGGAGCGAGGCTGAGGGATGGAAAAGCAGCTGCAGCTTTGCCCCATTTCCTGCACTGCAGGCAGGGAGGGATCGCTCCTGCAGAGAGCCCGGCTCTGCCCAGCCCCAGAAATCCGCACCCTCGCCCTCCTCGGGGCTGGAGCACGTGGAGGTGCCTTTGCCGAGCCGCATCACCTGCTGCCGGTGCGGGGCCGTGGCGTGTAAGAAATTTAATTAGGGGAGAGCTGCCAGCTCCCGCAGAGCCCAGGGCCAGGGCCAGCCCTGCACCACTGCAAACGCAGCAGCGGGCCCGGAACGCCGCTCTCCCCGCCCAGGGACGGGGGGCCGAGCTGGAAATCAGCCCTGCGGCTCCATCCCCCCCGCACGGCGAGGGCCGGGCTCGGAGCGGGCTGCAGCTGCGGCAGCCACGTGCTGAGCGCCGGCCCCGCTGAACATGCTGAGCTCTCAGTGCGCCCGGGGCACCGGGAACTTCACCGGGGCTCCTCGGCCACAGCAGCCCCTGGCCCGTTTCTTCATCCTCCTCCTCCTCCCTCACCCACTTCGGGAGGGTAGAGGTGACACCTGGGAGCTGTTATATAGGACAGGCTCGCTCCCATGCCTCCCGGCCTGGGGCCCTGGCAAGCTTTCCGAAATAATTACTGGCACAGACAAGCACAGAAAAGAGATAAGCTGAACACGTGAATCTCCTAATTGGTTTCGGTGACAGGTGCCGGCAGCCTTCGGTGCCACCCAGACTCGGGTGAGGGACGAGTGACAGCATTGTGCAGGGACACGGGTGGCGATCGGCCACTCCATCCCTCCCTCTCCCTCAATTTCCAGCCACGCCAAAGCCCACCACTGCAGGGACCAGGGGGAATCTCCCTGGAGCAGCAGCTCCCGTCCCACTCCAGCTCCCTTTTCCCGCAGCCACCGCCGGTGACGCCATAGCGGAGCAGCCTCCCCTGCCCTGCGTGCCGGTGCCTCTCCCCTTTGTGTGACAAGGTGACAGCAGAGGCCACCCCCGAGCCGCGCACACGGCCACCACCCCCCCGCTCTGCCAGCCCGGGGAAGGGCACCGCAAATGCCAGCGGAGGATAACAGATGGCACGGAATGAAGCGGAGAAATGGGCGTTCTCGGAAGTTGCCAGGGAATGGGGAGCACAGAGGAACCCTTGTGCTGCAGAGCCCGCCCGGCAGAACCAACGGGGTCTTTGTTCCAGCCAGCCTGGAGGGGATTCATCCCAAAACTCGGGATAAAACCAGCGCCGACACACCAGACTCGGAGCCTTGAAAACATTTCTTTGTTCGGGTTCGCCGAGATCCAATCTGGTTACAAAGTCTTTACGTGCCGTTTGTAAATTTTTCCCCGAGACCAGAGGTCCTCGGCAAATATTTACTCACCAAACTCATCTGCAGTGAGCAGGGCGAGTTAAAGCAGATGAATAAGTGCATTAACTATGTAAATACACTTCTCCTTTCTGGAGAGCTGCAAGTTAGGAAATGTGTCCTGTGGCCGCCTCAGAGATTTTTGACAGCCTTTAATACACCCAGCTGATAGGGGAAAAAAAAGGCTTTTCGACAGCCTTTAATGTCCCCAGCTCGCAGGAAAACGCTTTTAAAACATAAAGGAAATAACGGTCTAAAAATCCAATTAAAAACCAGCAGCTTCAGCCCACGGGCGTTCAAGGAGAGCCAAAAGCCTCCCCGAGGACACAAAAGAAATAAAAATAGCCCGACTGCTCAAAGGACAAGCCCCAGTTAGGAAAGAGCCGGCGCGGGGAGCAGCCGCATGCCGAGGGGGCAGCCCGGGACTCACCTTGGGGAGCCGCGATGATCCTGGGGTTCACCTTGGGCCGCCCCGCTGCCCACGTGCCCAGCTGGCCGAGCCACAGGGCCACCAGGAGGGCAACAGGAGACCTCCTCCTGCCCATTCCTAGTCCGGGAGCGAGCCGGGATCGGGAGCCGGGCGGGCTGACAGCTGCATCTCCCCGCGTACAAAAGGCTGCGAGCATCCGGCCGCAGCCAATGGCGCGGAGAGGGCGGGCCTTGCAGTACGGAAGGAAAATGGAATAAACACCCCCAGCCGCTCGCTTCAACACCTGAGCTCCAGCACTTGGTCCCTGCAGCTTTTACTGGGGATTTTTGGGTCTTTTTTTTGGGTTTTCCTCCTTCTTCTCGGTGAGGGGAAGGTGCGGGGGTCGGTGGCTTGGTCACCCGCGGGCGCTGGGAAAAGCCGCAGCTGGGCCGAGGTCTGCGAAGAACTTCCCACGGGGGCTGGGGAGGGGAAATAAAGGTTGGGAAGAGTGAGATGAAACGGAAACAGGGCTGAGAATAGGGGCAGAGAGCAGTGACAGGGGGTGGTGTGACAGGGGGGTGTGCCCAGAGGCAGGTGCGGTGGCAGGAGCGGAACAGCTGGATCGGGAGCGGAACAGCTGGATCCAGGAGGAGCGGGCTGCAGCAGGGCTGCAGCGCGTCCTGTGTGCCAACAGGAAAGGGCCACTCCTAGGGACACCCAAGTGTCGCCACGGGCTCCCCCCGCTGTCACACCTCCTTCTCCCGAGCACACGTGGCAGGGAATGACATCCCCGAGTGGATGTGGACGCTCCGGGAGCCGGCAGCAGCTGGAGGAGAGCCTTGCCCGACCATCCCGAACCTTTGCGACGCGGCTGCTCCCCCAAAGGACACCCCGCGTGTGGCACAGTCACCTCCTCGTCCCAAAGGTCCCCGCGGGGAGGGCCGGGAGCCTTTGTGCCGCTGGTTAATGAGAGGAGCGGGGCATTCCGAGCACGGAGAGCGAGCTGGGACGTGACCGGAATGGGAGAAGCCCACCGGGAATGAGACGCAGCTGCGCGCTTTAAAGTGGCGATTGAAGCTCAGCCCCGGCCCTGCTCCGCTCCTGGAGGGATGAGCAGGGGCAGGGCAAGGGGGCACTCTGAAGGAAGCAAAAGTAAATTAATGAGCCGGCTAATGGTGAAGGAGCCACAGGGATTTCCCGGCGCCTCTTTGTGTGTGTGTGGGTTCATCTTCCTCTCTGGCCACGCAGCTGCCGGGGTAATTACAGGGGGAAGACACACTTCTGGCCGTGGTGATTCCCAGCTCTGAGGCACTCTGAGCACACCCCAAACTGCCCCAGGGGCAGCTGTAGTTCCCTGCTTGCTCCCTGAGCTGCCAGACCCCGCTATCCCTTGATTTCCAGCAGGGAAAAAAGGAGTTTTCTTCCCAAAAAACACTCCTGAAAAAGGAGTTTTCTTCTTTCGCCCCTACCCAGCAGCTGGGGGCTCGGTGTGGTTTCAACTCTGAGGTTGGGGGTTTTTGTTCCACCTGCAGTGAAATCCTGTGGATAAAATTTGGCCTCAAGCCCTCTCAGGATTTTAGGAGTGTTTGTAGGATCCCAGGATGGTTTGGGGTGGAAGGGACCGTGGTGTCCAACACCTCCCACTGTCCCAGGGTGCTCCAAGCCCATCCTGGAGCACTTCCAGGGATGGGGCAGCCACAGCTGCTCTGGGCAGAATCACAGGGAAGGGTTCCTCCCTAAAATCCGTGAGAGCAGCCAGGAGGGAGCCTGGGACTCAGAACCATGAGATCATCGCCTGGGAAAGTGATTCCAGGAGATGGGCAGGATGTGGAGAACACCACCCCCAGGAAAACCCAACCCTTGAGAGCAGCACAGTTCCCCAGAGCCCATTTCCAGCTCGGCCCGGTGTGCAGGAGGTGTTGGAATGAAGGACACACTTCCCAAAGCAGGGAAGGAGTTCACAGATTCAGTTTGTCAGCTCAGGACCTCACAGCATTGGATTCCAGGCACCAGCTCAGCCCCTTCCTGCAGAAATTTCCATCTGCTCCACTCTGGGATCAGAACTTCCCCAGCACAACTCGTGAGCAGCTTTCTCCCAGATCATGCGCCTCGCTTCCAGCACGGATCAGGAGGCAGCCTCCCCCAGGAATCTTGTCAGAAGCACAGATTTTTCCCAAAGAGGAACAGTTTTATTCATCACAGACTGAATGTTTGCGGCCCAGGCAACCCAGAGAGCTCAGATTGCTCTTGGCACCCGAGCAGGCATGTGGTGATTTTATCCACAAAAACAGATCCATTACCTTCCCTCAGCCTCAGGCAGGAATGTGACCCTTGGAAGAACCACACAGGCACATCTTCCACAGAAAAAAGGCACAACAAGAGAAATTTTAGCCCCGGCTAAGCCAGGCAAGACGTCTGCTGTGCCACAAAGCAGGTGTGACACTCCCAGCCACTGCCAGAGGGACCCTGCTGAGCTGGACAAAGGATGAGGATGTTCCTCATCCCCCTTTTCCATGGTCCCTTCCCAGACAAGATTGGGATGCTGCACGTTCTGGCCCAGAGCTGGAAAGTCCTGTGCTAAACCTGTGGGAGGGACTGACAGCCTGGGAGGTTGGGACAGAACTTTTGGAAGATCAGAGCTCCCGTTCCTCATTTTGGGAAGGAGCTGACTGATAAGGCTGGGTTTGGAGTGGGAATCAGTGAAATTCCCCTCACAGCTCCTCTTGGTGCTGACAGGCCCTTCATTCCCCAGCTGACAGAGTGAGGAGGGAAGTGAGCAGAGCAGATCTTTCATCAGCTGCTGCATTTTCTGCTCTCCACACACAAATTCTCCCCCCCAGCTCACATTCCCGGCAGGCAGCAACCAAAAAACCTCAACCATCCCTCCCCAAAGCCACAGCCCTACAGAGTCTGGGAACTTCCCAGCTCACCTCTTCAAGCTGGGTTGAGTTTGGGGGCTCTGATCAGTTGGCACAACCCTCCTGGGTTCTGCCAAAGGACAGCACAGCACAAGTGCCACCAAAGGGGCCCAAATGCGCTCAGAGCCACCCCCAGGGCTTTACAAACCACTCAGGAAAGGAGTGGAAGAGCCACGTGCCCCCAAGATAAGATTTCCCAGGAGATTTCACCCCCCAGAGAAGATTTCCCAGGAGATTTGACCAGAAGGAAACTTGTGACTGAGCTGACTTGCACTCAGTGATTTTGAGAGCAGCACAAAACCCCAGCCTGGGACTCCCCTCCTTCCTGTGCCTCCAAAGGAAAGCCCAGGGGCTCGCCCAGGCCCTTCCAGGCCAGTGTCACAATGTGATTCACTGGTCACAAGCTCTGCCTGAGGACTGGCCACAGCCACAGCCCACCCTTGTCACCAAGCCCCTCTGAGAGGCACAGGAGCATCACCTGAAGGTGTCACATCCTCAGAGGGGACTCACTGGTGGGGCAGGAAACGAGGCAGGGGTGCCAAAGGCTTCAGGCAGAGTAAACAAAATCCAGTGTGGAGTGTCACCCAATCAAACAAGGTTAGAACAACAAAAAGAACAGAAATGGGTGGCTCTGCTCAGCCGCACTCCCACCATGAGAGCTGCACTGTCAGCTTCCTCTCCCTGCCAGGTTCCAGCAGCTCAGACTGTTCTGCAATTCCTTCTTTCCCTGTGCTGTGCTCCTCTGCCAGGGCCTGCACTCCAGGGCAGCACTGGAATGGGAATGGCCACGGCTCAGGCTCCCCAAAACGGGACTCCCACAGCTGCCAGCAGCTCTGGAATGCCCAGGGAGGGTCCAGCACCACCATCCCCTAAACAAGATGATAACCCCTCCTTATCAGGCCCAGCAGAGCCTCAAAGTCCTCCCACACACACCTGGTTAAGGTCTGACCCCTCTGCAATCTGCCTGCCCTAAGAGCAGCTGGAATTTCAGCCCACATTTTTCTGCAGGGAGTCCAAACAAACTCACCTGGCTCTTGAGAAGCTGCTGGGAAAAGTGCCAGAGCCCTCTTGGAGCTGACCAGGCTCATAAACCCAAGCTGCTCAGGAAAAGCAAACTCCTTCCCTGTGACCTTGGAGCTCTTCCAGCAGCATTATCTGTCTCGCCAGGAAGGGAGAGATGGGGGGAAAAGGGCTATGTCCTGCTCCTCCTTCCCAGTGTGACCCCTGAGAGCCACACCCGGGCCTGGTGACGCAGAGGGACAGTGGCTGCAGTGACACTGGGCTCAGCAGCAGCACCAGGCCATCACACACGGGGAGTTCTCCATCTCTTCCAGCAGGATGTCCCCAGAGACCCCATCTCATTTTTCCACTGGGCTGGGCAGGGAAGAGCTCCCCTTTCTTCCCGTGTCCCATCTGCCCTTCCTCGTGCTGCCTGTCACCTGCTGTGGGGCCAGCCTGGCCCCAACAGGGCCCCTTTGGGACAGGGCTGGGCTCAGAGAGGAAAACAGGAACGAGGAGTGGGGCGGGGGGAGAACAAACAGCTGGGAATTCATCTGAGCAGACAGCAGCTGGCAGGAGCTGGGGTGATTAAATGATGTGTAACTGAGAATCCTCCGGGGTCAGAGCGCTTGGTGGCAGCCACATAAACCCCACCAGGGCTCCTGCGGGGCCGGGAACAGCACACAGACCCAGCAGCACGCGGGGCCAGCCCGGCTGCCTCCTCCTGCCCCACAGCGACACCAGGGGACAAGGATCTTCCTGGCTGCCCTGCCTTTGTCACCTCCTCGTGCCCCAGGGGCCACGTCTCTTAGAAATCTCTTAGAAATGGGTTTTTCTCTGCTCATCCTGCTCCAAAGTTGTGCTCCAGTCTCTATTCTTGGCCCTTGCAGGGAAAAAAGGGAACTCTGGCTCCCCTCTGATGCTTTTATGGCTCCTGGAGTGGAACTCCACAGCTCCAACTCAACACCTAAAAGGAACCGGCTCCTTCTGCTCCAGTGACATCATGGGACAACGCTGTTCCTGGCTGCCCCGCTCCCCTGGCTGTCCTTGTCACCTCCTCCTGCCCCAGCAGCATCAGGGGACAACACTGTTCCTGGCTGCCCCACTCCCCTGGGTGTCCTTGTCACCTCCTCCTGCCCCAGCAGCATCAGGGGACAATGTCCTTGCTGGCTGCCCCACTCCCCTGGCTGTCCTTGTCACCTCCTCCTGTGCCAGTGACATCAGGCACCCCAAAAGGAACCTGCTCCTCCTGCTCCAGTGACATCGGGGGACAACACTGTTGCTGACTGCCTCGCTCCCCTGGGTGTCCTTGTCACCTCCTCCTGCCCCAGCAACATCAGGGGACAATGTCCTTGCTGTCTGCCCTTTCCTTGTCACCTCCTCCTGCCCCAGTGCACCCCAAAAGGAGCCCTCAAAGCTTTACTGGGACCTGGGATGTGCCACAGTCCCACAGCTCCTCCTGTCCAGCTGCTGGGATAGCCTTGGGACCTGGGGCCACTCCCCAGGGGTGACACAGAGGCCACAGAGGTACTACCTGTTTAAGAAAAACCTTAAGAACCCTTGGTCTGTTCCCAACACGCCACACCCAGCTCTGACAGTCCCCCAACCTCTGACAGCCAGATGCTGGAAAATCTCTTAGAAATGGGTTTTTCTCTGCTCATCCTGCTCCAAAGTTGTGCTCCAGTCTCTATTCTTGGCCCTTGTAGGAAAAAAAAAGGAACTCTGGCTCCCCTCTGATGCTTTTATGGCTCCTGGAGTGGAACTCCACAGTTCCAACTCAACACCTGAATTAATTCATCCCTGCTGAACCAGCAGACCCTGCTCTTAAATCAGCATTTATTTCAGAGATAGAGGGGGGGAAAAAACCCTCTCAAAGGGATTTTGGGACACGTTTATGAATATTAGAATACTATAAATATAAAAGGGAACATAAGGAAATAGAAGTATTCCCACAGGGTGACATTTTCAGCCCATTTCTGCTTTCACCAAATTAAAACCGTTGCCTGGTTTTTATTGTGGATCACGTGGGCCTCTCAACTGGGTAACCTTAAAAGGGCGCTTTGAGGGCTGAAATCAGAACTCCTCTTTTGTCACTTCTAACAGGAAAATGGTGATTCATGCCAGGAAAGGGAGCAAACACCACAGGACACAGGTCACTGGGATGTGTCACCTGTCTCTGCATTCTCACCTCATCGGTTGTTCCTGTGTCAGAACTTTCCTCCTTTTCTCCAAAGTTTCCCCGAGAAAGACCAAAATGTCCTTATCACCAAGGACACTTCTGTCCCCTCTTCTTTTGTCCCTTCCCACAGCCTGTCCTCTCCCTGAGACCCCTCAGCTCACTGAACCAGCACAGAGCTGGAAAAGGAAGAAAAACCGGAATTTTTGATGTGTTTTGGCCTTTCCTACAAGGACAAAGCTGGAAGCAGCCAGGAAACCACCGGTTTCTGCAAAAGGGAAAGCTGATGGGCAAAGGCTGTGCCAGACAAATTCCTGCTGCTGTTCCTGCTGGATGTACCTGCCCAAGAAATCCTGGAGCATCAGGGAGAGTCACCTTCACCGATTTTCTGGAATTGATGTGCCAGGGAGGAGCTCAGGACAAGGTGTGGAGCCCCAGGATGTGACTGGGACAAACTGAGAATACTCAGAGCTTGTCAGGCTAGGGGAGCAAGGAACAGACATTATCCCATGGAAATCTGTCCAGCATTGGTTGAGGCACTGCAAAAGCCACCTGGGAGATTCTGCTCTGCCTCCATTCCACCTTTTTGCAGGAAAGTCAAACCCCCACCACTGCACAGAGACAAATCAGCCCAAAATGAGAGAGACAAGGAAAAAAAGGGCTCCAGAAAAGCAGAGCACACATGGTGCAGGGCCCAGCCAAACCTCCAGGTGTCCAGCGAGGGTCAAGCAGCAGGATGAAAAACAGGATTATGGAAAACACAGGAGGAAAAGCAGCTGCTGCCATCCATCCCTGCTGTCACAGCTTCCCCTGGCAGCCCCAGCGAGGCCAGCAGGGAACCGGACCAAGAGCTGCTCTTTGATGTCACAAACAGAAAGTCCCTGCTTACACTGGGGAACTGTGGCCTGACCTCCTGCTCTTCCAGGGTCAGCCAACACTTCCCAGTCTGCTCCCAGTGAAGCCCAGCCAGGGATGCTGGGCTGGTGAAGAACTGAGAGCCAACCAGAGCAGATCCACTCTGCATCCCTCCCATGTGTCAGCACCACTTCCACGTGAGGCTGGGAGTGTGCAGCCCCGGGGCAGCTGCAGAACCACTCCCAGCCCGCTCCGAGCTCCCCCTGTGCTGCAGGAGCTGCTGCAGCAGAGCTCCCGTGGCTCCCCGGCCGTGCAGGAGGCAGCAGAGGCTCCCCCCTCCCTGCAGCTTCCCCCGTGCTCGGGCACGGCTCTGCCGGGCGAGGGAAGGGAAGCGAGCGTCGTGAGCGGCAGCGCTGCCAACTTCTCTGCTGCAGCCAGTGCAGCCTGAGCTGCTGCTCCCAGCCAAGCCCTGCCGTTTGGGAAAGGAAAGCAGGGAAAAGTCACTTCCAGCCCAAAAATCCAGGCAGTTCTCAGCTCTCTGGGGGCGTGGGGAAGCAGAAATAGCAGCGAAAACGGCTTCCTGCCAAACCTGGGTCAACAGAGGGATCAAACATCCCAGGAGTGACACAAAAACCACCATTTTGGGACAGCACTGAGCCCTAAATTGAGAATTCAGGTGGTGCAGGAAGGCAAACTGGACACGCTGGTGGTCCAGGAGAGCCTGCAAATGCTTCCCAGCTTTGGGCAGCAGCATCTGCGATCCGGCTAATCCGCGGTTATCCCGGAGGATTGGGGGCTGACAGCAGGGCTGTGGGGAAAGGACGGTGCTGTGCATGGGCTCTGTCCTGGCCCTGCAAAGCCAGGAGCCAGGGATGGGACGGGATTAATCCGTTTTCTTACACATAAAATCCGTGTGCGTGCCGAGGGCAGGGACCCGGGAGGGTGTCAGGAAAGCCATTTACGTCCATCACATCTTATCTGCTCCAGACTGAGGCACAAAAACAGCCCCTCCCTCCCTCCCTCGGGCATTAATGCTCTCGACAGGATTAAAGCCTATCAGTGCAGGGCTCTCCCGCAGAGAACAATCCCGCATTTGCTGGGTGACACCGAGATGGTATCAGCGAGGATCACAGAGCTCGCAGAGGGATTAGAGGGCAGCACAGGCAGCCTGGAGGTGAAGCAGGAGAGCGCTCTGTGCTCGGCGCAGGCACGGTGGCACCCGAGCAGAACCCGCTCCCGTTTTCACGCCTCGTTAACCCCGGCGCCGCAATCGGGAGCGATGCCAGGCCCAGCTCCAGGCCTGCCTTTTCACTGCTCCCACTGATTGCAATTACAGGCAAACGCCGTTAATTGGCTTTGCAGCCCCGCACGTGGTGCCACCCAGACCGGGCTGTATCAGGGGCATTTCTCCAGCTCACACTCAGCCCTTGTCGTTTCTTTGTCACCTCGTGGTGGCAGTGAGCTGCCGTGCCCTCCGCTGACACCACCACCTCCCACCAAGGCAGAGCTTTTCCTGCCGCTCCACTCCCCTTCCTGCCGGGGTGGGATCTGCATCACAGCCCAGGACAGAGCACAGCCCACACAGCAGGCAGGGAACTGAACAGGGCCCGTTTAATCCAGGGGGAGCACAGGGATGAAACGACAGACAGAGAGTGGTGACAGATAAAACACTGCACAACTGGAGGGGCCACGTCTCCAGCACCGAGCCACCTCTTCCCTTCTCCGTGCTGAGTCCTGAGGAGGTTGGAGAGAGGATTTGGAGCTGCCCTCAGTGCCCCCCACAGGAGAGCAAGCCAAGGAGCATCCCCACGCACAGAACCAGCCCGAGGAACGGCCCAGCTGCTGCCTCAGCACAACTCACCAGTCCAGCAGGAAGGCTTAGGGGGCCCCCCCAGCAAAGATGAGCTCCAGGGCAGCCTGGATGTCCCCTCCGGTGGCCTGCAGGGCCCGCAGGCTCAGCTCGTCGTCGTGGATTCCCATGTCTCGCAGCTGCTGCAGCTGGGGCTGCCACTGGCTCTGCTCACAGCAAAGAGCAGAAGTTTGGGGTGGGTGTGGGAATCCCAGCAGGAAAACCAGCAGCCCTGCCCACCCACCCACCTCCTGTGCAAACAGCTCCTGAAAGCTCAGTGATGCTGCAAAGTCCCCAAATCCAGCACCACTCCATCCCAGTTCCACCCAGTACTTCTGCAGTGTCTGTGATGATGTCTTAGGATTTTAGCTTTTATATTTTTCATACATTTCTTTGGTGTATAACTCTGAACTCCACATACAGTCCGAGCTACTTTCCCATTTTGGGCAGACACAACAATTCCTCTCTAGGCCTTGCAATCAAGGACACCTCACTGCCTCAGGCCCTGAGAGATGTAAACAAAAGCAAGTTGGGGACAGCAAATTTGGGGTAAATTACTTCATTACCTGAAGCTGTAATTGGAAGATTAATCCCCAATATGCAAATGGACCAAGCTTACAAAAGTGTGAAAACCAGTGACCCACCGTCCATTTTTGGGTGTAGCCCCTGGGGGAGCTTCATCTGCCCAAAACGTACCTGAAGGCCCTTCAATAAACAGAACCTTTATTCCCTTAATTTCGTCTGGCCTGTTTTTAGGTAGCCCAAAAAGGCATCAGTGATGCCCCTTCCAGGTTAGTGTCCTGCCACGGGAGGCAGCTGGGAGATACCAGGGGATACAGGATTCCAGGGGCTGCCACTGACCTGGAGGCTGGGCTGCCCTGAGGCCTGCAGGGCGTGCTGTAGGGCCTGGCTGAACAGGTCATTGGTGATGGGTGTCCCCGACTGGACACTGGATGACATTGGGGACGTCCCAGAGGAGTGGCCCTAGGAGGAGGTAAGGAATCAGAAGGCTCACAGGAACCAGCACACAGCAACACCTGCAGCACTCCCCCACCCTCGATCCCATAGGGAAGGGAGCTCCTCCATGAGGGAATGAAGGTGACCCAGAGCTGATCCAGGCTGTGCTGGCTGTCCTCTGGGTGTTGGGATCATGTGGAAGATATGGATCCCATGGATTTGCATGAGGGAATGCAGAGCCAGATGTGCCAGCCCGAGGCTGGCCTGGTGCTGGCTGTTACCTGTGTGCCCGGGGTGGGTGTGTGGGAGCTGCTCTCAGGGGTGCTGGCCAGGGCCAGGGCAGTGGCCAGCTCGCTCTGGGTGATGGGCCGGGGCCCTGCCGCCCCCGCGTAGCCCAGCGAGGCCGGGCGCGAGCCGGACGTGCTGCTGGAAGGGGTGGACCTCGTGCTCTGCGTGGAGGGAGAGAAAAAGCCCCAGCTGTGACCTTGGTGTTTGTGCCCCAGTCAAACCACAGATCCCTGTCCCACCATACCCAGAACTCCCAAGAGTGGAACTTTACAAAGACAAACATGCCAGAGTGGGATGTGCTTTTTTTCCACAAAGTCAGCTGTGCAAACTGGCAGGAAACCTTTCAATCTATCATCCACCAGCCCCAAACCAGGGTGATGTTAGCCTGGAACAAAACAATTCCCCATTGACAGGCACGTTTGGACCCAAATATCCAGTTTTTCTTACAGAACCCTTTGTCCTATGGAGAGGAAGACTGCAGAAGGGTAGGGATCAACATTCCCACGCTCCACTTTGGCTACAAGGGCGTTTCCTCTGTTCCATTTTCCTGTTGTGTGCTCAGTACTGAGGAAAACCCTCTGCTGAACAGCATGGAAGCAGCCAGGATCAATATGTTTGTCTCCATATCCCCCTGGGGAGCCAGAGCAGCTCATGCTGTTCACAGGAAGGGAGGAGCTTGGGAGTTTCAGGGCTACAAATTAAACCAAAAAGAGGTGTTCCAGCCAACCTGGTTGCTTACCTGGTGGAAGTCATCTTCATCATCAGAGAGCCCCTCAAAGAGAAAGCCACCTGCACAGAAAGGGGAATAAAAGGATGTGGCAAACCTGCAGGAACCGGGAAGCAGAGGAGAATCCTGTGGAGTTTTTGGCTGAGCAGCCAGGACAGAGGGCTCAGCACGGAGCTCCCCTTGCAGGGCGACGTACCTGGCATGTCCCGGTAGGAGCCCAAGGCCATGGCCCGCGAGGACGTGTCCGGGGCTGGCAGGGGGGTGCTGCCTGCCACCGAGTGCAGCACCAGGACGATGGCATTCACCAGGGCAGGGTGAGCCGGGATCAGCCTGGGCACAAACGGGCACAGGTGGAGGAGGCCACAGGGCAACCCAGGAACCAGCCCTGAGGCACTCGGGGCACAGCCACCACCACCGCTGCCTTTGCTGCCCAGCACAAACTCCTCCAGGCAGCCAGGGATCCTGCTGGAGCCATGGTGCACCTGGCCCTGGATCCCTCTGGAGCCATGGTGCACCTGGCCCTGGATCCTTCTGGACCCATGGTGGACCTTTCCTCAGTTCACCAAGGATCCTTCTGGACTCATGGTGGACCTGGCCTTGGATCCTTCTGGACCCATGGTGCATCTGGCCCTGGATCCTTCTGGACCCATGGTGGACCTTTCCTTGCTTCACCAAGGATCCTTCTGGACCCCACATGGGACCCTTCCTTGGTTCACCAAGGATCCTTCTGGACCCATGCTGACTTTTCCATGGTTCTCATGGGAGCGACTCTCTGCTGTAAGCAGCTACGTCCAGGTCTGAACCCCAATCTGGAGGCCCTGCCTCCCACCAAACACCCTCTGGATTAACCCAAGTGGTGGATCCGTGTTTCCTGCTGCTGGGGATGAGTGATCCAACCTGGCAGGCAGGAGCAGAGCTCTGTCCCACCCAGGTGACACACAGGGACACAAAGGCACTGCTGAGTCACTGCCCCAGCTCGGGGAACTTACGTGTCCAGCATGTTGGGGTCTGCAAACACAGAAAACAGATCCTTGTCCTGCAGAACTCCTGGAAAAGACCAGGAAACAGTGAGACAGGATACAACAAACAGGAGCCAGTCACACAAAAGCCACAGGGATAAATAGGAATTGTTTTTCAGGAAGTGAGTCATGAGTAAACACCCTAAATACTCTTATTGTTCCTCTGAAGCCTTTGTGTTCCTGGAGAGGCTCATGGTCACAGCCACACGCCCAAGGGACAAGGCTTTTCCAGCAGATCCTGTGGGTGCTCCACCTCAAGGGCAGGATGGAAGCTGGCCCCCAGCTCCCTGCAACCAGGCTGTGACTGCATCCTAAATTCCACCTGCCTCGGACTGGCACCATCCCAGAACAGGCTGGATTTAATGAACCACTTTGGAGCACTTGGCAGCAGGGAGAGAGCTCCATCCCTCCTTTCCCTGACCCTTCTGAAGCCAGGATCCATCCCCAAGGAGAGAGCTCCATCCCTCCTTTCCCTGACCCTTCTGAAGCCAGGATCCATCCCCAAGGAGAGAGATCCATCCCCCCTTTCCCTGACCCTTCTGAAGCCAGGATCCATCCCCACAGACAGAAAGATACNTCCATCCCCAAGGAGAGAGCTCCATCCCTCCTTTCCCTGCCCCGTCTGAAGCCAGGATCCATCCCCAAGGACAGAGAGCTCCATCCCTCCTTTCCCTGACCCTTCTGAAGCCAGGATCCATCCCCAAGGAGAGAGCTCCATCCCTCCTTTCCCTGACCCTTCTGAAGCCAGGATCCATCCCCAAGGACAGAGAGCTCCATCCCTCCTTTCCCTGACCCTTCTGAAGCCAGGATCCATCCCTACACATCACCAATGGAGCACAACTGACACCTGGGCAGTCACCAACTCTCACACTCCACAGAGAGACAAAAAATGAGGGTTTTTTTTAAGTTCTCCCTTCTCCCTGTCAGGAATTCAACCTAGATTTGGGTGTCTCCCTTCCCCATCAGGAATCAAACCTTTCCTCAGATCCTCTGGATCACAGCTGGACTCACCTAGAGCCACGGGGTCGCTGCTGAGGCCGGGAGTAGCCACAATGATCTGATCCAAGGATTCCTTGTTTCCCAGCATCTTGAAGACCTGCCAGGGAAAGCAGAGCAGACTGGGACTGTCACCCACTGTGGGACTGTCCCCAGAGGGAGGGGACAGCCGAATTCCCCCTGGGAGCAGAGCACTCACAGCATCTCTGTAGGCAGGGCTGCTGTGCAGGGCAGTGTGCAGGACACGGAATTCCCGGACTGCTGCCACCTTATCCACGGGCTCTGAGGGGAGAAAACACCACAAGAAAACACAGCTCAGCCTCTGTCAGCCCTCAAAGCATTTCACATCCCACTGAGACTTCCATGCTGCAACAAGGATCCTTTAACATCCTTGGATTGGGTGCAGTCACTGCAGAGTAACAACTTGCTGCACTCTCAGATCATAAAAATAGCCAGGAATATCCTCCCACACGTGCCATTACAGGAATGCCAACTCAAGCTCCTCTTTTTGTACAGTCAGGCACAGCAGGAGCACACACCAGCCTGCTCATCCCTAGCAATGCCCTAAAATGGATCACAGGCAATTAAGGAAGGGATGATCCCTCTCCATGCTGCACAGCTCATTCCTTAACTCTTGTGTCAGCAGGAAAACTACCACCCAGGTGCTGCTGGGAGAGGTGGGGAGTTCCCAAACAAGGGGATTCACTCCCCAGGAAACCCCCACAGAGTGAATCCTGAGAGAAGCTGTTCCTCAGTGCCTAATAAAACACATCCCAAGGAGAATCCAAGGGGTGATCCCCACAGCTCCTCACCTGGTTTCTGGTCAGGCTCAGGCCAGGACTTGCGCAGGACATGGACAGTGGAGCCAGACTGGATTCCATAAAAATCCAGGGTCTGGTCATCCCTCAGCTTCCGGCCACAGTAGATCAGGTCTGGGGGGAGGAACATCTGAAGATAAACACCTGTGGGGGTCTTTAGGTGTGGCTTAGAGCCCCAGGGGTTATTGAGCAGCTGTAGCTGCTCCAGCTGGCTAGGGAACAACACAGGGAAGTTGTGGAGCTGAGAATCAGGAGGGAAGTCATGGAGCTAATCTAGAGGAGGTGGCAGAGTCACCTCCTGTGTAAGAGCTGACCTCTCTCTCAGTTCTCGTGAGAGATCTTACAAGGACACAGCGGTGGTGGGAAGCCCAAATATTCCCTAACAAGGGCACTGCCGCGGCTGGAGCGCCGTGATCCCAAGGAAACAGGGAACGAACACGGAGCCCTGACACCAGCAGCAGCAGGATGTCACGTCCCGGCCGAGGACGGGCCGAGGGTGTCCCCAAGCGGCGGGACGGCGCCAGGCTCCGGCGGGGCACGCACCGATGAGCTCGGGGTCCGGCATGGATTCCTGCAGCTTGCCCGTGATGAGCTGCTTGAGGTGCGAGATGCTGCAGCCGCCCAGCGGGCACTCGCCCAGCTCGGTCTCCGGCAGGCGCAGGATGGATTTGGGGGCCAGCGGCTGCTCCGCCAGCTTCACGGCGATGTGCCACTCCGGCAGGGCCATGGCGCCTCTGCGCTGGGGACACACAGAGGCCACATCGATCGGCTCCAGCGCCCACAGAGCCCCCGTGCTCAGGGGTCCCGGCCGTGGCTCCCCGTCCCCCGATCTCTCCCCAGAGCCTCCCCTCAGCTCNTTCCCCACCTCAGGGGGGATCCCGGCCGTGTCCCTTTCCCCACCTCAGGGGGGATCCCGGCCGTGTCCCCCCCAGGCCCTCCCACAGCTCCGCGCTACCTCACTCCAACGGACAGGAAGCGGAAGTGCTGTGCGGAACGCAGTGCGCGCTGGGAAACTGAGTCCGGCAGAGTAGGCGGTAACGCCCTCCAGAGGCGAAGGCGCTGCTGATTGGCTGGCTCTGCCCTGACCAGCCAATGGACGGGCGGCCGAGGGTTTAAAGGCAGGAGCGCGGCGACGGGAGCGCAGTTCCGTGACACTCGCCCGCCACGACAGCTTTTAATTAACGCTACCTCAGTAATTAAGCGACTGCCGCCCCTCCCCCGTGGGGCGGCAGCTCCAGTAGATATCCCACCAACGCAGGAGGGCCCAGCTGTCTGAAGCTGCCTGCTCTTCAGCATTACCCACTGCTCCATCTCCTCACCCTCTCCCAAAAAAGGAGAGGCCACTACTCCGGTGACCAAACCCTGTGCCAAGGCACCAACTTTTTCTGACAAGAAGAGCTGTTTGTGTTCTAAAAAAAGCCGAGTTACCATTAAAGTCCAGTCAGGCTGCAAGAGCCACATTCCAGGCACGCTTTGCTCCCTGACAGCTCTTAAAATGGTCCGAGCAGCACCGGGGGCCGTGATGGGATGTAAAGAGAATTCAGAAAACAAAATTCAGGCTAAGCTTGGAGTTAAAGCCAGGTCAGAATCCCAAAACCTTTTGCTTGATAATTCTTTGCAGCGAGGGGATAGAGAACCCACCCTTGAAGGAAAGCAAGCAAAATCAGCTCTTCAAGTGTTTAAACCCAGGAAGTTTATTTGTTTTCCTACAAAGGAACCTAAAGGTGACAAACCTAGAGGTGACAAAGCTAACTTTAGTGTCATCCTATCTGTGTCACACAGGGAAAGTGAACAACCCCCTGTCTGCTTCCAAGCCACGAGGAAGAGGAGCAGGGGCCTAACGAGGCATTAAAACACACACACACTAATTAGTACCTGGACAAGGGAATTGGAACAGGGGCTAAGGAGCAGTGGGACAACAGGGTCCGAGGCGGCAGGAGGTGCCAGCAGCCCCTCTAGAAGCACTTGCGATGGACGATGGAGGGGCCGGACTCGTCGTACTCCTGCTTGCTGATCCACATCTGCTGGAAGGTGGAGAGCGAGGCCAGGATGGAGCCGCCAATCCACACAGAGTACTTGCGCTCGGGCGGGGCGATGATCTTGATCTTCATGGTGCTGGGAGCCAGCGCCGTGATCTCCTTCTGCATGCGGTCGGCAATGCCCGGGTACATGGTGGTGCCCCCGGACAGCACCGTGTTGGCGTACAGGTCCTTCCTGATGTCCACGTCGCACTTCATGATGGAGTTGAAGGTGGTCTCGTGGATGCCGCAGGACTCCATGCCCAGGAAGGAGGGCTGGAAGATGGACTCGGGGCAGCGGAAGCGCTCGTTGCCGATGGTGATGACCTGCCCGTCGGGCAGCTCGTAGCTCTTCTCCAGCGAGGAGGAGGAGGCGGCCGTGGCCATCTCCTGCTCGAAGTCCAGCGCCACGTAGCACAGCTTCTCCTTGATGTCGCGCACGATTTCTCTCTCGGCCGTGGTGGTGAAGCTGTAGCCTCTCTCCGTCAGGATCTTCATGAGGTAGTCGGTGAGGTCACGGCCGGCCAGGTCCAGGCGCAGGATGGCGTGGGGCAGGGCGTAGCCCTCGTAGATGGGCACCGTGTGGGTGACGCCGTCCCCGGAGTCCATCACGATGCCCGTGGTGCGGCCCGAGGCATAGAGGGACAGCACGGCCTGGATGGCCACGTACATGGCTGGCGTGTTGAAGGTCTCGAACATGATCTGCGTCATCTTCTCCCGGTTGGCTTTAGGGTTGAGGGGCGCCTCAGTGAGCAGCACCGGGTGCTCCTCGGGCGCCACGCGCAGCTCGTTGTAGAAGGTGTGGTGCCAGATCTTCTCCATGTCGTCCCAGTTGGTGACGATGCCGTGCTCGATGGGGTACTTGAGGGTGAGGATGCCCCTCTTGCTCTGCGCCTCGTCCCCCACGTAGCTGTCCTTCTGGCCCATGCCCACCATGACGCCCTGGTGCCGCGGCCGCCCCACGATGGAGGGGAAGACGGCGCGGGGCGCGTCGTCCCCGGCGAAGCCCGCCTTGCACATCCCCGAGCCGTTGTCCACCACCAGGGCAGCGATCTCCTCGTCCGCCATCCCGCCCGGCCTGCGGGCAGAGCGACAGCAGGGTGGCACTCCCTGCCCACCGGGGACACGTCCCCAGGGACGGGATGCACCACGGAGGGTGGAAGTCAGACCCTGAGCGGTCTGCAGGGCAAGGCAGGGAGATGAAACCTCTATTTATTCTCTCAAAACACAGGTAGAAATAAATGCAGTCCCCCAGAGGACAAGCACAGGTCTGGGGAAGGTGTGCCTGCCAGTGGCAGGGGGCTGGAATGAGAACATCCTTAAGGTTCTTCCAACCCAAACCGTTCTGTGATTTCCACTCCTTCCCCAGGGATCTGAGGGGACCAGCAGGGACACCCCTACACAGCCCCCCGCCCCTTTACTGCAGACCTGAGGGAATAAAGGCCCCCAGCAGAAAGTACCATCCCCCTTCCCTGCCAGGGCCCACACACGGGGACCCCAAATCCACCCACTCCAAGGGCCCCAACACACACGGGGGGAAGCCCTAATTTCACCCCAACAGCCACAGCAGGGGACCCCAATCTTCCCTGAGGGCCCAGATAGACACGGGGGAAGCCCGAACACCACGCTCAGAGCGTGAGGGGGGACACGTAATTCCCCTTAAGGGCCCAAACAGGCATGAGGGGAATCCCTGACCCTGCCCTAAGAGGCCAGATAGACATTGGGGGACCCCTAAGCCTCCCCATGGGCCCAAATAGACATAGAGGGTGCTCTAAGCCCCGTCTGAGGGCCTAAACAGACATGAAGGGACTCTAACCCCTTTCCCGAAAGGCAGACCTCTAAGTTTCCCCCCGAAAGCCTAAACACACGCGGAGAAGCCTCTAAAGCCCCCTGAGAGACCCTTAACCGCAGGCTGAAAGGCCAAAGGGACACAGCGAAACCCCCTAAAGCCACCCTCAGAGCTCGAACAGACATGATGAGACCCTAACCCCCGCTCCGAGGGACCCCTGAGCTACACCGCAAAGCCCAGACAGCCACCAGGCGGACCCCTAGACGCCGTCCCTGAGGTCCCCCTCGGCGCCGGGGGTACCCCGGGCCCCGCTCACCCTCACGCACTACCTCAGCCCCCGGCGGCGCCTCCTCCGCGACTGCCGGGCNTGCTAATTAATTAATTATTAATGAATGAATTCCCGGCCCCCGGCGCTGCTCGGCCTGGCTTTAACTCTTCCCGGTGGTTCCCGCTGGGAAAAGCTCTCACCGGGCGCTGCTGCTGGGCGGAGCCGGCTAAAAGCTGGAATTAACGGGGCTGCGGGGTGAAAGGGCTCGCACGGGGGTTCGGAGCCCCGCCGGCGCTGGGGAAACTCGCTCCTTGCCCTGCCTGTGTGGGGGAAGAGGCGCAAAAAGCGGGGCAGAGAGGCCGGGAGGAGAGCCTGGCAGCTCGGGAGGGGCGCAAGGAGCGGGGGAGGGCCGCCGGCAGCGAGCGAACATCGCGGCTGAGGGCGGGGAGTCGCGCTGGAGACCCGCACTGCTCTCCTGCTTCTCTCCCCGTGCCGCGTGTCACCTCAAACCCGGTGCTGGCAGCAAACCGCCTCCTTTTTATTAGCTTTATTGGCTTTGTTTTTGCCCCGGAGCCNCCCCGGGCCCCGCTCACCCTCACGCACTACCTCAGCCCCCGGCGGCGCCTCCTCCGCGACTGCCGGGCCCGCGCCCCGCGCGCGCTTTTTATACCACCCGGAAACCGGAAGCCGGCCGGCGGCGCGCTCTCTGATTGGCTGCCGCGTTCCCTCCCTCCCCGGCGGCCGTTCCCGGAAGCGGCGCGGGCGCTTCCGGCGCTTCCGGCCGGGCGAGGAAGGGGCGGGAGGGGGAAGGAAGGGAAAGGAAGGGAAGGGAAGGGAAAAAGGGAAGGAGGGGAGGAAGGAAGGAAGGAAGGANGGAGAGCCTGGCAGCTCGGGAGGGACGCAAGGAGCGGGGTAGGGCCGCCGGCAGCGAGCGAACATCGCGGCTGAGGGCGGGGAGTCGCGCTGGAGACCCGCACTGCTCTCCTGCTTCTCTCCCCGTGCCGCGTGTCACCTCAAACCCGGTGCTGGCAGCAAACCGCCTCCTTTTTATTAGCTTTATTGGCTTTGTTTTTGCCCCGGAGCCGGCTGCCGGTGCCCCCAGCAGCGGTGCTGGCTCAGGGAGCGCTGGCGGTGCCCAAATCCCGGTTTTCCCGGCGGCTCCTGCCCTGCCCGGCGCTGTGCCGCATTCCTGGGTGTTGCTGCCGCACCTGAGCCGTGTTTGCTCTGCCGCTCCTTCACCGCCCGGGCTCTGCCTTTCGCGGGAGAGTTAGCCCAGGGCAAAACGAGCTGTTATCTAGGGAATAGAGGCAGGGGAAAAATGAGTTCGGCACGCAGCGCTTCGCGGGAGACCAGCTAGCGATGCTCCGGGCATCCTGGAAGTTGTCTCTCACTCGGAATCCTGCTGCCTGGTAGGTGGTCAGTTGTTTTCCGGCAGGATCCTGCCCGTTTCTAACCGGATTTTACCCAAATAATCGCTTTTTTCCCCCGGTGCGTGGCCGCGTACAGGGCGGTGGGAGGTGGCAGGAGCTCGGGGCTCGTTTGGAGTTGGTTTTGCCTTTGTTTCCCCGAGCTGGCCGTGTTGTGATGCCTCCCCCCAAGCCCGAAATGGGATGTGTTTGGTCACCTTTCCCCCCCCGGGGAGGACAGCCCGTGCCGGCAGGGCCCGTGGGGGACACAAAGTCCAAACTGCGGCGCCGTGGTTTTCCCAGGGTTTATCCCGGGCTCTGCTTTCCAGCCGGGGGCTGTTCTGCTGGGCTTTGCTCAAGTGCTGGCTCAGCAGGTCACAAATGGAGAGCTGGGAAAGCTCCCGGGCTCTTCAGGCTGGGAAAATCCAAGGGATGTGCTGGGATCTCGAGGCTGGAGGTGCTGAGTGCTCTGCTGTGCTCCCCTCTCCATCTCCTTAGGGAGAAATAAGGCCAACATTTATTTATTTATTGTTTATTTATTTATTTGTTTCTGGGTTTTTTTTCCCTATGAAGTGGGTTTTAGCCACGGAGCGAGGGCACAGAAGAATTTAGGGCTAGCCTTGTGTGACAAATCCCTGCCTGGCACGGGTATATATATATTTTTATATAAATATGGTCGGGCTCATGCTGGCTGTCTCCTTTTAAGGCAGCATTGCAGGAGCACCAAATCCCAGCCCTGACCTTCCACCAGCAATCCTTTAGGAAGCCTGGAAGGCTTGTGCCTGCACAAAGGCGTTGGGGATGGTGTCTTTGGGGCAGAGCAGAGCTCGAAAATACAATTACCCAGTCTGCAAACTGAATGGCAGCCGGAGCCCGAGGCTGTTAAACGCGGAGCTGATTGTTTCACGGTCTCCTGCACAGGAAAGAGCCCTGGCTTTGCGCTCCGTCCATCCCCTTCCTGGGGAAAAGATGAAAGCGCCGGGCGCCGTGGCTCAGCAGCGTTTGTCTCCCCGGCAGATCCTGCGCGGCTCCCGCCGGGGCTGCCAGCCATGCGCACGGCGGGATGAAGCTGCAGGCGGTGGTGGAGCAGCTGCAGAAGCAGCAGCAGCAGCAGCAGCAGCAGCAGGCGGCGGCGGTGCCGATGGATTGCCGGGAGCGCCGCCGGGAGCCGCAGGTGCCGTTCCCGGCGCCGCCGTTCCCCGCCCAGCCCCGCGCCAGCCCCGCCGGGCGCGCCCCGGCGATGTCACCCGCTGTCCCCGCGGGCAGAGCCCCCGCCGCGGCCGGCCGGCCCTTGGAGCAGAGCGGCAGGAACTCTGAGGACGAGGAGGAGGAGGAAGAGGAAGAGGAGGATGAAGAAGAAGAAGAAGAAGAAGAAGACAGCGGCGAGCTGGAGGTGCCCGGCCAGGAGAGCTGCTCTGCCCTCAAGTACTTCCGTGCTCCCAAAGCCACCCAGCCCAACCAGAGAGTGGGCTCTGCCGCCAGCCCCGTGCCAGCCACGGGGCACCCACGGGGCACGGAGCAGGGCAAAGACTCTGCCAGGCACGCAGGAGCCCCGGCGGGGCGCCCCAGCTGGCACCTGGACCAGCAGCTCAAACAGGTCAGTGCTGGCACCCCCTGCTCCCAAAAACCCCGTGTGCAGCCCCACAAGCAGGCAGGAGGGGTTCCCTGGGGTGCTCTCTCTGAAGGAGGTCCCACAAGTGTGGTTATGGGGATGGTCAGTGATGGGACAGACGGAGAGGAGAGATCTCTGGGGTCAAGGCTGGTCATGGAGCATGCAGTTTATTTCACAGGGCATGGAGCATGCAGTTTATTTCACAGGGCATGGAGCATGCAGTTTATTTCATATGGAGCATGCAGTTTATTTCACAGAGAGCATGCAGTTTATTACATAGGGAGGATGCAGTTTATTTCACAGGGCATGGAGCATGCCGTTTATTTCATATGGAGCATGCAGTTTATTTCACAGAGAGCATGCAGTTTATTTTTTGCATTTCATTGGAGCATGCAGTTTATTACATAGGGAGGATGCAGTTTATTTCATAGGGCGTGGGTGTAGGGGCCCTGCTGAGAGCTGCCAGTCACTGCTCAGAGCAGGACTGAGAGACAGAGGAAGGGTAGAGCAAGGGAAGTAAGAGAGTAAGAGAATAAGTGAATGAAGTTCCCGTTACAATGCATTAAATCTTCTTCTATACTGAATATTCTAATTTACACTAACCAATCTAATACAAGATACAAATCTTTTAGCTTTTACATATAGCCTACAAGACTCACTACGTTACCATACTGTGTTATATTTTAAACCCCTAAAACTACTCTTTGGACCCCTTTTGTTAATTTGCTCTAACCCTTAGACTCTTAGTAAGGAGAAGGGCACTGTTTAATCAAAAGGATATTATCTTTAGCTAGTCATATTATTGTTTTTCTGTTGTTCAGTAAGAAAGGCTAGACATCTTAGACATCAAAACGTGCTTTCAATTCTATTTCACTTATATGTTTCATATTCTCAAAGTCTAAACAGTCATATTTATAAAGCTTTCCTATTTCATCCTTCCCGACACACAAGAACCTGGCTTTGTGGATTTCCAGCTTGGGATAGAGGAGCCCCTGCTCTGGGAGAGCCTTTGTGGGCTGGGGTTTTGGGGAAGGCTGGTGGTTTGGTCACTTTAGGTGCAGACACTTTAGGTGCTAACACCTCGCTGGAGTTACTCCTTGTCATGCCTCTGGGATCCTGGAATTGTGAATTTCTGAGTGCTGGCGTGGGCAGGCAGGGAGATGTGCCCTGATCCTGGGAGTCAGAGCCACTTTATATTCCCTGTGTGGGAAGCAGGGAAGGAAGGAAGGAGCCAGCTCACTGCTGCCTCGTGGGAGGTTAATTCCACGTTTGCCTGAAGAATTACTGCTCCTTGCAGCCAGGGGATCGTGGAATTATTTCCTTTGTTGTCAGTGGTGATTTCAGTGGATCGCTGGGGTCTGTCCCTGCAGAGCAGGTGGGTGTTCCCAAACCCAGCTCCTCAGGGAATGCCCTGGGGCTGTAAAACCCCCAGGGGAAGCACTTGCTGCTGGTTTTTCTCTGCGGGGCTGGGCGGAGGAGAGGGAGTTGCTCAAGCTCCTGCAGGGAAATGAGGTGGGTTTGTCACTCAGGGGCCATTGCCTCAGAATTGACTGGATGGGAGTGGTGGAAACTTCCTCTTTCAGGGCTCTGGGTGGGGAAGAGGAGGCAGGGCTCAGGTCTTAAGGGATCTCTTTCTTTAAAAAGCCAAACAAGCTCGGCTTAGTCCGGGGCTGGTTTTGTTCCCTGCCCAGCTGGTGCTTCTCACTCCTGTTGGGAGAGCCCTGCAGATCTCACTGGTCATTCTGGCCAGGCCAGTGGCTGTGAAACCAGCCAGGGCTGGGCTTGGCTTGTGTGGAAGAGGGGAAAAAAAGTAGGAATAAAGCATCATTCCACGATTAGCATGATGTGCTGTGGCCCATTCCTGCACTTTGGGAGCCACTTTAATCCAGGAGCCCAAAGTGTCCAAAGGTTCAGCAGGAAAAACTCAGATAAAGCCACTTTTGCTGCTGTGTAACCTGCTGGGAAAGGCAGGAGTTATCCATGGACACCAAGTTCAGGAGTGGGTTGTGAAGGAATAGCAGGGCTGTGCTGGGGCAGCTCTGGGGAGCAGTGGGAAAACGTGGCAGGAAAAGGGCAGGTCCCCTGTTGTCCCAAGGTTTTGTCCCCTGGCACAGCCATTGGAGGTGAAGTGGCTTGGATCCCTGGTTGGGGTCCAAATGGAGCTGCTGATTCCCAGTTCAGAGCTGGGAAATAAAACCAGGGGGCCTGGCATGGCAGGAAAGGGAGAGAGTTGTGTGGGGAGCTGTGGGCTGGCCACTTAATTCCTTGGAATCTTTAATATCCAGGCATATTTTAAAGGGATGAGCTCTTCCCTTTGCTCTCTGTCTTTAATGGGAAGAAAACCCGGGCTAAAACAGATTCTCCAGTTTGTTTCCAATATTATTCCTGGATTAGCCTTTTCTTTTTTAGCTTCTTTTACCAGCCCTGTGCCCTGCTCCGGGAGCATTCCTGGGATGCAGAATGCTCTTGGAAATGGGGGGAAAAGTCCCTTCATTCCTTCCCTCAGGGGTGGCTTGTTCTTCTGGAAGCCTTGGGGAAAAGCATCCCTTGGAATTGTGAGGCTGGGATTGCCCGGGACACGGGGGTGGCAGGAATCTGGGAGCCACCAGGAAAACGAAGCCACTTCTGTCCCATCCCAGGAAATAACTGTAGGGCAAGGCTGGGGGCAAAAGAGCTGGCTCAGCCCATGGGAATGAGCTGAATTTTGGAATGACAGGGAATTGTGTCAGCACAGGGAGTGGAGGAGCTTATCCACGAGAAGGAATTGCTGGGGGTTTGTTCCTCCAACCCTCTGGAATGCCCTGAAATCCATCCCAGCTCCTGGGGAAGTCTTTGGGGAAAAGTGAGGGTTTAATTCCAGGGGTGTCAGTGTCGGGTTTGGTGCGTGCTGGGTGCTCGTCCCACGGGTGCCCACGTTGCTTGGGAAAGCTAGGCAGGGAAAAACAGGAGCACAGCTTGAGGCTGCTTCCTCCTGCCCCACGGAGGCTGGTGCAGCAGCAGCAGTTCCAGCAGGAATGTGAGAACAAATCCCAGATTTCCAGGCCCTCGGTGCCTTTTTCCACGGAGCAAGGCGAGTGGGACGCTCGCTGGGAGTGGTGTGTGCCCGGGGTTTTGGGGATGTCTCAGGGCAGCTTCCCAGAAATCACTGCTGAAAAACCCTGACCCAAACCTTCCCAGAGGTCACGCTGTTTATTAAGATAAGTCAGCTTAAAATAATTACTGAGCCTTTGCTGCAGGCCCTGTGAACGAGTGGCTGGGATTCCATAACCTGAAGTATGTGCCTGGAGTGCAGGGATTGCTCAGGAGAGACCCCTTAATCCAGGAGGGGGGGAAGGGGGCATTTCACACTGGGGTTTTTGCCCCGTGGTCATTTCAGAGTTGGGTTTTCAGGTGCTTTTGTGTGTGACGGGATATTTTCCCTTTTATGCTGCGGTGGGAGGAGATTCCTCGTTCTCAGCTGAGAGTAAACACCTGCTTTTTCTTCTGCTGTAGTGACAGGTTTGAATTCTCTCTTTGCTGCTTCTCCTGAAATCCCTTAGGCTTAGGTTCAGAGGGTTGCCCAGCTCCTCACCTGCAGAGCTCCATAGGTGAGTTAGGCTGTGCTGGATCCAGAGGCAGGACAAGGAACAGGTTCATATCCCGACGCAGACACGGCTCCTTGTAGGCTTTATTCAGGTGCCACACTTACTTGTAGGAGTAGTGACAGCTTGTCTCCCTCAGTGCCAGTTCCCAGGAATTCAGGCTGGAGGCAGGAGGTGCCAGGAGCTGGAATGTGTTGTTTCCTTGCACTTGTGTTTTTCTCACTGCAGGGTGTGACTCTGAGAATCCCTCTTCTCACCCCAAATCAGTCTTGGCACTCAGGTTTTGGCTGATTCCCCTGAGTCTTTGGGAACAGGAGGCATTCAGAGAGCCCAGCTTTTCCTCAAGCACGAGGGAGCAGGTTCCTGTTTGCTCATGGGAACACATGAAAGGAACTTAATAAAAAAAAAGTAATTAATCGGTTAAACCTCAGCCCTTTCCTTCCCTTCCCCATCCTCCCTGCCATTCCTGAAATCACTAAAATGTTTTCAAGGGCTGCCTTTGAAGCTGGGGCTGCTGAATTGAGCTCTGTTATTAGGAAGGCAGGGAAGGGTTGATTCCCATTCCAGGGGAGCTGGTGTGGGCAGTAATTACCGCTTGGCTCTCCCTGCCTGAGAACTTGCAGCTCGGGGCAGCAGCCCTGATCTTATCAGCGTTTGTACTACAACAGTTTTCTTTCTGAGAGCATCTGTTTCACTTCCTAAGGCTTAACTCTGCCCACAGAAGGAATTTCTGTGGATTCCCTGATAATCCTGAAATTGCTGCCCCCGTCCCTTTTCATTGACTCAACCCACGGGGCTTTCCTTGGGCTTCAGCCCCATCCCCAGGTGGGTATTTCAGCAGATTCCTGGCCTAAAACTTCTGTCCAAAGCAAGGAGGTGCAGGATGAGTCTGGGTTTCACAGCAGGAGTTTTTGTTCCCCTGGTTTGGAAGGTTTTTGTCCTGGAGAGAATGGGAAGTGTTTGTCACCTCCGTCTCCATCTGCTTGGCAGCTCGGGGTTAACTCCGGCGTGGGATTGGCAACCAAAATTGCTCTGGACATCTGAGCTCCCCTCTAATCAGATATTCCAGGTGGTTGGGGAGTAATCCCAAAATAGGGCTGGATAGAATTGCTGCTGAAGCTTTTAAGTGGGGAGGGGGTGGCCAGGAGCGGCTGTGGTGGCCCCCGAGGTGTCAGTGGCACAGGGAGGGCTGTGGTGGCCCCGAAGTGTCAGTGGCACAGGGGGGGCTGTGGTGGCACAGGGGGGAGCCATGGTGGCCCCTGAGGTGTCAGTGGCACAGCGAGGGCTCTGGTGGCCCCTGAGGTGTCAGTGGCACAGCGAGGGCTCTGGTGGCCCCCGAGGTGTCAGTGGCACAGGAAGGGCTCCGGTGGCCTGGCTCCTCCCAAGGTCTTGTGATGCCCTGTGGGAATTTACTGGCTTTTCCTGCAGAGGAGGAACTTTGTTTTCCGAGCAGGAATGGCAGGGAAGCTGGATGCCAAGCTCTCTTGCTGGGCAGAAGGGATTTTATTGTGCATCTGGAGCACCTCTGGTGATTTCCCTGTGCTGGAGTCTCCATTGGGATGACTGCTGATGTTTGGGATCTGGGGTTGCAGCCTTGGCACAGCCCAGAGGTTGTGGTGAGAATATTCCCTCGGGATCTGAGCTGAGGCTCGGGGAAGTTCCATGGATAAATTCAGCTTTCCATGGATAAATACAGCTCTACTCCCTGCTGCCATTCCGTGCTCCATCCCCACATCTCCACACCCCTGGCTGAGGAGGTCTCTCCTTGTCCCCTAGCAGTGGGCAGTGTCCCTAAACCCTTCCCAGGTGCAGCAGGAGGAGGTGCTGAAGCTGCCCAGCACCCCTCAGCTCAGGTCACGCCAGGTGAGAGCTGGCCCTGCTGGTTTGGTGGCCATATGGCCAAACCCTGGTGGCTTCAGCTCCCCCTAAGCTCCTTTTCCCAGGAGGTGCTCCCGAGGTCCCAGGGTGGAGCTGTGGGAAGTGGGATGGATTTATTCTGCTTGTCCTCTGCCATTCTGTTCTAATCACCCTTTTTTTTTCCCTAGAGAACAAGCCAAATGTGTTCTGTTGAACTTTTCAAGCGTCTTTAAGCCCTTTAAAAGTTTTATTCCTGGGAATTATCCCAAGTTCAAACCCACTGGTGGGAGGGAATTGCCTCCTTTAACCCTCTTCTTTCTCATCCCTGCCCTCAAATGTAGCGGAATAAGCTCTCAGCATGACCAGAATTCCCTCTGGAAGCAAGTTCTGCCCTCTGGATTTGTATCCCAGGGCAAACTTGGGAAGGGAGCAGCCAAAGGAAAGGGTCAGAAAGCTGAACCCGCACAAATCCCTGAGCCTTGGAGCGTGCAAGCTCCAGGATGGGAAATTCCTGCTGCCTCCTTTTCCTTCCACTGGGTCTGATTCTGGCTGCTCCATGGGTTTGATGCCAGTGAACAGTCAGTGGGGTTTTAGGAGCAGCTGGATGCTTCCATAATAAGCCAAAAATCTGTGGGTTTAATCTCTGCTGGGAGAAAGGACATTGGGGTGGATCCTCCTGTGAGCAAACCCAGCCTCAGATCCCTGCCTGGAGAGGGCTGGGAATTGATCCGCTGCAACAAACAGCTGACATAACAGAAGTGGCAATAATCCCCCATTAAATATCTCTCAGTTGATGGGGCTCACTGGGTAATTGACTTTCCAGCAGGAATTACTGGCTCAAACCAAATCAGCAGGCATTAGGGAGCTCATTCCAGGCCTGGGGACGGGGCACGGAGCCGTGCACCAGCTATTCATCTTCCTAATTCAATGTGTGTCTCACAGCCAGATGACTCCGGGATTTTGGGTGCTGCAGCACCTGTAGAATTCCCAGGGGGTGCTTTTGGGGGTGCTGGGACCTTTTCTCTCCGTGTGTTTGGCAGGGTGGATTTGCCACAGGGATTTGGCTCTTCCTTTTTCCAGCACGCGCTGGACCGGGACTTTATGGAGCGTGTTGGTGTTTTCAGGATGCTTGCATTTATTTCAGGATCATCCTGGCCTGCCATCCACCTGGAGCTGCTGGTTTCTAGCCCTTGGTGACCATTCCAGGGTGGTGATTTCCCAAGTGGAATAGGGCCTAACCAGATTAATCCTTTTAACGAGCTTTAATCCAGCAAAGCCGAGCTTTCCATTTCTCCAGGGAAAAAATCCCCATCCTCCCAGGAGTCAGGGTACCCAGGCTGGCAAGCAGCTTTCCAGAGGGATTATTCCCCTCCTTCTGGTCCTGGTTTTCCAGGGAAGTGTGGGGAGGATGGCAGGGCTCTTCCAGGTGTGTCACCTGGAGACCAGGAAGGAAGGGTGACACCTTTCACCAGGGGCTCTGGGGTGTGCCCTTGGAAAACAGATGGACACAAGGAGAAAAAGCAGCACCTCTCTAGTTGCTGGATCTCATTCCAGCAGAGCCACAGAGGAGTTGGCATCCTGCTCTTCAGGAGGGGAGGGAATGTGGCTGGGTGGTGAAGTTCTACTTCCCATTTTGTGTGAGAGATCCCAGGAAATTGTGACAAAACCACAAATGTTCCTCCCCCCCCACCTTTCTTGTCACCTCGGGCTAAGCCAGCAGCTGCTTTTCCGTGTGTTTGTGCCTAAAAATCCACGTGTTCCCACCTTCTGGAGCCTTTCCTTGGGAATCCTTCCCTCCTTTGCTGTTTTTCCCTCCCCAGAATGGCAGCGGGACCTGGAGCGACGAAGGCGACGGGTGCCGGGGAAGGGAAATCTCCCGAGACTTTGCCAAGGTCTGTCTGGCCACTTTGGGTACTTTGGGAAGGGGCAATCTGGGGAATTTGCCCCCTAATCCATGGCAGAGCCCTCCCTGGAGGGAATTTGTGGGAAAACTGCTTTGTCCTGCAATTTGGGGCTGGTTTGTTGCCTTGCATTGGGATATAGTTTGAACTAAGAATTAACAACCAGGCTTTGGGCATTTAAAAGCTTGAGTCCAGTTTTTCTCCAGCTGGGAGAAGAACATTCTCCCTCTAGAATCCTGTGCTCGTGGATTTGAATGTGTCACAGCAGCTGGAGTAGTTCAGTTTAAACTAAGGCAGCTCTGCTCTTCCCAGAGCTTCCCAGGAATTCAGCCCATCTCTTTTGGCCCACGCTGCCTGGGGAACTTCATTTTAATGATTTGGGCATTTCAAGCCTTCTGGTAAAAATTATTCCTGCAGCAAATTGATTCTGGGCTGGTTTCTGGCATTTCTGAAGGCCTTTGGTTTGTTTGGAGGCACTGCCAGGCACACAGGGAAGCTCTGTCCTTCCATCTCCTCCTTCTGGGGGTTTGGCACTTAGGTGACAGTCTCTGGAAGGAGGAGATTGGGAGTGCAGGAGAAGCTGCAGGGAAGTTTCACCCCTCTGGTGCCACAGAGGTGCCACTCATCTGTCCCAAAGCACTGTCACCCCCCTCCTGGTTGTGTCCCTGTCCTTCCCAGCTCATGTCCATTGTTTCCATCCCTTTGCTTCCAGCTGGCTTCAAACGCTGCTCTGGCCCATTGACTGAGTTGAGGGTTGGATTTGATCACCTTGGAGATCTTTTCCAGCTCTGGAAATCCTATTCCCTTTAGGATGCCAGGCTTTGTGCCCGGATGAGTTCCTGAGGGGCTGTGCCAGGGTCCTCAGACTGTCACTGTCACAGCCGTGGCCATCGAGCCCCTCAGGAGCCCCTCCCTGTTTCCCCTCTCTGCCTGTGCTTTCTTTTCACCCTGGGAGAAGCCAGTATTCCTTTATTTTCTGTCTCCCTGTGAATTGTGCCCTCATTTTGATTTGTTCCCCCCCAGCTCTACGAACTGGACAGCGATCCCGAGCGGAAGGAATTCCTGGATGACCTCTTCATCTTCATGCAGAAGAGGGGTGAGTGACATTTGCTTGAATTCCACGAGTAAAACACGGCAGGAGAGGGAATTCTTCCCTCCCTCCTGAGGCTGAAAGAACAAATCCAGGCCTGGAACTTGCAGAGCTAAAACTTGGGGCATTTCCCTTGGGAGATGAGGAGAGCATTGGGGAAGATCTGCCCTGTAACTTAAATTTCTTCACCTTCCGATGTGCTGCTGGTGTTGTCCATGCCCTGAAGATCCCAGGAACCTTTTTCTGGGGATTTCCAGCATGCCAGTTATCCAAATCCAGTTCTCAGTGCAGACTGTTGATGATTAAAAGATGCTGAAATGTGGTGTTGGATAACATAAGCGCCTCTGAACGTTTGGGGTGCCCTCTTGTCCTTCCAAGGGCGCCAGTTTGGAACTCTGCTCTTTCACCTCCATCCCTTCAGGAGCAATATCCATCCAAAACAGCCGTTTTCCTATGTGGGCTTTCCCTTTCCAGCAGTTACAAGTTGTTAAACTCGAGCTGAGAGGGGTTTTCTGCTGGGATTTTTGGCTTTTGAGTGCAGAGGCAGGATGGGTTCCTGCAGCCCTTACCCTGAGCTCACCTGTGGGCACTGCCAGTGCCACGAGCTGCAGGGTGTGACTGGCAGCAATGGACACCTCCAGGGGCCTGCCCAGGAAATCTGCTCCATGCTCCAGTGTCTGCTTCCTCTTCCCTGTTAATTATTGATAATTAACCCTCCCAGGGCTGGGGCTGAGCTGGTTGCCAGCTGGAGGAGTGCAGGTTTCCATCAGCTGGGCTCTTGCTTGCTGGAGACTCCCTTGTTTGCCTGCCTGCTGCTGCATCCGTGGGGGAGAGGAGCTCAGAGAGACCAGGGATGTTTGGATTTGTGGAATTCAGCCAGCCCAGTTCCTTCAGGTTGATGGGAGAACTGGGAGAACTGGGCATTGTGTGTTGAGCTGTGGGAGGTGGCTTCTCCTCAATCCTTAACCCAAACTGCAAAGGGAATGGTTTCACCTGGCACAGGTTTTGTTAGCAGCTGTGTGCCCGTTTTTCCCCTTCCTGCTCTTCCCAGGGTTTTGGGTGGCAGGGAGTGCGTGGAAATCCCACTGTGGGTTTTTTGGGGAGCTGCTCAGCCTATCCTGGGATAACCAGAAGGATTCAGGATTCATGTCTCATCACGTGCTGACAAGCATCCCAATCCCAGGTGAAGAGCTGCCTGCTTCCCAAAAAACCCCAAATCTGGCTCTGCTGAGAGCAGAGTGTTTCTAACATCCCAATCCCAAGCTGAAGAGCTGCCTGCTTCCCAAAAAACCCCAAATCTGGCTCTGCTGAGAGCAGAGTGTTTCTAACATCCCAATCCCAAGCTGAAGAGCTGCCTGCTTCCCAAAAAACCCCAAATCTGGCTCTGCTGAGAGCAGAGTGTTTCTAACATCCCAATCCCAAGCTGAAGAGCTGCCTGCTTCCCAAAAAACCCGAAATCCAGCTCCTTGCTCCCAAGAGCAAAGTGTTTCTTGGCCAGGCGATGTGAAGAGCTGCTCAGTTTGCAGCTGGTGTCCGAGGGGCTGGGAAGCAGCTCTGCCAATAAATCCCCCCGGGCTGTAAAAACTGGGATTTGCTGCTGTCCAGGAGGAGCTGAGGGATCAGAAACGGCCCCAAACCCAGTGGGAAAGATAAATGGGAGATTTCACAGGAGCTGCCCAGGAGCTGCAGGGATGAAAAGGTTGGGAATGCCCCCGGGAAGGGGCAGCCATGAAACAGCTCTAACACAGATCAAATGTGCAGGTCCCCAACAGCCACAGCTGCAAGTGATAAAACAGCCCTGAGCGGCAGTAACCATGGAAGGGCACACCAGGGGGAGGCTGGAACTGGCCTTTGTGGGGTTTTCCTGGGGTCTGCTGGAGACAGGAAGGGGCAGGTAGGCAGAGGGAGGGTGGGACAGCGAGGCTGGGCCACGTGTCCCTGGGTCTGGTGGCACTCGGAGCCTCCAGGGTTGGCGTTAGCCCAGGTTGCCCCATCCCTGGAAGTGCCCAAGGCCAAGCTGGAGCAGTCTGGGATGGTGGGAGGTGTCCCTGCCCATGGAACTGGATGGTCCTTCAGCTCCTTTCCAGCCCAAACCATGCCATGGTCCTTCAGCTCCTTTCCAACCCAAACCATTCCATGGTCCTTCAGCTCCTTTCCAGCCCAAACCACTCCATGGTCCTTCAGCTCCTTTCCAGCCCAAACCATGTCATGGTCCTTCAGCTCCTTTCCAGCTCAAACCATTCCATGGTCCTTCAGCTCCTTTCCAGCCCAAACCATTCCATGGTCCTTCAGCTCCTTTCCAGCCCAAACCACTCCATGGTCCTTCAGCTCCTTTCCAGCCCAAACCTTTCCATGGTCCTTCAGCTCCCTTCCAACCCAAACCACTCCATGGTCCTTCAGCTCCCTTCCAACCCAAACCACTCCATGGTCCTTCAGCTCCTTTCCAGCCCAAACCATGCCATGGTCCTTCAGGTCCTTTCCAGCCCAAACCATGCCATGGTGTGTTTTGAAGTTCCTGCTGCACGAGGAGCTGCTTTGTGTGCAGTTTTGGGGTTGAGGGCATGGAATGAGGATTCCCTGGATTTTGTTCCCCCTGCCTGGCAGGAGCTTTCCAGGTTTTCTCCTTGGATCCTCTGGAGGTATTTCTGCCTCTGGATTAAGCAGTGTTCTCCAAATGGGGCATCAGTGGGCATAAATTCCATCCCCTGCTCTGGTCCCTGTGCTGCAGCAAACGCTGCCCTGAGCAGCTCTGCAGTGGCACATCTGCCCTGGAGCACTGCAGAGGGGTCTCGTGGATGGTCCCAAAGAACCAGGAAAGGCTTTTTCTCTGTCAGACCCTTAGGTTTGTGTCCCCCTGGGCACCTGCTCTGACCCAGAACAGGGGAAGATGGTGCCTTGTGGGGGAATCTGGGAAATGTTTTAGGGTTTTCCTTTAAATTGTTTGTAAGAATGGGGTTTTTTTTCCCCTTAATTCATCGAGGGAGCTGCCATCCTGGTTTACATTCCTGCTTTCTTGAGTGGCTGGAGCCTTTTAGGGCCGGGAATCCACCATTCCTTGTATTTAAATTCTTGGAAGTGGTGGTAGGATGGGAACAGGTGCAAAGCCAAGCCCATGGCATCTCCAGACAATGTGAATCCAGCTCCTCTGGGGATGCAGCATCCCAAAATCTCCTCCAGGGAATGCCTTGCTCATCCACCTGAAGTGCCAGGTGGCCAAAAGCCTCTACCAGATTGATCAGTTGGTATTTTGGGGTACTTTACCTGCAAATTCCAATTATTTAGAAGTTACCAGCAGCTCCTTCCTGTAAAACTCAAACTTTCTCCCTTTTTTTTATAAAACTAAACATTCCTTGCAGGCAGACAGGAGATTTTTTTTCTCAAATTTGGAAAAAGCCTGGAACCTTCCATTTGGAAAGATCTTAAAAAAAAAATCTTCTCTGGGAAAGTAAACATTAGAGCTCAAATAATAAATTATCTCTTTAAGCAGCTGGAAATGGTGGTTTAGAGGGAATATTGGTTTTGTTCCAAAGAAAAATCACATTGGAAGTAATTAATGGGAAAACAGAGAGAGGAGTTTTCCTGGTCCTGGCTTAGAGGAGCTTTGTTTTGGGTTTGGTTGGGGTGAAGGGTGTTTGGGATCCCTGTTCCAGGGCAGGATCAGGGATTGCAGCTCTCCATGGGATCCTGGGCAGGATCAGGGATTGCAGCTCTCCTTGGGATCCCCAGGATCAGGGATTGCAGCTCTCCGTGGGATCCCCAGGATCAGGGATTGCAGCTCTCCATGGGATCCCAGGATCAGGGATTGCAGCTCTCCATGGGATCCCCAGGATCAGGGATTGCAGCTCTCCATGGGATCCCCAGGATCAGGGATTGCAGCTCTCCATGGGATCCCCAGGATCAGGGATTGCAGCTCTCCATGGGATCCCCAGGATCAGGGATTGCAGCTCTCCATGGGATCCCCAGGATCAGGGATTGCAGCTCTCCATGGGATCCCCAGGATCAGGGATTGCAGCTCTCCATGGGATCCCCAGGATCAGGGATTGCAGCTCTCCATGGGATCCCCAGGATCAGGGATTGCAGCTCTCCATGGGATCCCCAGGATCAGGGATTGCAGCTCTCCATGGGATCCCCAGGATCAGGGATTGCAGCTCTCCATGGGATCCCCAGGATCAGGGATTGCAGCTCTCCATGGGATCCCCAGGATCAGGGATTGCAGCTCTCCATGGGATCCCCAGGATCAGGGATTGCAGCTCTCCATGGGATCCCCAGGATCAGGGATTGCAGCTCTCCATGGGATCCCCAGGATCAGGGATTGCAGCTCTCCATGGGATCCCCAGGATCAGGGATTGCAGCTCTCCATGGGATCCCCAGGATCAGGGATTGCAGCTCTCCATGGGATCCCCAGGATCAGGGATTGCAGCTCTCCATGGGATCCAGGGCAGGATCAGGGATTGCAGCTCTCCTTGGGATCCCAGGATCAGGGATTGCAGCTCTCCATGGGATCCCTCTTCCTTTATCCCAGGACTGGAGAACCAAACCCCATAAAGCTCGGGCTGAACCCCTGAACCAGCCAGGATTTGTCCTTGGAGAGGGATTTGGGCAAACCAGGAGCTGAGGACAGCACAGGGGTCGAGTTGATTTGCTGCTGTAAAATGAATTTTCCCTCTGTTTAGCTGGGAATTCCCACACCCCACGGAATCACTGTGCCTCCCTTCGAAGAAACCCAAAGTTCTGTTCTTCTTGAGATTTGGCTCAGTATTATTTTAAATCACGGTGGACTTTCCTGGTTTCCCGGGGAAAACCTGTTCCTTCTGGCTGCCTGATGCAGCATCTCCTCTGAACATATTTGGAGTGGGAAGAGCAGCTTTTTATTTACCTGCTGCAGGTTGTGGCTTAAAAATGTCTTTTCTGTGCCTATTTTGCACTCCAGAGCACATTTCAGTGCGATTTCAACGTCACTCTGCTGAGCAAACACTTGGGATTCTCACCTCCTTTGTTCCTTGCTGTAAAATGGACACTTCTGCAAGGAAATTGGATAGGGAAGGTGGGAGGTGGTTGGGAAAGCAAAGCTGCTGCGGGCTGGGTGTGATTAAGTGCTCTTTGTGCAGGACAAGTCCTGGCTTAGGCTGCTGGAAATCCCTGTGTGGCAGGGAATCTCCGGCATGGAGGCCAAGCAGACCCCTGAAATTCCCTGGAATTCAGCTCAAACCCACATTTGGGGCAGTTTTGGTCTGCATCTCCAGGTTGAGATCTGACTCCCAAGTTTGGCCAAGGGAGGGTGGAGAAGAGGAGAGCAAACCCCTGGGGTGGTGTTGGATGGGAGGGAGAGGATAGTCCGAAGTGAATCCCTCAGTGATGGATCTGCCAAGCCCCCTTCCCCAGGAGCTGCTTCCCAGGTGTAAACCCAGCCATTCCAGGCTTTCCTGGGGCTCACACCTCCCTCAGCCCTTTCAGGAGCTCAGGAGGCTGCAAATCCAGCGGATTTTCCAAGTGTGGGACAGAGGGGACACTGAGGTGTCTCTGGGTAGGCCCCCGAGGCTCCCGATCCGTCTGCCTGGAACAGAGGAGGCTTTGGAAGGGGAGACATCCTCTCAAAGGCCAGAGATGTTCATGGCTCCAGTCAGCCTTCCTGCAGGGAAACCCTTCATTCCAGAAATCCAAAATCGTGCCTGCCTTTCTCCTCAGAAAACCAGGAGCCCGTGGGCCCTGGGATGACTCTGCTTTCCCCTTCCATGTTATCAGCTCAGCACCTTCCCTTTCCCAGCGGGATCAGACTCCTCGTGCCCCTCATTTGGCTGGGATGAGCCAAGTGACGGAGCTGGGGTTCTGCTGAAAGGCAGGAGGAGTTGTTTTCCGAGGAAGCTGTGAGAGGAGGATCTTCCTCTGCCTCCCGGAGCCGGGCAGGCTCGGGGCGGGAGGCTTGCGAGTACAGTAAAACGAGTTTGCCATCAAAAGGCAACAAGTCTTGTGCCGTGCCCCGGCTGCTGACCTTTCCCTCTGGAATTCTGCCCCCTGACCCCGGGATCATTAATCCTGGCGCTGCCAGATGATAGTAATCCATCATGGCCCCTGACAGCCCTGCTTGGGACAGGATCCGCCGAGCTCTCGCCTTTCAGCCTTTCCTGTGGCAGCGCTGGGGGTTTCCAATAAAAACCTTCCTTTATCGCCTTCCCCGGGCAGGGCTGGGGGAGGAGAGGCCACCACATCCCTCTGGAAAACACCGGGAATTCACCGGGGCCAGACCCTGACCCGTTCTCTGCTGGATCTGTGGGGTGGTGTTGGGGCAGTGCTGAAGGAAAAGGGAATTATTCCAGCTCCTGGGAGCAGTTCTGTCCCTGCTGTAAAGCTTCTCAGCTGTACAAAGAAATTTTATTTGGGGGCGGGGGGGAAACCAAACTTGAGGTTCTATCTCAGTGGATAAATTTATATTCTCTGTGTAAACACATTTAGCTGAGTTTATAAATGTCTGTTTCTGTATAAATCCCTGTTTAGCTGAGTTTATAAATGCATGTTTCTATCTAAATCTCGATTTAGCTGAGTTTATAAATGAAATTTCGGGGCACTTCAGTCTTGTTTAAAAGCAAAGCTGAGGGAGGGAAGGTGTCCAGGGGGTGCTGAGGTGATTCAGGGAGCTCAGGCCCTGTCACTGTTCCTGCTTCAGCTGGGAGCAGCTCCCTGGAAGTGCTTCAGCCTTTATTCCCCAGTGATGCAGGTGATCTTTGTGCCTCTCACAGGAGTATCTGGATTAATAATTTGTGTATTCTCCCAGCTGCTGAGCTGGGGAAATCTGGAGAAGGGTAGAAGTGTGTTTGGGGTATTAAAAAGCAGATACTTGTTAATACTTTCTGTGTGAGCAGCTGGGTTGCTGAGAGCTTCCTCCATGGCTCTTCCCTTTCACTCTCCATCTGGATGAGAGCTGGATGAAAGTCCCTGCTGGACAAGTTAATGCCATTCCTTAAATTGGATTGGAGAAACTCGGGTGGCTTTGGCTGGGGGGAGAGGAGTTTCATCCTCCTCCAGACGAGCAAAAGCTTTGCTGCTCTCACTAATTAATGAAAGAAGGGGAATTTTGGGGTGTCCTGGCTGTTCCTGGGGGCTTTGGAAGGAAATACTTCCCTGTTTTCCCTGCGGGTGTGACTCAGGTGATGAGTGACAGCTCGAGGCAACTTGATCTGATTCCCTGTCACCCTGCTCCCAACACCCCGAGACAAAATGGAAGCTCGGGAAAAAACGGAGCAAATCCAGGATTTTCAGGAGGGTGGGATGGAACCACAGAGAGTTTGGAGGGTTTGGAATCCCCTCTGTGCTCCCTGAGGGATCTCAGCCCCGGAAATGTGGGAAGGGGATGGATGTGTGGGATCTGTTCTGTGGGCAGGGAAGGGGCTGCTCAGGCAAGGGGAGAGGGTGGGGTCGATAGAAATTGATACAAGCCCGATCAAACTGCTCCTGAACACTTGGAATCTGTGGGGTTTTCAGCCCTTTAGAGCTGCAGAAATGGGCTGTTGTATCCAGCATCTCGTTAACCTGTGGGAATTGGCACCACGAGCTAATAATGCCTAACGGGCTTCCCAAAGAAAAGACAGGGAAAAAATTCCCCCTTGGATGTCTGACGAGGACATCTGCAGGGCCGGGCTCTTTTCATGGCACGGAATAAACCCGTTTATAAGGGCCATAAACAGGGGGGTCGAGGGCTGCCAGCAGTGGCACCAGCCTCCCCTGGGGACTGGGGATTCCACAATTGTCCCCTGCCCCCCTCCCAAGCCTTCCTGCCAGGCTGGGGCTGCCCATTGTGGGGACAGGATGCTGCCCTGGGCTGGGCGGCCCTTTGATCCAGGACAGTTTCCCAGGCCAAATAAAAGCTCTGCCACTTTAGCTTTTTTTATTCCTTCTTCCTCTCCGTGCCTAAATCTCCTTAGTTTGGGCGTTGGCACTTTGAGGAGCTGCCAAAGGGGTGCTGACAGGTTAAAGATCGGATTTTCTTCTGCGTTAACCTGAAATACAACAAAGCCAGGCAGGAAGGATGGAGCAGGACCTGGCTTTGGGATGCTCAGAGCTGCTGTGGCCTCACCAGGGAATTGTTTGGGAACATGTTCAGGGAAAAAGAGTTGGAGGCTGGAAGCTCTGTGGAAGGAGCAGCCCTTATTTACCTCTCCAGGTTGTTCCAAGTGTTGCACGTGTGAAGGAGGATGGAATTGGGTCTCTGTAGGGGAGAGATGTTCTCCAGTGCTGGTTCCCTTGGTTCTGCTGCTCCCAGGCAAACAGCACGGCACATCCTGGGGGATGAGGGAGCACAGCCTGGGTTTTTATCCAAGGATTTTAACCCTGAGCTCATAAAACTGATTCCTTTGTGCCTCGCATTCAATAGTCCCAACTTCCCCTCTTTCTGTTCCAGGAGCTGCGGGTTTTTATTGGTCTGGTAATTCCCTTTGCCCACAGGAAAGGGTTTTCCATGGAAAGGTCGTGCCCTGTGGCTGCTCTTCCCTGCCTCATTTACTCACCCACGGAGAGGCCTTGAGCCAGGCTGCAAATTCCCTGAATTTCCCCTTAGGAGAGAGAGATGGATCCCCCCAAAGCTGCCCGTGCCCTCGGCCTCCTCCCCTCCCTGACTCCATCCTCTCCGTGCTCCTTTTTTCCCCCCTGTAGGAACTCCCATCAACCGGATCCCCATCATGGCCAAGCAGATCCTGGATCTCTACATGCTCTACAAGCTGGTGACCGAGAAGGGCGGGCTGGTGGAGATCATCAACAAGAAGATCTGGAGGGAGATCACCAAAGGCCTTAACCTGCCCACCTCCATCACCAGCGCCGCCTTCACCCTGCGCACGCAGTGAGTTGGGAACGAGGAGCTCCTGAAGGGAATTCCCATCCTCACCTCCCTCCAGCCCCCCTCAGGGGCCTGTCTGTCCTCGTGGTTATTTTCTGCCTGTTTGAGCTCTGGGAGCTGGGAATTCAGCGCCTCCTTCCTGCAAGGGTTGGTTTCCTCGGCTGCAGCGCAGGGCTAGGGAAGGAAAAGTGGGATAAGCAGAGTAAAAAGACCAATGGAAGTGAAATCCCTGTAAAATTGAACAGAGTGAAACTGTGCCTTAGCCATGAAGGAATGCACTGCCAGCCCTTATGGACAGTCAGTTTTTTGGGAAGTTTTTAGAGCCCCAAAGAGGCTCCTTACCATTCTCACAGGCTCTGTCTCCTACAAACCTGTGGGCCAAAACTTCTCCAGAGGGGTAGGGTTGAGTGCTGCTCAGTCCAAATGCCTTGGACGGGGATAATTCCTAAAAAATTCCTTGAATTAAGTGTTGTGGTCCGAGATCGGGTTCCTTAGGATTTTAGATCCTCTGTTGTGAGGGAGTCCTGGGTGATTTAGAGATGGTGTTTCAGTTGTGAGGGAATTCTGGATGGTTTATAGATAATATCTTAATTGTGAGGGAAATCTGGATGATTTATAGAAGATATTTCATTTGGGAGGGAATTCTGGATGATTTGTAAATGGTCTTTCAGTTATGAGGAAATTCTGGATGATTTATGGATAATATTTCAGTTGTGAGGGAATTCTGGATGGTTTATAGATAATAATTCAGTTGTGAGGGAATTCTGGGTGATTTATAGACAATATTTCAGTTGTGAGACAATTCTGGGTGATTTATAAATGATATTTCAGTTGTGAGGGAATTCTGGATGATTCTTTGGGGATATTTCAGTTGTGAGGCAATTCTGGATGATTCTTTGGGGATATTTCAGTTGTGAGGCAGTTCTGGATGATTTATAGAGAATATTTCAGTTGTGAGGGAATTCTGTGCGATTTATAGAAGATATTTCATTTGTGAGGGAATTCTGAGTGATTTATAGAGCATATTTCAGTTGTGAGAGAATTCTGGGTGATTTATAGAGGATATTTCAGTTGTGAGGGAATTCTGGATGATTTATAGAGGATATTTCATTTGTGAGGGAATTCTGGGTGATTTATAGAAGATATTTGATTTGTGAGGGAATTCTGGATGATTTATAGAGCGTATTTCAGTTTTGAGGGAATTCTGGGTGATTTATAGAGGATATTTCAATTGTGAGGCAATTCTGGATGATTTATAGAGGATATTTCAATTGTGAGGCAATTCTGGGTGATTTATAGAGGATAATTCAGTTGTGAGTGAATTCTGTATGATTTATAGAGGATAGTTCATTTGTGAGGGAATTTTGGTTGATTCTTTGAGGATATTTCAGTTGTGAGGCAATTCTGGATGATTTATAGAGGATATTTCAGTTATGAGGGGATTCTGGATGATTCTTTGAGGATATTTCAGTTGTGAGTGAATTCTGTGCGATTTATAGAAGATATTTCATTTGTGAGGGAATTCTGGATGATTCTTTGAGGATATTTCAGTTGTGAGTGAATTCTGGCTGACTCTTTCCTACCCCTGTGGGAGCAGTGATAGCGAATGGCGCATTTCCCTACAAACACTGAGCGAATCCAGGCCGAGCTGTGCTTCACCCCCAATCCCAAAGACCCCAGATGTGCTGAGGACCTGGGGATGAGTCTCCCTGCCCCCAGGGTACATGAGGTACCCCTGTCTGTCCCTGTCCCCAGGTACATGAAGTACCTCTACGCCTACGAGTGCGAGAAGAAGTCGCTGAGCTCCCCGGCCGAGCTCCAGGCCGCCATCGACGGCAACCGGCGCGAGGGCCGGCGGCCCAGCTACAGCTCCTCCCTGTTCAGCTACTCGCCCTCCACGCCGGGGCCTCCTTCCCTGCTGTCCCCCCCCAAAATCCGCTTCCCCATCATCGGCGTGGCACCGGGCAGCGGGACCAGCAGCCCCCGGGTGTCACCGGCCGTCAGGAAAGGTCAGTGGTGGTGTCCGTGTTGGGATGTGGGAGCAGGGGGTGGCAGTGTCCCCTGCCTGAGTGACTGCAGTGGTGGTGTCTGTGTCGGGATGTGGGAGCAGGGGGTGGCAGTGTCCCCTGCCTGAGTGACTGCGGTGGTGGTGTCGGGATGTGGGAGCAGGGGGTGGCAGTGTCCCCTCACTGAGTGACTGCAGCAGTGGTGTCCATGTTGGGATGTGGGAGCAGGGGGTGGCAGTGTCCCCTGCCTGAGTGACTGCAGTGGTGTGCGTGTTGGGATGTGGGAGCAGGGGGTGGCAGTGTCCCCTGGCTGAGTGACCGTGGTGGTGGTGTCCATGTTGGGATGTGGGAGCAGGGGGTGGCAGTGTCCCCTGGCTGAGTGACCGTGGTGGTGGTGTCCATATTGGGATGTGGGAGCAGGGGGTGGCTCCCAGCCAGTGTGTCCTGGCTGAGTGACCCCTCCTTGCCCAGGTGACGGCGTGCCCCTGACCGTGTCCATGCCGAGCCGCATCGCCGTGCCCGTGACCCTGGGCGCCCAGCAGGCCACCATGGCGGCCAGGACGGCCACCCTGGAGCAGCTGAGGGAGAGGCTGGAGGCGGGGGAGCCCCCGGAGAAGAAGGTGACACGGATGACAGAGGAGGAGCAGCGGCTGGTGCAGCAGGCGCTGCAGCGCAACCTGTTCAGCATGGCACGGCAGATCCCCATGAAGATCAAAATCAACGGGAAAGGTGAGGCACGGCAGGGCCAAGGTCCTCAGGAGGCAGCAGGGAGGGAAAGGCTCCCAACCTGTAATGTCACCCACACACAGGTGGGTCACCCCTGGGGGCAGAGGGCACGGCACGGAGGTGTTGAGGTGCAAGGTTTTGTGGGGTTTTCCTGCTGGATTTATTATCCGGCTCGTCCAAATCCAGCCCGGGTTCAGAAGGACCTTTGCCACGTTCCCAAAGGTCCGAGCTGGTCAAGTTTGGCACAGCTTGGAAGAAAGGGAAGAGCTGGTTTGAGGTGCTTGGCCACAAATGTGGATGGGAAAGGTCAAAGCAGGTTCCTCCAAAGTAGCAGCAGCAGCTGGGATTGGGATTCCCAGTTCCTGGCAGCTCTGCAGCCAATTGAATTTCACATCAAAACCAAAAGAGCCAGTGATAGGGAATACAAATTTTATCCAGGAATGTTCATGCCCTCTCACCTCACTTTTGCTTTCACCCTGAACTTCCTAAATCCAAACACTGGGAACAATTGCAGTCCCTACAAACAGGAACAGGCTGAGCCCTGAGGATTCAGGGACCTTTGTAGGGGGGCTGTCTTGTCTTCCGTGCCCTCCTGTTCCCCACTGCACCATGAAAATCAGATGGAGCTTTGGGAGCTGCTGTGAGAGGTGGTTTTGATAAGCTCAGCATGGCTTGGTAACAACATTTGGGTTCAACGTTAATGATGTGGAGTTTTTAGGGGGGGGTGGCCTTGCTGCTCTCCCTGGAGGGGCAATCCCAAAATCCAGGCTCACCCTCGTGGAGCTTTGGGAGCTCCTGGAAGAGTTCGATGTTGAGCTCCCTTCAAACACAGCTGCCCATCACTGCCCAAGCTGGGGAAAGCCCTGATTTTCGTGGAGTGTCCCAGGGTTTTCCCTCCCTCCAGTGGCCGCTGGAGCTGCTGCAGTCCGAGAGACTCAGCAGCTGAGAGTTAAATCTGGGCTTGTCTCGTGTGCTCCCAGCCCTTCCTTGGGAGAGGAATGGGAATTTGGCCCTCGGGGAAAGATTTCTGAATGCCAGTGGGCTCCCAGTCTCACCAACGCCTTCACAACACCTTTGTAGCCTTGTCATGGAATGCTTTGAGTTGGAAAGGACCTCAAAGCCATGGGCAGGGACACTTCCATGTCCCAGGGTGCTCCAAGTCCCGTCCAGCCTGGCCTTGGGCACTTCCAGGGATCCAGGAGTGTGGACATTGTGTGGGGACTTCCCGCCCAAAGAGGGGACAAAGAGGAGACTGTGCTCACCTCTGGGGAGTGCAGGGAATGGGATCGTTGCCCTCTAACTCTGCCCCCTTCCCTCCCTCCTTCCCTCCTTCCCTCCCTTCCTGGGAGAAGACAAGGCTGACTCCGCGGCGGCGGCGCTGAACCTGTCCCCCAACGGCATCGGCAGCATCAACATGTCCGTGGAGATCAACGGCACCACCTACGCTGGTGAGAGCCCTCCCGGGAACGGGACAGCCCTCCCGGGAACGGGACAGCCCCCCCGGGAACGGGACAGCCCCCCCGGGAACGGGACAGCCC
>VXAX01001244.1:17790-31957 GCA_013399835.1 Leptocoma aspasia | reverse complement strand
ACTGCAGGAGGTTCCGGTCCCCGGAGCAGGACGGCGAGCTGGGGCACCGGTGGAAGCGGCGGCGGTCGCGGAGCAGGGAGTACGAGGGCAGGCTGCGGTACCCGCCCCGCAGGGACCTCTCCCGGAGATCGCGGTCCAGGAGGTGCGAGCGCTGCGGGCAGGGTTGGACACCCCCCAGAAAGCCCCGTGCTGAGCTCGGCTCCTGGCTGCAGATCGGCTTTAAACCCCTAAATCCCGTGGATGGAAGGGAAGGGATTGCTCGTGTGCGTGTGTGTGTGTGTGTGTGTGTGTGTGTGTGTGTGCGCTTTCCCTGCCGCGCTAAAGTTCTTCCCAAAGCCAGGCTGTCGTGTTAACGAGGGAACAGCCTGCCCTGGAATCACGTTTCCGTGCTGCGGAGGCATTAAAGCCCTTCCTGACAGCCCGCTTCTCCCTGACAGGATTAAAATCAGATTTAAAGGAACCACGCTCCTCCCTCGCCTCAGAAAGGATCGCGGCTGAAGGATCCGACTGCTAACTGATCTCTCCTGCTTTGGTTCGGGATTTTACCTTTGATCCTCTCTTTGTCCAGCGTTTCCACAGGGACAATTAGGTGCTGGAAGCGGGAGGAGACCTCTGATAAGGGGAGGGTTCTGGAACAGAGGCCGGAGCCGTGCGGCCGCAGTGGGCTGGTGGTGCTGGGGCTGATGTGGTTCCACTGGTTGGACTGGGCAGGTGCAGCCAGGCAGGAGCTGAGCTCATCTTTAAATTCCTGAAATGCTCTCCAGATTAATTTCTCTCCTCAGCCTGGCTTTTGTTTACTTGAAGGAGGTGGATTGTGAAATAGAGCTGGCACACGCAACGGGCTTTTCCTTTTTTGTTCTCATCTGATGGGTAATTTGGAACAGATTTGGGTGAAAGCAGGCTTTTGTTGGGTGGAAACAGCCTTGTCCCTTCTGTCTCAGCCTCTTAGAGGACACCTGAGTACTGGAGTCGTTCAGGTCATTATTTCTGCTTCCTGTGTCCGTCCAAAGCAGACCGAGGAGCATCTGGGTTGATGCTGGGCAGAGCTGGGGGCTGTGTTTTGGGTACTTCAGCAGTGACCAAGAGCCACAGCTGCCCTGGCACAGTCTGGAATTTTGACCCACTCTGGGATGACCCCTCCAAGTGCCCCATTAAGCTGCCAGCACCAGAGCTGGTTGTTGACAGGGCAGAGAGGTGCAAACAGCAGAAATTCCCATTTCCAGGCTGAAGGTCTTGGCTGGAAAAGCTGTTGCTGGGTGACAGCATCGACCTGGCCCGGAGCGTGCCCGGGGTTATCTCTGGGAAGCCAAAGCGTTGCTTTTATTTCAAATTGCAACATCTTCTACCTAAAACACAGCTCCTTTCTCAACGGGGTGTGAAGCAAGCCTCCAGTGAGATCTGGTGGGGAAGGCACTCGTGTTTTGGGGGCAGAAGCAGGGAGGGCTGCTCTCATCACTGATGTGCTCACACCGTACCCAAAGCCTCGTGTGTGACACCTGTGTGTCAATACCTACACAGCTGAGCTTGGTCAGAGCTCTCCTGGTGCAGAGTTTGGCCATTATGTCCTGAGAGGTTGTTGTTCGAGGGGCAGGAGCTCGAGGACAGATTTTTCTTCTGGCTCTTGCTGATGATCTGTGGAGCTGCTCTGTCTGTGCACACCGAGGGCTTGGTGCCCTGGGACCTCCTGTCTCCCCTGGCGTGACAACCAGAGCCCTGCTGCTGCTCCTCAGTTGGTTAAGAGCTAATGAGACACCTTCCCCAGGGAGGAGGAACGGTGACAAACAGCTGTGTGCGGTGGCACAGGTGGCTCAGGTGATGTGGAGTCATGGAGTGTTGAGGGGTTGGAATGGACCTTAAAGCTCATCCAGTGCCCCCCCCTGCCACAGGCAGGGACACCTTCCACTAATCCAGGGTGGTCCAAGCCCCGTCCAACCTGGCCTTGGACACTTCCAGGGATGGGAGTCCACAACAGGGCAGGCAGCCCAGCTGGAGCTCTCAGAGGGTGGTTTTCCCCCAGCTCCTTAAAATCTGGGAATGCCTCACTGTTTTCTCTCCAGAAGTTCTCCTCAGTGGTCAGAGGTTGAGGTGCAGAAAGATTTGAAGCTCCTGCCACAGCGAGTGGGAGCAGGAGGATTTCTCTGTGGTGACAGGACGTGAGGCAACAGCAGGGAGCTGTGTCAGGGGCGTTGGGGTGGACATGAGAAAAAGGTGCTTTTCTCCAGAGGGTGAACCAGGCACTAAACAGGCTGCCAGGACACAGGGTGGGATTGTTGGGGTGTCCCATGCAGGAGCTGGGCCTTCTCCAGTCCCGATACTGCGGCTCCATGACTTAGCTTCAGCAGGACTGTTGCAGCATTCCCAGATTCCAGCACTCTGGGTGCTGCCAGGCTTTAAGGGTGCTGGTTTTGTATTGCCATGGTCCATGCATTGACAAAGGACTCTTGACAATAATATCAGAAGGCTAAATATGATTTATTAGAAGGCTAATAGATTAGAAGGCTAATATGATTTATTAATATGACTCCATAATACAAAGGATTTGGGCTATTATCTGCCCAGTCTGGAGCATTCGAGGCTCTTGCTCCGAGCTCTGTCCAAGGAATGCTTAGAATAGAATACACAATCAGAGATAACAACTTTTCACCTCATAGGTAGAAAGAAAGAAACCTCCATCTCCCACTATCAGGAGACAGGCAGAGAAATCCAAAACGTCCTTGAAACACACATCAGAGATTTTGTTTACGGAAACTTACACAGAGTAAAAGACAGTAAAAAGACACTTTCCCATGGGAAGATTTTTCTGCAGGCTTGCACACAGAGAAACTTACAATGTGTTCTTGCAACATTTTTGTGCCGCAGCCACGAGAGGGTGCCTTACCAGCGCCGATGCCGGCGGGACAGCGATGCCTACAGGTTGGAGGAGCGCAGCCCGTCCTTCGGGGAGGATTATTACCCGGCACGCCCGCGCGCCTGGCGGCGCTCCCGGGGCAGGGAGCAGCACCGGCCCAGGAGATACCAGCACCACTGCCGGAGACGCAGGAGCAGGTCTTGTAGCAGTGCCTCCTCGGTGAGTAGCATCCACAGCGAGCTCAGGGTTTAACTGTTCTTGCCTCCTTCCAGCCCCGAGCGCTCTGGGTGAGTACCTCTAACCCCGTTTCTGTGTTTGTTGTGAAGTCCCCGATCTGTGTCGTGCTCAGCGGGCAGCCTTCGTCGCTGTTGGGTTTTGCCAGGCCAGCCCCTGTAGCCTTAATCCGTGAGGGAACTAAGCCGTGTTCTTTAGGGCCGGGGAAGGGATCAGGGAGAGCTTCCAGTGGCACTCATGTGATGCTGATGAGGGAGAGCCTCAGCCCGGGGCCAGCCCCGCTCCCGGGGATCTGCATGGCTCCACTTTATCCATGGCCAGGGATTCGCTTCTGCCTGCAGCTGCTGCTGCTTCTGGGGGGGTTTGGTGTGCAGCATTCCTCGGTTTGGCTTCGTGCCTGGATCCCCTTCCAGGTGGGATCGGTCAGCCTGGCTCTCTGGAGCTGTTTTTAAGCCCTGTTAGTTCTCCGAGAGAGTCCCACCTTCTGAGGGCACACGTGTGTCCTCTTTGCCCGTTCCCACTTGGATTTCAGCTTCTTACAAACTTCACCCTGAAACATAGCATTCCTTCCAGGGATTAACTGGGAATGTTTGGAGCAGGGTGGGGGGGCTGGTCCCAGGAATGCCCTGGAAGTGGTGTGAGGTGTCAGACCGAGCACTTCAGCTCTTCCCTCCTGTGAGGAACATCCCCTTGCACCTGAAATGTTACCACAGCTGAACGACCGGCTCTTATCCTGGCAGCCAGATAATCTGCATGGCTGGGAACTTCTGGGCTCCTCCTTTTGATTCCTTTCCAGCTGACTTTGGAATTCCGGTGTTGAGGGAGCCAGGGCTGCGCTGGAAGCGCAGGGGGTGTGCAGTGGTGATGCTGTGTGGGTCTGGGCTGGCAGGAGCTCAGTCCTCCGACACCTCACAGCTGTCCCAGCTCTCCTCCCGCCTTCTCCTCTGTTTCAGCTGATTTTTTGAGGAGTTTTGATTTTAGCTCATTACTTTGGACCTGTTGGGGAGGGGTGAGGGGCACAGAGGAGAAGCTCAGGCATAGAAATGTCAAGGTTTCCATGAGTTCCTTCGGCTGCAGGGATTGTAAATATTTTGGAAGCAGACTAGAACAAGGTGAGGAATTAGGGCAGCTTGCTCTGTGGACCCCAGGTCCTTGCAGGAACGTTGGGCTGGTTTTCCAGTAGAAGCTTGCCAGTAGCAGGGTGTGAACATCACCTCAGACCTTGCCTGAAGTGTTCCCTGAGGACTGATTTACCTATCCTATTCCTAAAGCTCTCCCAGTTTGAAAAAGGCCGATGTGCCCCAGCGGGTCTGTGAGCAGCCAGCTGGGCACGTGGATTTAGGATCGGTGTGGCAGAAAGTTCCCCTTCAGCAGGGGAAGGGCTGGTCCCCAGCCAGGGCAGGACACAGCTCTGGGCAGCTGGAGCTGCATTTCCCGAGGCACAAAGAGCAGGATGCACAGAGGGAAAAACTGCTACTGCGGCTTCTACTGGGCAGCCTGTCCAAACCGAGCGCTCGCCGCGCTTGCCAGCAGAGAGGTGATGTTCTGCTGGCCAAGGCCTCCTTCTCCTGTGCCTCTGGCAGCATCCTCCGTGGGGAACAGAGGATTCCCACTGCAGCTTCCCATCCTGGAAGAGGGGGGCCTTTCCCTGCCCCAGAGGCTGTAGCTAATGAGAGAAGTTTTCTTGCCATACCTGTAGCTGTTGATGACTTTTCTGTTTTGAAGTTAGTTTTGTGTCTTGACGTGTCCCTTGCAATATCCCTATCGTTATATATGCTGTGTGCCTTATGAAATGCTGGGATCTGGAAAATCCACCCACCGGCGGCCCCGTCGTCTCTGCAACCTTTGAATGACCGCTCTGATGGCCGTCCCGGGGGGCGGTGAGTGCAGAGAAGCCAACAGAGCAGTAAGCGCAGCAGGAGCGTGGAAGATGACAAGGAAGGTCACCTGGTGTGCAGGATCGGCGATTGGCTTCAAGAGCGATGTACAGCCACCTTTCGTAAAACTTTACCTCTACTTTTACCCCCGGGTTAGCCCAGATCTCTCGTCCTGTACTGGAGGGGTCTCTAGTGTTTTGTTTACTGACCAGTAACTTGCCTGAGGCAGAGCGTAGACACTTGAGTTTTAAAGAGTGTAGCAGTGAGAGACAGTTCTTTTGTTTGCTCTGATGTTTTGTTGGTGTGAAGTGGCAGGAGCCCAGCTCTGGCCGAGCCCCCCAGGCTCACACCCGCTCCTGTTTTCTCTCCTAGATGAAATCGTTGGCAGCCTTGGGGAGGGCACTTTTGGAAAAGTGGTGGAGTGCGTGGACCACGCCAGGTGGGCACCTTTCCCTGCATCTGTCCCTCGAGCACCAAAAGGCGTGGCAGTTCCACCTGGGCTCCACGGGACCCAGTTTGTCATCTTCCACGTGTCACTGCCTTCCTCAGAGCAAGGGGAAAAGGCCTGGCTCAAACCTCAGCCCCCTCCAGAATTTACAGGCTGGTGTGTTAAGGGAAGCAGGGGGTCATAGAAGAGAATCGTGGAATATCCTGAGCTGGGAAGAACCCCCACGAATCATCCAAGTGCAGCTCCTGGCCCTGCACGACACCCCAGCAATCCCACCCTGTGCATCCCTGAGAGTGTTGTCCTGGAGCTCTGGCAGCCTTGGGGCCATGCCCATCCCCTGGGGCACCTGCTCAGTGCACACCACCCTCTGGGGAAGAGCTTTTCCCTGATATCCAGCTTCTCCCTGATATCCAGCCTGACCCTCCCAGCCCCAGCCCAGGCCATGGAAGGTTGTGCTGCAGTGAGTTCCTGCTCACAGAGGGGTGGCCTCTGTGACCTCCTAATCTGCCAGGGCACTTCTCCATTCTGTCCCTTAACCTCCCCCGTGGTTACATTTGACCCCTGTGCCCTTCTGACCTCTTGTCTGGCCCCGAGCCCTGGGGCCAGTTTGCTGCAGGGCTCTCCTGCCTCCCCGGGGATCTCTGGCACCGCTGGAGAGGGGAGGTGGCCCTGGAGTCACAGAGAGCTGAGGGACTGCTGTGTCAGGAGTGTCCCTTGGGAGTGATACCCAGCAGTGACCTTTCACTGCCAATTAGCCACTGCCCAAGCAGCATCTACGGCTGGCAGAGCTTTATTAGGACAAATGATGCCTGGAGGAGTGGGATGTGCTTCTCCCCGTGGGCTGAGCACACAGGTTTTTTCTCTGACTCCATCCTTCTGTCTCCTCCCTTCCAGAGGCAAATCACAGGTGGCACTGAAAATCATAAAGAACGTTGGGAAGTACCGAGAGGCTGCCAGGCTGGAAATCAACGTCCTGAAGAAAATCAAAGAGAAGGACAAGGAGAACAAGTTGTAAGTTCCCAGTGCCATGTCCTTTCACACAAAGCAACAGGGGGCTGAGGATGTGGTGAGGGGAAACTGGCCCCATTTCTCTACTGCCTTGTCCCACAGGAATGGGGAGCTCTCTCCAGAGGTGGCTGAGCAAGGCAGGAAGCATCTCCCTGGGTTGCTGTGCTCCTCTGAGCCAGCTGGCACAGAGCTCTGCTCGCCAGCCACTCCTGAAGTGGCCAGGAACACCAGAACATCCTGAGCATCCCTTAGAGGTGGCTAACCCCTGCCTCTGTCTCCCTGCACAGCCTGTGCGTCCTGATGTCGGACTGGTTCAACTTCCACGGCCACATGTGCATTGCCTTTGAGCTCCTGGGCAAGAACACCTTCGAGTTCCTGAAGGAGAACAACTTCCAGCCGTACCCGCTGCCACAGATCCGGCACATGGCCTACCAGCTGTGCCATGCCCTGAGATGTGAGTGACCCCAAATGGGCTGGGAGGAGCTGCACTGCCACTGGGCTGGGCAGAGCTGGGCAGGTGCTTCTCTCTGGTTCTTAGAGAGGTTTTTTTTCCTCCTCTCTCTGCGCAGTTCTACACGACAACCAGCTGACTCACACTGACCTCAAGCCAGAAAACATCCTGTTTGTCAACTCGGATTTTGACACACTGTACAACGAGAACAAGGTGGGTTGTGTCCCAAGGAGCACTGGCTGCATCAGGAATAGGCTGCTTTTCCCTCCCTGCAGAAATTGGATCTTCCCTGCTCTGTCCAGGCCTTCGGGCCTGTGAGGTGGGAGCAAACTGGAAGTCAGGCCTCTTCTTCTTGCTGTGCCTTCCAAAAGGCATAAGGCTGCCCGGAATGTTCAGGGATTTCCCATAACACTGCTCTGGGATGTTCAGAGCTCGGAGCTCCACAGCTCCATCCCTGTGAGGAGGTGCAGACCAGCCCTCCTGGGGTTCCTCAGAGCTCCATCCCTGTGAGGAGGTGCAGACCAGCCCTCCTGGGGCTCCTCTCACAGCCTGGCCCTGTGCTTTGCCTGCAGAGTTGTGAGCAGAAATCCATCCGGAACACGAGCATCCGCGTGGCCGACTTTGGCAGCGCCACCTTCGACCACGAGCACCACACCACCATCGTGGCCACCCGGCACTACCGGCCCCCAGAAGTGATTCTGGGTGAGAACTGCACGTTTTGGGGAGTCTCAGGGTGGGGCACAGGGTGGGGGGCAGCTACCCCAGGATGGAAAAGCAGCCTGGGAGCGCTCCAGCTCTTGGACAGATAATTTCTAGCTCTGAGTGGAATCCCTGTGGTTTCAAGAAGAAGAAATGTGGTGGGGTTTGTTGGGAGCACGGAGTTAATTTGGTTTTCTTTGCAGAGCTGGGCTGGGCACAGCCATGTGATGTCTGGAGCACTGGCTGCATTCTGTTCGAGTATTACCGTGGCTTCACGCTCTTCCAGGTAGGATTCTTGTTCCCTGAGAACCCTTCGTGTCCAAAAGGGCTCAGAATTAGGTGAAGGTGAGGGAAACACACATCTCACTAAAAATGAGAAGCTGAGTGTGAAAATGAGCCCTGGGAAAGGGCTGGTTTGAGAAGTGCCTTGCTGGAAGGATGGAGTTTGGATCATTTCTGGGTTTAGTTTATTTCTATTCTCTGAAGAAAGGGAAAAGCAAAACATGAAAAGTTGGATAGGACCTGGTGCAATTCTTTCTGCCCTGACCCTGGAGAGATGACAAAACTTTTGTCATCAGCTCCCCAAGCTCTGACTAACCCACCACTGCTCTGCTCCTTTGCAGACGCATGAGAACCGTGAGCATCTTGTCATGATGGAAAAAATCCTGGGGCCGCTCCCGTCCCACATGGTCTACAAAACTCGGTAAGAGCCTGGCCCTGAGCTCAGCCCAGGCACCATCACCTGGGTGGGAGGGAGACATCCTGCCTGATCCCCACCTTCCCTGTGCAGGAAGCAAAAATACTTCCACAATGGCAACTTGGTGTGGGATGAGAACACGTCCGATGGCAGATACGTCCAGGAGAACTGCAAGCCCCTGCGGGTAGGTGCTGCTCCCTGCCCTGGGTTGGGCTGTGGGGCTCAGGGATGGGAATTCCCTTTGTAACTGCTTGGTAGGGAGCCCCAGCCCTCATCTGCAGTGATCTTGGTCTGGCTAGGGCAGGATGGGGATTAGGAAAAGGGGGGGAATGCTGCATTTGGGATGGGAGGCAGCCCTGGCCCAGGGGTCCTGTGGCCCTGTGAGTATCAGTCCAGTGGGGGTCTGTATTTGGGATGGGAAGCATCCCTAGAGAATATTGTATTTGGGATGGGCAGCAGCCCTGGGGGATGCTGTATTTGGGATGGGCAGCAGCCCTGGGGGATGCTGTATTTGGGATGGAGGCTGCCCTGGGGGATGCTGTATTTGGGATGGGCAGCAGCCCTGGGGGATGCTGTATTTGGGATGGGCAGCAGCCCTGGGGGATGCTGTATTTGGGATGGGCAGCAGCCCTGGGGGATGCTGTATTTGGGATGGAGGCAGCTCTGGGGGATGCTGTATTTGGGATGGAGGCTGCCCTGGGGGATGCTGTATTTGGGATGGGCAGCTGCCCTGGGGGATGCTGTATTTGGGGTGGGCAGCTGCCCTGGGGGATGCCGTATTTGGGATGGAGGCTGCCCTGTCCCAGGCCCCGGGGCTGAGTGGCTGTCCCCTGTCCCTTTCAGACATACATGCTGCACGACTCGCTGGAGCACGCGCAGCTCTTTGACCTGATGAGGAGGATGCTGGAGTTCGACCCCTCGCAGCGGATCACGTTCTCGGAGGCGCTCCTGCACCCCTTCTTTGCCGGGCTCTCGGCAGAGGAGCGGATGCTGTGCGGGCGCGGCGCCAGCCGGGACCTGAGCAGATGACGGCCGGGATCCCTCGGGATGGACCCCTCGGGATGGACCCCTTGGGATGGACTCCTCTCTGGCCTCTGCAGCACGGCCCCGCTCTCCTCCTCGAGTCCACAGGGGCTGGGGCACTGCCACAAGGACCCTGGGAGGGGAGGGGGAAGGAAAGCTCCATCGGAAAGCACAGATTTGTCTATTTATATGTTGTAAAGTTAAAATAAAGTGTTTCTTATTGTTTGATACTTCCCTTGTAGGCAAGTGTAGGGTTGTGTTGGCCCAGCTTTGTCTCTTCTGTAAAGGAAAGAGAGATAGTGAAAAATCACCTGGGATCAGTGAGGGGGAGTGGTCTGGTGTCTGACCTGGCAGCAGGAAGGTTCTAGAAGGAGAGCAGACAAATAAACAGCTGCACACAATAGCACACATGAAGAGTTGCACTTTATTTCAGGGCATCGTCCCCCGCAGTGGCAGGAATTGGTCATTACAAACATCAGGTCACAAATGGGGTCACCAAGCAGTGCCACAGCGCAGTGATTGTCACCTGCCACCACAGCAGGCCCAGAGCAGCACCTAGGGGCAGTTGCTGTGCTGCTGGGGCAGGTGGGGGTAGGAACTATCCCAAACACAGCTACAACAGTGCTCTGTTCTTGGAAATAACTCTGGCACTGTGGGGGATGGTGATGAGGACACCCAGACCCCGTTCTGGGTCTCTGAGTGCTCCAGAAGAGCTGGTACCTCACATTCCAGGTGTGTGAAGCCAAGAAACAGCTGCCTGTGAGGGGAAGTACAACCAAATACCCAAATCTAGCAGGCAGCGAGCACAGCCCCACGCTGCCCTGAACTCTGTACGCATTTGGGATCAGGAATCCCATTCCCTACACCAGGGGCTAAACCCTCCTGTTGTGCAACACTGTTCACTTTATTTTTTAGTTCAACGTGGGGAACCATTTCAAGGCTGGCAACAACCAGGGCCTTGGTGCTTCCCAGAGCTCCATCCCTTCAAAAACACCGTTACCTGCTCCAGTGCCTTCCAGGCAGGGCAGCTGCAGCCCTGGACTATCCCTGCCCCGCTCCTGCTCCGTGTGTACAAGCTACAGTTCAACAGCCAAACCCAGAAAGGGCAGGAAAAACCTGCAGAAAGCAGAAATTGAAACAGCAAGTGTCCTACTGAGTGTCTTGAGCAAAGAGAGTGAAAATAGGGGGACTAAAGCTAACACTGACTACAGCAACAACCTTTTTAACCTGCTGCTACTCCCGAGTAAAGATCCAAGGAAACAGCTGAAAAACCAAGAAAGGCAGAGGGAAACCTTGTGTTTGTGTTGTGAGTAACCACTCACACTGGTGTCCTGTCCCAGTCAGAACCACAGCCTGGTCGGTGCCACCGCAGCTGGGGCTGAACCGTGGGGACACAGCTGGGGTTGAACCATGGAACACAGTTGGGGCACGTTGGCCCTGTGCCCAGGATCAAGGGCAGAGCCCCCCATGCCAGCACTGCCCAGTGTCTGAGACCAGCTGAGGAGAACCAGGGCTGCAGCCAGCCAGGGCACAGCCCCTGGTCCTGCTGAGGTAGATATGGCAACGTGCAGGGGCCAGACCTCGGGGTGAGCCCGGGGCTCAGCAGCCTCCTGGGCCCTCCCCAGCACTGCACACTCCCAGGCTAGACCCAGGAATTGCTTCTTTCCAAGCAGGGAATGCTTTTCCCTCCTCCTCTGACAGCCCTGGCCTTTGTTCTAACAGAGGAAAGGAAAGATGAGTGCCTGACTAAAGCCCCAGCTCGGGGCACAAGCGGGTCTGTGGGGCTGGACCCACACTGGACTGGACCCACACTGGACTGGACCCTGTGCTTCAGCCTCCCAAGGGATCTGGCTCCCCTGGACAGAGGCAGCACCCAGAGCTGTGTGAGGGGCAGGAGCCTGCAGGAGCCTTGGGGATGGGTGAAGTCTGGGAGGAGCAGCAGAGCTCCCAGCACTGCCCACATTCCCAGCTCCTCCCGAAGAACAGCCTGGCCCAGCAGCACCTCCTGCAGCTGCAGCACTGCCCTGCCTCAGCTCCAGGGGCACATGGAGCCAGCACAGTGGGTGCCCAAGCTGACTGCCAAAGCCAGTGAGCTGGTGGCTCCTCAGCTGATCCCTGCTCCAGGCACTGCACCCAGGCCAACAAAAGGAACACAAGGAAGGATAATTCAACATTTCTAGCCAGGCATCGGACAGCAGTCCAACACCAGAGCAGATTTCTGATGGAAATCCCACCCAGGATCTCTGCCACGGCCCTCCAGGAGCACAGCAGCTCCCATCACACCCTCTCCTGCCAGCAGATAGGAGCCAAGCCCCTCCTTCCTCAGGCCAATACACAAGCCCACCCCACACACAGGCTTTGCTTCTAACGGGAATGAACAGATCCGTGAGCTACTTCCCAAACCATACCAAATGTAGCAGGGATGCTGGAAGGACAGGGGAGCTTAACCCAAGCATCACCTGCACCACATACCACCCAACAACCCCAGAGCAACCCTGCCCTGCTCCACTCCCCCGTCCCTGGAGCAGCCATTCGCTGGGCCAGCACTGAGAAAGAACAAAAGAAAACAACCCCAAACCCCACGAGCATCCTGGAAAAGTTCTTTTCCATACCAGGCCTCCACCCCACAGAGCTGGACTTCGGCCACGAAGCGAACAAAGAAAAGCCAACAGTACAGAAGCAATAAGGCCTAGCTGAGGAAGGACATCAGTGTTCCCAGAGCATGTGGGAGCCTCTGGCCCCTGACACAAGCTTTCCAAACAGGGAACCTGCTCCATGAGGGGCTGGGATGGGCTGGGAAGGAGAGGGAGCTACAACTTCCTTCCGGAACACAAAACAGGGATGGGGCAGTCAAAAACAACATGGGAACCAAACGAGATTTTCCCTCGACACAGGGATTTCTACACAATCAAGGGGTGCTGTTCCCACCAGGGTAAGTGTCCTTGCTGGGAATATCCAACCAGAAGGACCTGAAACACATCTCAAAGCTCCAAACCACCCTTATTTGTACCACGTGCCAGCCAGGGCTGGGCAACAGCAGGGGACAGACACCATGGTCCCACACGCTCCTTCATCCCATGGCACGAGAGAATGAAACCGACTTTGCAGGAAGTCGGAATTCGCTTCCTCCTCCTCCTCCTCCTTCTTTTTTGTTTGATTTTTTTTTTTCATTTCGTTTTCTGATTATTCATTTTTTTTCTTTTTAAATACACAGCGTTTCTTCCGGAAGGCAAACCCTCCAGAACTTCACATCCTTTTTTTTTTAAGGCATCACCAGAGTCGACCAGCCGGGATCCAGCGCACAGCTTGGTTTTCACAGAGCTCCTCCTCTCTCCCTTCGGAGCCAGGGGCTGCACGGGCTCTAAGTGGAGTGCAGGGGGATGACAAATTTGCAGCCAAAGGGCGAGTGGTAGTTGATGCCCACCTCCTGAAAGACCTTCTGGGGAATGCCAATGTCACAGAGGTAGACGCGGCCCGCGCGCTCGCCCAGCGGCAGCGGCAGCCCCAGGGCCAGCGACCACTTGGCGTCGATGCCCAGCTCCATCTCGCTGATGGGGGGGTCTATGCTCAGCACAGGGGCCCGGTTCTGGTTGGCCCAGTCCACCACAGCTTTGTACCAAGGCTGGTCTCTCAGAAAGGCATTTTCGTGACAATCCAGGCAGTTGATCACTAAGTCAACCGGGGTGTCTGGGAGGTCTGGAAGAAACACAGACACGGCTGAGAACCAGCTGCACCAGCAGCAGATTTGGGGTTTGGCCTCCACTCTCGCTGCACAGCCTGGCCTTACCTGCTGTTACTGCCCTCCTTCTCCCACACAGACCCACCCTGAACAGCTCTTCAGCGCTCTGGGGACATCCCCAGCCTCGCAGGTACAAAACCTCATCCAGTGACCAGCTCGTGAGCAGCCCCAGTGCCAATGACTCACCAGTCCAGGCAGCTCAGGGGAGCAGTGGGGCTCTCTGTCCATCAGAAAGGACCACTTTTCTATTCCACGAGGTGAAAATAAGGCTGGTGTTTGGAAATCACCAACTGTGCTGCACTGCTGCCTGCCCCACTGAGCTCTGTCGCTCTCACCTGCTGCATTCCCTCACCTGCTCTGCACCACCCCTGCTGCATTCCCCTCACCTGATGGATCACAAAGTCCTTCATGCAGAATCATGGAACGGTTTGCATTGGAAGGGACCTCAGAGCTCATCTCATGCCACCCCCTGCCATGGGGCAGGGACACCTTCCACTATCCCAGGTTGTCCTGGCCTTGGGCACTTCCAGGGCCAGCCACAGCTGCTCTGGAAAACCTGTTCCAACCTTTTACAATGTTTTATAATAGGCAAGTAGCTCTGTCAGCACAGCACAGCCCAAACTCCCAGCTTTGTTTCTCCCCAGAAGTTCAAATGAAGCAGCATGGAAAACGACTGGTGAAGTGCCAAGCAGAAGCCAGCACTCTCCCAGGAGCTGTTTATTCTAGGAAACACTGAGATGGGAATCCTGACAGCTGCTGCAAGTGGCTCAGCAGAGCTGGCTCCTGCTTTGCAGCAGCAGCTGGACACTCATTCCCTCCCAGCTCCAGCATGCTGAACAAGGCAGCCCCTTATCCTACCAGAACAGTTCCATACAGCAGCTCTTCCGGATTTGTTCCCACCGGAAACATCTGTGGCAGCACAAGCACTCCTCTGTCGAGGCTCTGAGTGCCTGCTGTCCCTGCAGCCTCCGGGCAGCCACCCAGGCGTGCCAGTGCCACTAGATGGTGCCAGGGCAGCGGGCAGAAGCCAGCCCCGCTCCCTGGAGAAGCCAGCCCTGCTCTCTGGAGAAGCCAGCCCTGCTCCCTGGAGAAGCCAGCCTTGCTCCCTGGAGAAGCCAGCCCTGCTCCCTGGAGAAGCCAGCC
>VXAX01001244.1:1601-17607 GCA_013399835.1 Leptocoma aspasia | reverse complement strand
CCCCCCGCCCGGGAGCGGCCAGCCCCGCCCCCGGAAGAAGCCAGCCCCGCTCCCTGGAGAAGCCAGCCCTGCTCCCTGGAGAAGCCAGCCCTGCTCTCTGGAGAAGCCAGCCCTGCTCAGCCACTCACCTTTGACGCTGGACACCTGCTGGCCTTGTGTCTTGCTGAAAAGGTTCAGCTCGTTGGTGATGGACTCCAGCATCTTGACGAAGTTGGGGAGGAAGAGGATGACGTGGACGTCGTGGTTGGAGAGGTGCCGGCCGCAGCTGATGCCCTGGGCCCCCTTCACGTGGGGGCCACAGAGCAGTGCTACCGTGGGCCTCTGGTGCACGTTCTTGGGGTTCAGTCTGAAACAGAGGCCAAAAAAAGGGACTGTGAGAAAACCTCAAAGTCTCTTACCTTCTTCCTGCATGAGAAAAAAAAAAAAAAAAAATCAGTAAGATGCAAATTGCCAGGTGTTCTGCAAATCTGCCACTGCTCTCAAGAAGCAACCCACATCCTTTTGTGGTGCTGAGGCTGCTCTGCCTGCAGGTTCAGAGTCTCAGACTTGTTTGGGTGGAAGGGACCCTAAAGGTCATCCATGTGGGCAGAGACACCTTCCACTACCCCAGGTTGCTCCAAGTTCTGTCCAACCTGGCCTTGGACACTCCCAGGGATGGGGCAGCCACAGCTGCTCTGGGCACCCTGTGCCACGGCCTCAGCATCCCCACAGGGAAGAATTTCTTCCACATATTTAACCTAAATTTCCCCTCTTTAAGTTCCTGATGAACTTCAAGAGATGAACTCTCTGGCTTCCTTACAGGCCCCATCAGATACTTGAAGGTTGTTCCAGCCTTCTCTTCCCCTTCCCTTCAGGACTTCCCTGTACCCACAGCTCAGAGAACAAGGTCCCAAGGATTGCAAAAGAAAGCTAAAAATTTGAGGTGAGTTTCCCCATCAGAGGAGTCACAATGAAAAAAGAAGAAAAATTATCCCTACACCCTAAGCTTCATCAACTGCACAATAAAGTTCATTTGGCCTGGAAGCCACATTGTCAGGGCTTGCAGCAGGAATTTCAGCTGCCTGTGTGTCATCACTTAGTGCTCTCCATCAAGTGATCAGGTCCTGGTAAAGCGCTCCTGAATAAGCAGAAGGAGACTGAAGGGTTACATTTCATTTTGAGAGCAAATAATCTGGAGCAGCTATCAACAGCACAAAAACACAGGTGCAGTTCCTGCCCACACCATCAGCCACGGAAGCAGAGGCAGGGAGCAGAGCTCTTTAGCAGTCAGCAAAAGGCACCCAGTGCACTCCAAAGCTGCTGCAAAGAGCAGGATGTGCTCAGGTGAGCTGCAGATGCCTGAAAAGCTGAGCTAGCCTTGCAAAAATCCACACAGCACTGTTTTCATGGGCTGCCTTCTGCTTTCATTGACACTGTGAAATTGTAATGTGCCAAACCAGCAAAGGGAAGGTTCCTTTCCGTGCAGAAAGGAGCTCATCACATATTCTGCAGTGGTTCCATCCACCTCAGGCAGCACCTGTGCAAAGCTCAGCTCCCCAGACAACTCCCAGTAAGGGGGAAGGAAAATCTCAGCTGTGCTTTATCTGTGAGTCAAGAGCCAAAACAAAGCCCCTTGGCAGCAGTGAGCTGAGAGGGCCCTGTCAGCCCCTTCCCTCCCCCCAGAGGCACCAGCTGTACCTGTTGGGCCCCCCCAGGAGGCTCAGGGCCATCTGGCTGGCACACACCCCTGTCATCTCCAGCCTCCTCTCCAGGGTCAGCCCGTGCTTCTCGGCCACCGCCAGCAGCTTCTTGTGCAGCTCGTAGGACACGCTGGGGACCACCAGCCCCGAGTCTAGGGGTCAGAAACAGGGGAGAGAGGCACAAATGGGGACAGTCAGACACCTCAAAATAGTGGCAGTGAAAGGCTTGTTAACCCTTCCTTCCCAGGCCACCAAATAAATCTACATTATTCTCAGTGAGGCAGAGACAGCTAAACACAACTGCTGGCTTAAAATAACACTTCCACAAAATTTCTGCGGGAAATTTTAGTAACACAAGGGCTGAGAAGGCCTTTGGGACTTACAGATGGAATATGAACGTTTTTCTTAATGGTCTTCAGGCCAACAGTGCTTTAACCCACCATAAAGTGCTCCTGAGCACTGTGAAAGTCAGAAGAGCAGTTGTGAAGTGCCAAAAAAAGCCTGGATGTTTTGTGCTTCCTGACACTGGTCCCAAAATCCCAAGATCACAGCGAAACAAGGCATCCCACATTTGCTGGTAGGTGTTCCCATGCCAGAAGGGCTGCTCCAGACCCAACAGATGGATCACAGCACACAGAAGCATCAGGGAAATGCTCAAAGAATAAACTCTGCAGAAAAACACCTCCCAGGTGTTTTGGAGAGCCTGGGCTAGCAAGCTGGGAAATGCTCCAGCATTTGGATCAAGAGAAAAGAAACGAGAGAGGTTTTGTGAAGTGCTGAGAACTGTCCAGCCTGGCCTTGGACACTTCCAGGGATCCAGGAGCAGCCACAGCTTCTCTGGACAACCTGTACCACCCCTTTATGGGATGGCCACACAGCTGCAGCACAGCTGCAGCACGAGAAGCTCTCAGCTCCTTCTCTTCCCAGGAATCCCAGCTGAGTCCAGCAGCCAGCTCCCAACTCTGAGACAGGCAGAGGAGGTGCACAGGAGTCAGGCATCATGGAGCAAAAAAGCCGAGGATTAAAAGCAATGCCTGCTACAGGAAACATCAGGTCAAAAAGTGTGAACTCAGTCCCTCCATCAGCATCTCTCCTCTCAGCTTCCCCCGTGCCCAGCAGCCCTAGGTCACCCTCACGCTCCCCCTGGCCCCTCTGCCTCTGCACTGGGGGGGACAGTGGCCCCCTGGGTGCCAGGCTGGGGCTGGCTGTGCTGGGAAAGGGCCATGGGAACATGACAGGGCTGGTGGAAACGCTGCAAGCGGCACAGGCAGCGCTCACACATCCGCCCGGGGAGGAAATCCAGCCATTCCTCGTGGGCCTGGGCTCCAAATGCAATGAGAACCAGCTCTCACAACCAAGGGCCACGTGCAAATGAAGAGCAGCGTGGATTTGAGCTGTGAACAATTATTTGTGCCGCTGTATTTCCCCAGGGTGCCCCAGTCACCAACCACCGGGTCAAGCTCCGGCGGAAACGGGAGGTTTTGCACATCCTGGGGTTTTCACCGTCAGCCCAGAGGTGTTCCTGCAGGGGGACAGCAAAACACAGCAGAGCAGACACTGCTGAGTCCTCCTAGACTTCACCCCTGGCCTCACCAGCCAGGCCTTTGCAGACAGAAAGAGCCCAATGAGTCCCAGCACTTGACCCGCTGAGGTCACCTCTGCTCCCAGGCCAGGCCAGCAGCCGCGTTATCAGCCACGCCAGCCTGCTGATAACAGCCTGAGCACCGCACTCCCGGCAGGAATAGCCCCGGGCCTGTCCCAGCAGCCACGCCCTGCCCCGTGCCCGAAGCAGTCACACACCTGCCCCGTGCCCAGTCACGCAAGCCCCGCTCTGCCACGCTGCCATTCACAGCTCTGCCACTGCTTCTTGTTTTTCAAGCTTCAGGGAAGATTTGGAATGAGTGACCAGAGGTCGGGATCTCTCCCAGCATCATCTGCTGACCCCAAAAAAGGGAGCTCCCAAATTCTACTTATGCTCCATCTGAACCACCCACAAATCCCCAGCTTAAATTTTGTACCAACTCCCCGAACTGGAAGGACAAACCAGACAAACTACACTCTGTATGCACCCAGCTTAGCCCAGGTCTTCTGTGTCCCCTCCACATCCTTCCCTCAACCAGCAGCTTTAGGAAAACTGCATTTACCACGGGCTGGCTGCCCCCAGTGGGTTAATCTGAGGGGGTTACTGGGAGGCAGTGATGAACTGGCATTTTAGCACGCCAGCCTGTCCTAATTGCTCCCTCTCAGGAGCAGGCTGAAATGCCAGGAGAACTTCCCTTCTTCGCCCTCACGCAAGGTCCAACCAGTCAGACTGGCTCATCAAAAGCAGGCCCAGGGAGTTAAATAAACTCTGGCAGAGAGCAATCAAGGAGGCGACGTGTAAACCCACAAACAATAACACCACTGCCACAAAACTGAAGCCCTGCCAACTTTAATTATGTTTGGGTTGGACAGGGCATCTTTATTGTTTGCTAATGAAGGCAATAAAATAAATTAGCTCAGGCCTTTTAATATTAAATAAATGTATTTTACAGCTGCCTGGGAAAAAAAAAAAACAACCCACAAGGCAGATATAGACTGAATAGTTTTGTGACATGCAGAGTGGCACTGGGTGGATAAAAACATCCTGTGCCAGCAGAAGAGCTGAGTTAATTCTCCAGAAGTTAAGGAATTATGAGTTTTTCTCCAAACAGGCCCTGTAATGATGGCTGGGATGCCCAAAACGCTTCCCAGGCTTGCAGTGGCAGGGAAAAAGGAGAGGGTTGATGCTAGAGGAACTCAGGTGTTGGATCCCATCTTTTCCCTTGGCTATTTCAGCAGCTCTCTAGTTCTAGTTCTCTGCTAAAACTGAATCCCGGCAATGGCTCAGGTAGAACTGGACTCAGCATCTCCTGCAAGTTGTCCTGACATCAACTCTTTCCTTTGGCAATGAATAATCCCAGGTCCCAGCTCCAGGTCGAGAGCCTCCCAGTGTGACAGTCTCACTGGTCTGGAGCTCTTGTCCACACCAGGCACATGAGACATTCCCTGCTGCCTTCTGCTGGTGGTAAAGCTGGAGCCACCTGCCTGCAGACTCAGCAAAACACATTTACTGCCCCCCAAACAACACGACCTTAAGGGCTGCTTTTGTTAATCATCATTGGTTTTAATCACAGCAAATCCCACCAGAGTTCTGGCTGACCTTCCCGTGTGAGCCTCTTCCAGCATTAGTGCACAATTCCCTCCAGCTGGGCAAAAAAACTGCCTGAGGGACAAAGGGACTCTGCCCCAGGCCCTCTTTGTTTGCTCCTGAAGCAAACTTTGTTTTCACTCTCCTCAAAGCAGCCCAGAACACTTCACACATTCAATATTCACATCCAGCCGTGGAAGAGCTAAAAGAGGAGAAAAGTCAGTCCAGGACAGGGCACTCCAAAGGAAAAGCCACACTGTGGGCAGCACCCTCACAGAGCACACCCAGCCTTGGTTCTGAGCTCTGATCCTGGCACAGAGCTCTGCCTGCTCCTCCACCTCCTCATTGTGAAGAAAAAGGGTTGTTTGAAGAACAGACCCTCCTGCAAACTCCTCTGAGCTCCAACACTCCTGCACAATGTTGGCTTTGCTGAAGGACCTGCTCCCAAAACAGATGCTCAAACACAGAGATGTTCAAACACAGGAGTTTTAGTGCCAACAGGAGGAACAGAGACAGGCCTGAGCCAACACACATTTAAATTCTCTGGAAGTAGAAAAAGGCAACTCACACCTCATGCAAGGATCAGCCTTTCCAGGGAGGCAGTTTTTCCTAAACAGTTGTATTTCCCACTAAATAAAGAGACAGATCAACAGCAGCCAGCCCAAACCAGTGAAGACCAAGGACATATTTAGGAGGGATTCACATGAGGAGTCCCAGGGATGGACTTAGCTCACCTACAATCACCTGGTAAGTTCTATTAGCTCCAGGTTTTTACTTTTGGTTGGAACAGACCCCCACCTTCTTCATTCCCTGCTCACTTCTAAAACACAGGGTTGTTTTAGAAGTGTTTTACTTGACAGCCTAGCTCCACAAAACCAGCTCTCAGAAAAGCATCCCAGTGGACTAGAAGTGTTTATTCTGCACACACCAAGTTATTTCAGTCAGCAATAAAATCCCAGGCTGGAAGTCCAGCAGATGAGTCTTTTTAGGAACTCAAAAGACTGACTCAAAACTGGCATCAGCAGTTTGGTTTTACCTCTGTACCATCCTGGTTATTCCCTACCTCCATGGCATAACAAAGCAGGCAGGGATGCAGAGACAGGGATCCCACAGTGCCAAGAGCTGGATATGAACTCCCTGCCAATCTCCAGCATCAGTTTTGTGCTGTTGCAGCAGACAGAGAATCACTGTCTCAGTCAGGGCTCTATTAACACAATCATCTCTCAGATTGGCCCAGGGTGGAAAAAAAAACCAGGAGAAAGAAGTACTTTGTCATAACTAGGAAGTGCTTTTTGCAAGGACAGCTTCCCTTAGGAAACCAGAAAAAACTGCAGGGAGAATCCTGCCACAGACACATCCAAAACCAAGGTTTTTGGAGCTCTTGGCACTCATTTAATCATACCAGCTGCTCTTTGAGCCACTGAGAGGCAGGCTGCCTACAGCTCAGCATCCTCCTTCCAGCTGCTAAACAAAGGGATTGGGAGTGCAGCAAACAGGATTGAGTTTTCATCCCTGAATCTGCTCACTGCTGCTCAGTGCATGGTAGTTTTCCTCCCAGGAATTCTGCTGCTAGAATCCCCTATCAGCCATCCTGCTCAGATTGGCTGCCAAAAGTGGCTTAGCTTTTGTTTCAGACTAGACATCCACAGAGGCCCTGTCTCCTCTCAAACAAGCCATCTGGAAGATGGATTGACAAGTATGAAATCTGAAAAAACCCACAAGATAGACAGGAAACCACACAGAAAATGAAGAGGTGCTTATTCACAAAGCACATGGGTAATCAGTGTGGCTTCTTCCACAGAGAGATGCTGAAAGCTTGGGGAGATTCAAAAAGCAAGAGGTTAAATTAAGCAGAAAAAAAAGCCATTAATCCTGAACTCTCACTGCTGCCTCAAGAAGCCTTAAAATCGTGAAAGGCAAAGCAGTGGGGGAAAGTGTCACTGCATGTTTCTTTCACTTTTCCTTGAGGATCCTTGCAAACACAACACTGAGCTGCTACAACCCACTGTGTTTTCCTCTCACCCGAGAGCAGAAGGGAACAATAGGAAGAGGAATGACAGAAACAGAGAACTAGGACATTGTTATACACCAGAACCATTAAAAAAAAAGGACTTTCCAAAACTGAAAAGCAGCAAATCATTACAAATCCATCAGCTTCCTCCCCTGAAGCGTTTCACACCCCAGATGGAATTTCCAGGCAGAGGACGAATGACAGCCCAAGGAGCTGCTCACACTTCTGCTCAGGCTATCAGAGTATCAGTTGGTTTGAGTCCCTGCAAGAAGAGCTGACATCTGATTTTATTCTGATGTGGAAAAGAAACGTTCCTGGAATGCCAAATTTCCTTCATTTTACAAGTGCTTAAAATCAAAGGCAAGATATCCCAAGGAGACTAAAGTTACCTGGAATTTGGCCTAAATGTGCCATAAGTCCTTTTTACATGAACTATATTTAAACCCACGCAGAAATGGAGAACTACAACCCAAGGAGTGCCAGAAGCACAGGAAATCTCCTGAAACCCTGAAGGCACAAATCCTGAGCCCATCCCTCTGTCCCTCTCCAGAGTCCACTTGGGTTCACCAGGCTACTGAAATCAAAGCAAAGACTCAAACACCTCTTACTCAGTTCCCAACCACCAGCTTTGCTCCCTGCTGGAGCAACACTTCCTTTGCTGCCCTCTCTGAGTATTTATCTCAGAAACACTGCAAAGAAAGGCTGTGTGTGGAAACACAAATCCAACCTTACATGAACAACGCCCTTGCTTGGACTACATGAAGCTGACCCCCCGGAGCAAAACTCCACCGTGTGTGCCCCCAAAAGCAGCAGTTTGGGTGCTTATCAGGAAGGGAGGGGGGCATACCTGTGCAGAATTCCTTGTTAGGGTTCTGGGGTACCACAATCCTCCTGTAGACGATGGGCTCTGACTCCAGGATGTTCTCGTCGTGCCGGTAGCGGGCGGGTTTCTCGTTGGGGGTCCCTCGGGAGCGGGTGCCGCTCCTCCTCTCGTAAGTCTCAATCTCTTCAAACACAGCTGCCTTGTCAAAAAGGGCCAGGTTGCCCTCGAAATCGAAATCAGTGTCTGGGATTTCGTCGATGTCGTCCCCAAAGCACTCGTCGTCCTTGCTCTTCATCTGCCCGTTCTTCAGGCCGCTCTTCTTCGGGGTCACCTGGTTCGGGTGGCGGCTGCTGGATGACCCTAAGCCAAAACAAAAGCAAGTTGAGAGTGTGTCCTGAAAGGGAAAAAGGCACTTTCTCAGCACATTCTGTGGGAGAGGGGAGCTCCTGCTTACAGTCCCCCCACTCAAGGGATACTCGCCACAGAGCTCACTCCTGGAGCTGGCATTACTGATCTTCAGCCAAGCCAGCAGAAAATAGAACAAAAGCATCAGCAAAGAGACTTTCAGGGACTTGCCAGCAGCCAGCAGGTTAGAAAAACAGGCTTGTCCACAGTAGCAAAAGAGGTGTTTCTCCAGGTTTTATTTAATCCCAGTGTCACATCAGTAGCAAGGTAATCAGCCGTGATCTAGGAATTTTCCTCCTATCCCAAGCCCATGTTCAGGCAGGTGTGTGACCCAAGCCCTTCTTTGGAATTCCCCTAAATTTCAGAAAGTACTGCAGGTGTTTACTTCCATATTAATGATCTTCAAGGGAGAACTTCAAACCCTGAATATAAAGGATCTCTTTTTCCTCAACCTTGATGTAATTTCTGTGGTATGACACACAGTCCATTGCCTCATTCCTGTTTCACTCTCCTCCTTATCCATTACCTTGTATTTTGGAATACACTTCTTTCCAATCATAAGTCATTGGAAAAGCCCAAATTCTCTGGAGTGAGACTGATGAAAGTCTCCTCCTTAAGGCTGGAGATTAAGAACTGATGCAAATATACAATTATGAGGTCAACATATCCTTTACTTGTTTATCTCTTCCTTTGTCCTTCAGGTCCAGACAATATTATTCTGTTTGTCATTGCCAGTGTTACATTTGCAATTACTAGAAAATAATTCAGGCCAATTGCTGCAGTTACAGGAATCACCTCCAGTGTCCAACAGATGGAGTAAGTTATCAAGCCAGATCGCTTACTCTACTAAACCATTTCCTGTTGTTTAAGATAATCCCCTTTGTGAGGGATTTATACAAATGAGTTCGAGAGAATCAGTCCGACAACATAGAAACAAAGAATTTCAAGCCATCCAAGGAGACTTTCAAACATCCCAGAAGATTTGCAACAGGCCCAAACTCCACAAGCACCCTTCAAGGCCCCTGTCCCCTTACAAGTCCAGTTTCAGCTTGTGTAACTCCAGTCATGCTGAAATGTGACTTGCTGAGGATATGTACCTGGGATATTCCCAGTCAGAGATGCACTGCCTCAGCAAGGATTTAATTCAGACTGTGAGGGGCTTGGTTTTTCTTGAGAGCGGGTTAATGACTAACCTGAAAGCTTTCCCAGTCCCCACAGCAAGATCCTAAATCTGCCAGGCTTTGCAGCATAACCATTCCCCATTAAGAAAAAAATCCCAAACACCCTTCTCGAATGATAATGCACCTTTTGTCTCAGAAGGACAGACAGCAGAATTCCAGCACTGTGCTGACAAAACAGGATTTAGGAGAGAGGAAAGGGTAAGGCTTCCCAGGAAGGACAATTTCAGTAGGCACACTGCAACCACTCATTTATGTGCATGGGTTTGAAAGCTTTAGGTAACAACTTCCACTCTGTCCCAGGTAAAGGGCTCCCAAACCAAAGGTGACACAAAGTGGGACAGGATTTGGTTTGGAACCACACTGCCACTGCTGGGGGAATCACAGCCACAGCTGCTGCTCTGAAGGAGGAAGATAAGGAATGCAAACACAACAGGCCCAAGTTCTCCCAACATTCAGGAACTGCAGCTCAAGCAGAAGCCAAGGGACTCTCAGGGTTCAGATGGACAAGCTGGAGCCTGCACTGCCACAAAGGCAAACTGAGCCTGCTGCTCGTGTCAGTGTCATGAGTTTGGCCAGCTCAGGCTGTTCCTGTCACACTCCTTGCCAGACCCCTCTGCAAACAGCTCCACACTCCCCTCAGCTGCCCTGAAACTCAGAGTGTGTGTCCAGTGGGACAGGAGCAGCTGATGTGAGCACAGAATGCTGACAGAATAAAGAGCTGCACCAGAAAAGCTGGAGAACAATGGCTGCAAAGCTCCCTGCAGCCACAAAGAATGGGAGCCAGGAGCCCACCTCATCAAAATGTGTGGGCAGCTCCCTAATCCATCCCGAGGGGTGCCAGCTCTGCAGAGCTGCTGACCCACACAGCTCTGCCCTGACTGCCCCACAGTCCCCTAACAGAAGTCACACAGAACATGGCACAGGCCTCCAATGAGCTGGGAGCAAAGTTAGGAGCTGTTCCTCTTCAAGCATCGCCTTCTAGACAGGAAAAAATGACAGCTGGTTCTGCTCAGGGAAAAGAAAAGAGCCAAAAAAAGGGCAAGGGGAGGAAAGCAGAGTCAGGCTGCAGAAAGGCAGAGCTCCTATTCCAGCTGCTTTTGGATCACAGTTTCCAGTGCCTCTGCCCTGCATGAGGAGAGCAGCCCCACTCCAAGCTGGTAGCCCTCTGCCACACAGAAAAGCACCTCCCTCACAAGATAAACAATCCTTCCTGGGTATTTTTTTTTTTTTGTTTCTAAGGAATAACAACCCTTTCATGTACAGCACACAAGCAAACAAAGTCTCCAGCGAGCTGGCTGCCTTCCTGAGAGATCCCTGTGGGAGGCTTTGCTGCCAGCCCTGGCACGACGAGCCTGGTGCCAGCACAGCAGCGGAGCCATTGTTGGGAAACCTGCACTGGTGTTTGCTGTTTATTGATTCCTGTCACACCAGTGCTCCAAAGGGGAATTCTGGCCCTGACTTGGCACGCTAGAGGCCAACAAGAGGTCAACTTTCAGCTGTAGGACCCAAGCCCTGGATGACAACTCAGCCCATTCTTCCCTGCACTCCCACACAAAGCCAGGCCCGATTCCATCCCCCTCCCAAAACTCACACATCACTCACCCTACTCTCCAAATACACACATTTTACAGGGTAAGACACCCCTTCTCTACCTCCTGTATTCCAAAATGAACCCAAGCTAACAATCTGCACCTAGGACCTCGCTCAACCTGCCTCAAAGTCTGTAAGAGTGACCTGCTGTGCTCATGTAAACCTAAAGTGAGCTGTTTGTGGGTTGCAGTGCTATCTGCTCACCCCAAATCTACCAGACACCCTGGAAGGGATACAAATATCCCAGTTGTTGGTGGGGGAGAAAGACTTCCAGAGTCTTTTCCCCAAAAACACAGCTTTACATCTGTTTAACTGGCCCGGCCCTTGCTTTGTTTCTTTTGCAAGGGGGGACAAAATGAAATAATGGAATTATGCTGGATGCACACCAAGGCTTCAGCAATTACATCATGGAAATATGCTGGATATACACTGACATTTCAGGAACTGGATTTTGAGGGTCTGGAAAGGAAGATAACTCAGGGGGCTTTGAGGAAAAAAAAAGTGAACAAAGCCACTTTTGGCCCAGTTTTGAAGATCTTATCAAGAGAAACAGAAATAATGGATGCATGACTTTGGGATGCTCTGACTGTACCTTACATCACCCTCATTAATATGTATTTTTAACACAGCCAAAACCCATTCATAATTATGTATGGGGTGATGTTGTAATAGGTTATGGGCATAGAAGACTTAAACAGAAAAGCTTGGGGAGATTTAAAAAGCAAGGGGTTAAATGAAGCAGAAAAAAAAGCCATTAATCCTGAACTCTCACTGCTGCCTCAGGAAGTCTCAAAATCATGAAAGACAAAGCAGTGGGGGAAAGTGTCACTGCATGTTTCTTTCACTTTTCCTTGAGGATCCTTGCAAACACAACACTGAGCTGCTACAGCCCACTGTGTTTTCCTCTCACCCGAGGATAATACTGCAGCTTGTTTGCAGCACCTTTTAGAGGAAAAGGCTGGAAGCTGGGCAATCTTCAAACAGGAAAGATAGCAAGACGAGGAAATCTTTAGAACTGGCATAAGACATTTTCTACATAGACAGAATCACTAAGATGGAACAGACCTTGAAGATCACGGAGTCCAACCCACGCCCTAACACCACCTCAACTACAGCACGACACTGAGTGCCACGTCCAATCTTTTTTTAACACATCCAGGGATGGTGACTCCACCACCTCCCCAGGCAGACAAATCCAGTACTTTACCACTCTTTCAGTAAAAAACTTTTTTCTAACATCCAACTTAAATTTAAGACTGTGTCTTCTCGTTCTGTCAGTTGCTGCCTGGAAGAAGAGACCAACCCCCCACCTGACTACAACCACCTTTCAGGTGGGGTCAGAAATATATTCTATTTCAAAATAACCCACAGGTGGGCCAGGGGAAGTTTCCAGCAAAGTTTGGTGAAAAAGGGGAGATGCTGGAGCAGTAAAACTCCAGGATACCCCCACACTCACAGGAGTTGTGCCTCCGACGGAAGCCTTTGGACTGGCTCAGCGTTTCCATGTGTCGATCCATGTAGCTCTTGGAGCACTGCTGCTGTGGGGAGATGACAATGTCCTGGCTCTTCATGTCTGTCCTCCTGGGGATGTTCTGTGGGGCACTGCTGGACATGGGCTTCTTCAGCACCTTGCCAGTGCCATTCTGGCTGGGCCCCACCTGGCAGCCCACCCCCGGGATGGCAGTGTCCATCTGCTGCGAGTCCCCACATTGCCTGCTGTCCCCCGGCCCCGGGATCTCCAGAATCTTCAGCTCAGTGATGTCACCTGCCCTAAAAACAGCACAAGAAAATCAGGAATTTGGCACACTGGCAGGAAAAAACCTCCTGAGGAAAAACATCATTGTCCAATGGGATTGTTCTGATGCCATCATCAACAGAAAGAAAGGATTAAAAGGATTTTAACGCTCAAACATACAGGGCATTTCCACAGCCACCAAAATGTTCAACTGAAATGGTAAATCTTCAAAATAACCACTTCAATATGCCTGTACTGCACCTGGATTTTGTTTGAAAAGGTTCCGCAGCTGAAACAGGAATCAGTCAAGCAAAAAATGGAAGCAACTGGCCTAGACCTTTGCAGAAATCTGCACTAATTTAACAGTTTCTAGCTAATTAATTGCCCTCAGCCTTGAGGCTACTATTACTTTTAATCCATTTCTGCAGAAAGCTATCCTCAGATTAGTGCAGTTCATGCTCAGACAAGGACAATACTTCCCATTTCCAAAGAAAAAAAGGATAAAGAAAACTAATCTAGCACTGGGCACAAGCCAAAAGAAAACAAAGGCGTGATTATAAAGACCTCCATTTGCACTGACTGCAAGAAATACATCAGGAATTAGGCTCTTCTAGTTTTAACTCAGCATTTGTCCAAGTGGGATATGAGAGCAGAGAGACTTCCACACATCCCCTGGCAGGATGTGGCTGTTGTCTTCCCCCACTGTCTCTCTTCAAAATCCAAGGGGGAAAAAAAAAATTAAGAGTACTGACTTTGTGGAGTCAATGTTATTGAAAAATGAGTGACTCAGAGCCTTAACTACAACATGCCAGGGAACAGGAAAATGTGCAGTGAGGAGTGACTCCTGTTCATATTTTTTAAGCAGCGTTACCAGGAACTGGTGGGAAAGAACAGCTGAGGGCAAAGCTTTGAAGAAGCACATCAGGCCCCTCTGCTACAACGGAACAGAATATAAGTAAAAATAATTTACAATGAAACATAAATACATATTTGTATCCATACATGGTCTGACCCCCAAATAACCTCAGAGCCTGAGCTACCCCACTCCAGCTGCAGGATCCGAGCCAGGAATTAATCTCCTGCACACAAACTAACACAAACACCAGAGGCACTCAGCAGCAGCAAGGAAATTTAGGGTGAAGAGGTCACGTCTGAGGGGAAAAAAGAAACCCCATCCCAGGCAGTGGGGGAAAGGCAGGCACTAACCTGAAGGTGACTTCTGGCACGAGGCATTTGACGCCGTTGTGGAAGGGCCGTGTCAGGGAGATGGTCTGGCTGACCTGATCCACAGCAGACACTCTGCCCTGGTAGACCCCCAGGCTCTCCCCACAGTTAATGGACACGATGCTGCCCAGCCAGTCCGTGGCCATGGTTCTGGCTCAGAGCTGCTGTGAAGAGCACAGGCCTGGCTGGAACAAGATGCACAAAGCCACAATCTGAATCAGCATCAGTGCACCCACAGCCCTGGCTCCCTCCCAGGCAGCTCCTCTCTCCTTTCTGGGGAGGAAATGACATCCCAATGATCCCAGAGTAAATCCCTGGATGGGGCTTCGCCTTCCCCACTGTACAGCAGATCTTTGTTTGACTGGCTGAATTCAAGGCTGATGCTTCCAAAATAAGTACTTAGTGCTTCCACCTGCCTGTAGATATTCTCCTGTTGGCTTTTTCCCAGCCTGGAAATGAAACTCGAGATAATTTTAGTAAGGAGGTGATAGAAGAATGATGTCCAAAAAAGCCCCTGAAGGCCTTCAAATAAAGATCTGCTCTTCTATCACCTCCTTACTAAAATTATCTCGAGTTGCATTTCCAGGCTGGGAAAAAGGCAACACTCCCTGTCATTTCAAACTGGGAATTTATCTTCACTTCCCTCGATGAAGTTTTGGCAGATGGACACTGGGGCAGAACAGCTCCTGTGAATATTCAGGATGGATCTCTGCACGTGCAAATGAAAACCAAAATCTTTAAGGGAACAGAGATACAGGGTAGGAGGGGAACCCTAACCAACAGAGAAACACAGAAGGGGGAGAAAATGCCCAAAAACTGGAATCCAGGACAAAAGCATCCATGCTCTGCAGAGGCAGCATTAGCATCACTGCCACAATTAGATAAATGAATTAAAAAACAGTTGCTCTCCTTCCCAGCACTCAAGTTCTGTCAGAAGCAGGGAGGAAAAACTCCAATTTGTTTAGACAGATGTTTCCAACACTCCTGGAAGCAGCTAAAGAGCTCCTTTGATCTGAGATTTCCCAGTGACAGGCCCACGAGCATCACGGAGAACGAGGGACATGACAAGCCCCTAAATGTATAGATTTGCCTTTCATGCTGCAATCAAAGAGGGAGAACGTTTGATATTTACTGTGAGCAGCACAAAGAAACACGGGAGACAGCCCAGGGAGATCAACATCCACGTGTAAATCACATTTCTGGAAGAGGCAGCTGGATTCTCTGCAAGCTGAGCCTCTTGGAAAAAAATAAAAAACCTGGATGAGGAAAAAAAATCTCACTTCCCTCAACTTTCACAGGCCTGAAAACAGGAGATGCTTCAAAGGGAAGAAAACACTAAATTTGGTCACAAAGCCATAAATTCCTCATGAGCAGCCTCCTCTCTTTCCTGTGGCCAAGTGTTTATACTAACCCACGATGACAATGTCTGCATTCCAAGGAGATGGCTGATAAAAAGCACTCTCAAAACACAGATAACACATCCCTGGGTATCCACAGGAGAGCTAAAACTTCATTCCATTTCCTGTTTTCTTTTTAATCTCCCTTAGGAAATATGGGAAAGAGCTCAGCACACATCATCACCTTACACAGAATCTTTTGAAAAACAAGAGCCTCCTTTTAGCAAAAAAAAAAACAAAAAAAAACCTAACAACAAATCTATGTTTGAGTGCAAATACAAATTAAACTATCCTGAGGTTGGACTGGGGTGGTGGCTGTGTCCCTGTAGGAAAACACAGGGGACCCCACAGGTAAATACAGGGTTCCCAAATATTGTAAATATTGAAATATGTAAACACGTGGACCTACCACAGCTAAATTCAACCAGCCCCACAAGTAAACAAAGGGGTCCCACAAGGTGAAAAGGGGAACCCTCAAGGTGAAAAGGGGATCCCCCATGGATAAACACAGGGATACCCCACATGGAAAAACACATGGAAACCCCATGGATAAACACAGGGATCCCCCATGGATAAACACAGGGATCCCCCCCATGGATAAACACAGGGATCCCCCATGGATAAACAAAGGGATCCCCCCATGGACAAACACAGGGAAACCCCACATGGAAAAACACATGGAAACCCCATGGATAAACACAGGGATCCCCCATGGATAAACACAGGGATCCCCCCCATGGATAAACACAGGGATCCCCCCATGGATAAACACAGGGATCCCCCCATGGATAA
>VXAX01001243.1:23320-49322 GCA_013399835.1 Leptocoma aspasia | reverse complement strand
AGCTAGGCCAGGCAAACCCAATACTTCAGCTGGTCAGAGACTCATAACCTGCCTGAGTCTCTTTTTCCAAGCAACAACCGACAGAACCAGAGGACACAGTCTCAAGCTGTGCCAAGGGAAATATAGGTTGGATGTTAGGAAAGAGTTTTTTACTGAAAGAGTGATAAAGTTCTGGAATTGCCTGCCCGGGGAGGAGGTGGAGTCACCATCCCTGGGTGTGTTTAAACAAAGCCTGGATGTGGCACTGGGTGCCAGGGTTTAGTTGAGGTGTTAAGGCTGGGTTGGACTCGGTGATCTTAAAGGGCTCTTCCAAGCTGGTGGTTCTGTGATTCTGTGTGATTCAGAGCCCAGCCCCAGCTCAGGGTTTGCCCCTCCTCCAGAATGGGTGTGGGAGTGGCAGTGCTCCCAGGGGCAGGGACACTGCTCCCAGGGGATGGAGCTCAGCCTGCAGAGCCTGGGATGGATCCAAGCCCTGCTCAGGGCGTGCTGGGCAGGGTTCAGGTGCTAAACAGCAGAGGGCAGCTGGAGCCTGGGGATTGCACGGATCAGGCCCTGCTTAAACACAAAAGCACGGTGTTGTCACCTCAGCCCTGACAGCCATCCTGTCCTGCAGGAGGTGTCCCTTTCATCTCGCACAGGGGTGGGTGAAAGCACCAGCTCTGCCTTCATAGATCTCTGACAACTTACAGTCAAAAAATCGGTGAAAAAAATGGGGGTTTTTTGCATAGAAAACAGTAGTGTTTCCAGATATTTGTGTAGACTGTCTACTAACAGGGACTAGAGTAATTCATAAGAGTATAAAGAAAATGGCTGTAGTTCATGACTGTATGAACCGGCTCTTTTAGAATAGTATTTCCCTATATTATTATAAATTTTATGGAAAGTGCTTCTCTGTTTGTGGTCACCTAACTTAAGTCTTACCTCTATATGTGATTAGTTATTTCATGAATGAGAGAGTCTACAAGACAGTGGAAGTAAAATCAGTATTTCAAATGGTGTTGACAAGTTGGGTAAATGATTTGGGAAAAAAAAATTCAATAAGATAGAAAGACACATGCAGAGTTTTACACATATACAGGAATAATTGTGAGCACAAGTGTGAGATGTGGGTGAGCTCAATATTCTGCAGATCTGAAAAAGGGGATCTGCAGGTTAGAACAGGTTGTAAATGAAGCATGACTGGAAATGAAATAGAAGATTATGCTGTTGTAGGAAAAATTTCAATGTGATTATGGGATATCAATTGTTTGAGGTTGTAGGAAGAACTATATTCAGTCTTGGGTGCCAAGACAGAAAGGGGGAGGAAAGGGGAAGGGAAAGGGAAGGGAAAGGGAAGGGAAAGGGAAGAAAAAAAGGGAAGGGAAGGGNAGGAAGGAAGGAAGGGACCCAGCTCAATTCAAGAGAGAGCCTAGAAAACAGAGGCAAACATGGCAAACAACATCTGAAGCACAGAAGTAGCTGAGAATATTTAGAGCACAGCTATTGGGGTGGGGAGGGCACAAATAGGTCTTCAAATACCTAAATGGTAGCTGTGAAGGGAAAGGAAATAAAGTCTGCTATATCCACTGCAAATGGGAAAAAAGAAAATAATGGATTTACACTGCAGTTGGAAATACTCTGCCTGGAAATTCAAGTAAACCTTTGTAATGCTGAAGGTAGATGAAACTAGAAATACCCCTTCCTGGGTGGTGTTATACAAAGCAGGTTAGACAAAATTCTGCTAGCTGTGGGAATGCTTGGGCTGGCCTTTAGGTAGATGGTCTCTTCAAGCCTTTTCCACAAGCCTGTGCTCTCACATGCAGAGATTGAGGTAATTATAAAGCACCCTGGATAATGTGCCAGCTGGGTGTGTTACTGCTGAGGGGGACAGAGCAGTGTGCTGGCACACTTGGAGTACAAATCAGTGCAATCCCACAAACTTTTACCTTGGCACGAGTCCTCCTTATTTTCTGCATGTGGGCAGGAGCCCCTTACCAGTGGTAGAAGCCCAGATTTCTTTACTCCATGCCCACTTTAGCACAGGTTTGTTCCCTGATCTCACCAGTGGCTATGGCTGACTGAAGTCAGGAGTTTCCCACACACCACTGCATTCTATAAAAAGAAATCCAGCAAGAGAGAGCAAAATGGGGAAAAGAAAAAAGAGATGTGAAAAGAATTAATGTTGTTTTCTTCAGATGCTTCTTTGTCATCTGGAGACCAGAGTAAGCTGTGGTGAAGCAGTCCTTTCTGGCTTATTGGCTTATCAGCAGGGCTGGAAAAATGTCTATGAGAATTGTTCTTTTTTTAGATTAGCCCTCTGAAGGAGAATGGGAATTATACATTTCTTGCCTAAGGTTAGACCCTGCTTCCCATCCCTTCTCCCACAGAAGTGAGCAGAGTGAGAGCATGAGCATGAAGGCATTTCAGAGGAGCTGAACACATTGCAAATGTATCAGAACTGAAACTAATGCACAGTTTGCTTCACACTTGTGTTTCCTTTCCGCCTCCCCCTCATTTAATCCCAGCTTTGGTTCCCCCCTTCCCCCAAATCCCTTTTGCTTGGCTTTGAGGTGAACTGAGGTCTCCCAAGTTACCTGCCCAAATAACTTTGGGAAGAAAGGAACAAGCTAAAGGAGGATAAGGAAAAAACATTTAGGAAATCAGTTTTTAGGTTATTTTTCTTTTCCAAATGTGTTAGACATACTGCAAATGAGTCCTTTCAAATGTTTTTGTAGACATCTAAGCAAAGGTGTGAGTTCCCAGGCACTGTCCTTCGGGCAAGCCAGCAGAAACCTGCCCCAAATAGCTTTTCCTGCTTTCTGAGGCCCCCTTCCTCCCTTCCTCTCCCAGGCATACTGGAGTTAGTTTCAGACGGAGGTGAGGTTCCCCTTTAGTGGTTTGACACTTCGTTCAACCCTGCAGTGAACAGCACAGCGTGGGCCTTTTGGAGAGCAATCTTCAGCTTTGGTGGCTCTGGGTGTGTGCAGATGTTTTCCATGCAGAGCAGGACCCAGCTCAGGATTTACCTGCTGGGCTCTGGCTGCAGCTGGCCCCTTTTTTGCCTGGTGTGGTGCTGCACCAAGCTCTGGCAGGTGCAGGGACGTGCTGTGAAAGCCAGATGTGGACAGAGTGGTTAATTGTACATGTTTCTGTGTGCTCATGGAAAGCAGAAATGTCCCTGGTGGGCCATTTTACACCAAAAAACAGTCTCTGGTTTGGGAGGTTCCTCAGCTACGGGATGCAGTAGCCTGGGAAAGCATCGAGTGGTTTTCCAGCCTGTCATGGTAAGGATGGTGTTCCAGCTCTGCAGGGAGGTCCAGGCCCTGCAAACCCAGTGTTCCCTGGGCTTAGGTGCAGTAGACAGCCAGCACTGTGACCCAGGGACTGGGACAGCGTGGGCTCAGCTGGATTTCTGCTTCCTATCAGCCTCAACTGGAAAAATCCTGGTGGGGAGGTGAGCTGTAGGGCCAGAGGCTGATTTCTGTGCAAGGCTCCTCCTCATGAGAAGGCAGTGAGTCCATGCACTTGCACTTTTTCTCTGGCTGCCCAAAAAGAGGAGCTCTGTGCTGAGAGGGGGGTCCAGGGGCTCCCAGAAGTTGCTGAGACAGTGTAGCAGAGTCAGATCTGAGCTCTGGCTATCAGTGAGGGAAGATGGTTGAGTTCAAAAGACCCAGAGTGAAATTTCTTCAGACACTTGAAAAGGCACCTTTGCACAGAGAGTCACCATCCCTGGATATGTTTAAAAAAAGACTGGATGTGGCACTCAGTGCCATGGTTTAGTTGAGGTGTTAGGGTAAGGGTTGGACTCGATGATCTTAAGGGTCTCTTCCAACCTAGTGAGTCTGTGATTCTGTAATCACTATACTGGGAAAAAAAAAAAAAAAAGAAGCCTACTTTTAGTCTGGAAGCCCCATGGGGAGAACATTACTAAACCTTTGAGTTCATGCAGAACATCTTAAATTTGGGAGTTCAAGAAAAAGCAGTTTATAAAAAAAAGTATCTATAGTCAACTACCCATGCTATCTGCTCAGAAATATTAGTCATGGGGAATTCCTCATTTCTCTGGTTTTACAAGCTTAATGCATCAGGAAATAATTGTATCTTATTTTCCCTGACTGCATGCTGCAGCCACTGCCATGTCTGTCTTATATGTGTACATGCTTCCTGCTCCTCTTATGTCACACCACTACTTTTTGTCACCAGCACAGGAGAAAAGGCAAAAAAAGGAGTAATTTTCTCTTTATTCTGACTGATGCATTATTTCCTTCTCCACTGGAGGCTGAGGTTTGTGTCCACGATACTTCTCCTCAGAACAGGATTTTAGAAATTATAGAAGATCACTCATGGAGGCTTGTTGTCTTAAATGTAACCGTTGTCTTAAAATGAAACCTCTTTTTTTTTTTTTTTGTGACAACTTTCTGGTTGATTGAACTTCCTTAATTTACTGACATCTATGTTTATTTGCTCTTATATGTGTCATTTATTGAGATAGACGTGCTGGAAACAAACCATTTGGTGGCTTAGGCTTTGTTGATCAGAGGCAGGCTACTCTGGCACAAGGTAGAGAAGCAGAAGGTCAGATGAAGAAGGTTGAAAGGTGGTTCCTCCTGCATTTTGCAGGTTGGATGTCTCTATGAACATATGATAAGTTTCTCTGTGTGTAAGCTTTTTGATCTATTTTCTCATGGGAGAGCATCCTTTTGCTGTTCTTTTACTCTGTATAAGCTTTCTGTAAACAATATCTGTGTCTGTTGTCTGTTCTTCAAGGACATTTTAGAATTCCTTGGCCTCCTCCTTGAGAGTGGGAGAAGGAGCTGAAAGACTGTAATCTTTCTGATACTGTAAGCATTCGACACATTCTCTGGACGAAGCAGCAGCAGGAGCATGGAGAATGCTCTCTGCTGAGCAGATATAGAAAAATACTAGAATTATGGAGTCATTTTAATAAATTCTATTTAGCCTTCTGATTTATCATCAAGAGTCTTTTCTTCAATGCATGGACCACGGCGATAGTTGGTGGTTGGTAATTTGTCTGTGGAGGTTGGTAATAAAATAGGTTAGTGGGAGATGCTGGTGCAGAAGGAGGGACCTGGCCCTTGGGGACTTTGCCCTGCTGGGTGTTTCACCCCCATGCAGGTGGTTTGGAGGGACAGACTTGGAATAATCATTGCTCCATGTGAGGAGGAGGATTGCTGATTGGGGTTTATTAGCCACTCACCTTCCTCTCTCACTGCTTTTCTTCTCTTCAGCTGAGGGCTTTGTCAGCTGTGACAGTGAAGGGACTTCACTGAGCACCAAGACACTCTGAATTCCCAGTGCCCACCTGAGCAGAGGGTGGTTAATGGTCCTGTGAAGCCCCACTGGCCCTGAACTGGGAGAGGTTAGACTGCTCTTTGCTGTCACTGGGGAGGTGGGGGAGGGTGCACCAGAATTAGCTGTAAATGCTTTAGAGAAAACAGTGGATTTTCATGAAACCAAGGCCCCAACCACCTGTATCAGCACTGCTTAGAAACATCTTTAGTGACAAGAGGGTGAACACAGGCCTGAGGAAGAGCTCTGGCACCTCCTGCCCTTATCTGTGAGTTCAGCCTCTTGAGAAGAGAAAGCGTGTTTTTACCTTGCATGCCAAAATGCTGCTGTTTGCCAGGTGTTTATGCTGTTTGCTGCTGCTGACCCTTCATTATGTCCCTGCCCCACAGCAGTGCCACAATCTGCAGCATCAGGGGAGCATCGGGTGCATGGGCTGCAGGAACAAAGGGGCTTGCACAGCTCAAGTTCACCTGTGAAAAGAAATGTCCTCCTGTTGTGGTTTCAACTTCTGCCTTGGCAGATTCAGGCTGTCAGCATGCTCACACCTCCAATGTGACAGCTGGGGCTGTAGGTACACAGAGCAGCCTGGAAAGATCCCTGAATTTGTTGGTCCTGTTTGTAATAAATACATTCTGACCATTTCATCTTGGCCTTAGCTTAGGAATGGTTACTCTTAAAAAAGGAAAGGGAAAGGAGTGTGAGACAGTGCCAAAGAGACAGATAAAAATTGTGTGCTTCTTGCAGAAAAGTTTTTTTTAGCTTTTGTTTGTTTGCTTGCTTGCTTTTAGTGGTTTTTTTGGCTTTCTATCAGATAAATTTTGGTGTAGTTGATAACACACCAAAATGCCCTGGGCTGGGATGACTGATCCATGCTGGGGCAGGATGCTTAACACTGGTCAGGATAACTCAGTAGCAGTAACCAGTTCTGACCACCAAAATCTGCCTCAGAGTGCAGCAAAGGCTGAGCTGCTTCTGGGATAATTTAAAGAGGATTATGGTGATGAGGATAATAAAAGAGAAGAAAGATCCCCCACACTTGGAAAGGGCAAGTCCAAATGGCTGATGGAAATAGCAATAGTTTTCTAAGGAACCTCTTGTTTCCCTGTTTAGTGGTCGAATCTCTGTGCACCCAAGAATTTGTCATGAGTCACCTTTGCTATAACCATTAGATAAATTAGTTTCCTTGTTGCTGAGATTTTTTTGGTTTTGTGTGTTGTTTTGGCTTTTGTTTCTTAGGTGAGTTTTTTCGGTTATTTTTTGTTTTCTTTCTCCTTCTTTCGCTTGCATTTAGGGGAATTCTTGTGGTGCACTGCCTGCTTCACTGGGAACTGGGCTGGGTACCTTCGGGCTGGGCTGGGAATATCACAGGGCTACTAAATTAAACTTGCCCTGCAGGCATGGGAACCTCCCTCCCCCCTGTCCTCTTTCATTGCCCCATCCTGGCCGTGCCCAGCTTTTCCCAGGGGAGGGGAAGCTGCAGCTGGGGGCAGAGGAGGAAGGGTGGTTTTGCTGTGCGGCTGGATCCTGTGGGATTGTTTGCTGGCAAAGTTGTGGTGACGTTGGGTAACCCTGGCAAGCACCAGATTCTGATGAAACAGAACAACTTGAAGAAGGAAAGCCTCTGAGAGATAAAAGTGCTGTACAGTTTGCTCTCTAGAAAGTGTCATCACTGGAACAGCAATTGCTAAAGCTTGTTTTTTCTCCGGACCTTGTACCCCCATTTCTCTCCTCTGTCACAGCAAAAAGAGGCAAAAAGACAGTTTCCAGTTGCAGCAGGATCCTGGGACTGGCTGGGCATGAAAAGTGGCACTGGGTTGGGTGATTTCCATGACACATGACTGGAGGAGGAAGGGGAGGTAAATGCACACCTGGAGCCAAGGGAGGGCATTTATTGCATCAGGGATGAGCGTGAAAGTCTACCAGAGCTTCCCCATGCATCCTTCCATGGAGGAGAGGTTTGTGGGGTGGCACCACTGCAGATCCAGGAATGAGCCATGCAGGGAAAGAGGCCAGGCCACTGCCTGTGCTGGGGGCAGCCCATGCATTCCAGTACCATTAGAGCCAAAAGCAAGGGACAAAGTGTGTGTGCTGCACCAGGCAGCTGCGTGTCCCCTGTGTCCCTCCTTGACACCAGCTGAAACCTTTGCACTGTCAGGGCCTTTGCCAGCACTGCGGGGAAGTTTGAACTGCACAAAAATCAGCTTTTGTGATTTCTTTCTTCTATCTGTGCCATCTGACATGCTATGCCTTTGTGCAGCTGGAAACCTTGGCCCAGAAGTGACTCACATGCTTTAACCTCTGGCTAACACAGCCCCATGTGAAAGCAGAAGGTCAAGCCCTCCTTGCATCACTTCTACCAGGAAAATAAAGATGTTAAAATGTTAAACAGGGAAACGTTTCAAGGGAAGGTAAAGGGAGAAGTGAGGATATGTGTTTATGAGGAAGAGGAAAGTGTTGAAATACACCAGTGAAAATAAGTCAGCCTGGCATTATTGGCAAACAAAAGCCCATGTGAATTGATTAAAAAAAAACCCAAAAAAACCAGAAATGGGTTGGATATCATAACAGGCTTTAGTGTTTTCCCTTGAAATCTGCTTCACAATGATCATGTAGATAAATTGTCACCCGCACCAAATTCCAAACCTGGGGTGAGTCTTTAAATGCAAACTCTGGGAGACTTTTACGTTTTCAAAACAGAGTGCGTTTTCTGCTGTGCCCACGTCTTTGTGGGAGGCCTTTCTCTCTCTCTCTTTTTTTTTTTTCCTTTTTTTTTTCCTTGTCTTTTTTTTTTGGTCTTTATTTTATCTTTTTTGAAAACCAGTGGGGAATGCTGACAGACAGGTGGTGGAACCCACTTCCCTTTCACTGGGAGAAGGCAGTGGGTGTCCAGGTGGACTTTTCCTTGGGCAGCCCAGCAGGAGCTGAGCATCTGAAAACAGGGGAGCTCATTGCAGGGCTTCCATTTCCTACACTGTGCTTTGCCTGGCAAGGGAGTTGGTAAAGGCTCTACCTCTACTGAAAATTTCCTGCTGTGACTGAGATAGATCTGGGCTCTGTGATGTGAGAGGTGAGAACAGAAGAATCTTAAAAAACAAATGCAAATGCCCACCAAAACCAAAATGTGTGTATCTGGAGCAGTTTTGTTGTATTTGTTGTTGTATTTGAGCTGGGACTGCTGTGGACCATCCATTCCCCCAGGAGTCAGCAGGTGAGATCACCCCTTGCTGCTCTCTGCCTACAGAAAATATCAGCTGCTCTTCCCAAAGGGGCAAAACTCACCATTTGAGTCCAGCCAAGTGGCAAAAGAAAGAATTCCAGTCGTGTTATTAAACACACTTATCTTTTATTATTGCCCAGTTTATTTCACCTTTAACACGTTTCATAGTTCTGTTTCTTTCAAAACAAAACCGAAGCCAAACCCACTCCCTCTAAAATCTGTGAATGTACAGAAAAGCACTGTGAATATAACCATGATTCAAAGATGAAACCCTGTAACTGCAGTGGCAGAGAGCAAAGATGCAGTGGTGGATGTGCTCCTCCCAGGCACAGAGCCTGCTCTGGCCCCTGGGCCTGGCAGAGGGGACAGGGAACAGCCCCAGGGCACTCCAGCCTGGCATGGTCAGTGTCCAGAATGTGACAGGAAGCAGCCTTGGAGTAGTAAAAATAAAGGACTTAATTCTCCATGATTGCTCAGTTGTCGGGGGGGAGTAGAAAGGTATTGGGGTATCAGCTTCATTCTTCCATTTTGCAGAATAATTAGCAAGGAAAGGAAGTGAGCAGCAGTAAAAGATGTTACTGTTAAATTACAGCTTAAACAAGAATCTCTTCCTTCCTGCCCAAGATGGCTCATGGCTTTCTGCCCACACTGGCTGGTGAGAAAATGCCTGCTGCTGCCTCTCTGCCACAGAACCAGATCAGCTCCTTTCCTTCTGCCACTAAGGGCTCTCCTCAGGAAAAACAGGTAATAAATAACCTTTGTGGCAGGCAGAAGTGTAAATGCAAGGAAGTCACGAAATAGGTGCAGCAATGCAGAGGAGCTGTGTGAGGTGTGCAGGATAGTGTGGTGGGGACGTGGTGCAGACTCCCTGCTGTGGCACTGGGAACAGCTGGTCCTTTGGCCCCCCAGGCAGTGCAGTGTGACTTTTGGGGGAAATGTGGTGCTTCTGGAGCCTGTTTTTATACAGCAACATAGAGCAAGCCTTTAATTGTGGGCTGTGGTACCCACCAAGGGCTAAAGACTTACAGAATTGCCCTTGCAATTTTTAAGCTGATGGAAATCAGGCTTGAAATATCTGTGCCAGATTTTTACTGAACCAAAGCAGGGAGCCTGGCTGGAGAGCCAAGGGCCACGAAGGTAGAATTAGAGAGTGCTCACCTTGGTAGAAAAATGTTGGCAGGCAGAAATGGAATTTTGAATTTAGTAAGGCAAAGCTGCTGGTGGACTGCTGCCAGACCGCTGCCAGCGTTTCTGATGGACAGGGTTGCAGATGGTGCAGCCTTTTGGCATGTTGAGGAATGAGGAGTGCATGGTGTCAGACACTGTTCCTGGGTGGTGCACACAGGGACAGTTCATGCCCTGACATGGTGATGTGTCTGAGCCTTCATTCAGAAACTGAGAGATTACTTCTACTTCAAGCTAACGATAATAAGCCACCACAATTTTCACTTCCCCAGCAGAGTCCTCCTTTTCTGTCTTTGATAAAAATATTTTTGAAGTATGTCACAGCTTTCTGGTAGCAGCTTTCACACTTTCCCCCCACACCTGACATTCAGCTGAACTCTCATTTTTCAGTCAGCCGCCCTGGCTGGCCACAGGGTTCGTTGTTAAAGTGTGACAACAAAAGCAAATGGAAAATCCCAAGCAAGAAATCTGGTGTGAGATGTTACCAGACCTTTGTGAGCACCAGCATGAAACTCAGAGGGAGATTTGGATGTGTACCTGCACTCTGTGTGTGTGTCCTGCCTGTGCAGCCATGTCCAGTGCTGCAGCTGCTCTACTTCCATCTGGTTTTGTAACATATCCATTCGGTGTTTTGACAGGTATGACACTGTCTGCACCCAGCTTTGTCATCAATTCACAGAATCATAGAATTATTATAATGTAGGAGCTGCCAGTGCAAGATGTTTGTGCTGCCTGTGTCCTGCAGCTGCTGGGGGGGCGGCGTGGCCTGACGAGGGCAGGATGAAGTCATGCAGGTTGGGAGTCTGAGAGGTGGAGGTTCCAGCCCTTCTCACACCTGTGCTCTCCTCACCTGGCAAGCACAATGTTGGTGTTGTCCAGACTTGGCTCCAGAGAAGTCTGGGAAATCTGAAAGGCAGAGTGCATCCTATGCTATGAGGGTTAAATTGCACATACTTGAAAGCTGGCAGAGGTGGTGAGAGGTTTTTGCAGCAAGATAAAAGCAAGCCAGGCAAGGCCTGCACTGCCTGGATAGTTATGGTCTGCCTTCCAGGCAGTGGTGGAAGAATCAGTATCTTGTTGGGAAGGGCTTGGATCCCCCCTGTCTCCCGGAGGTTGCTGAGCCCACCTGTATATCACCGCTGCCTTCTCACTGCTTAATTCTTCTCTCACCTCTTCTCTGTATGGGCGGGAGAGCTTGGCCAGGTGGGTCATGAATTTAGAGGACACTCTTTCTATTAAATCAGCCTGAAAGCTCCAGATGGGAAAAGCAAAAGACAGTGAATAAACAGAACAGTAAAAACCAGTTTTCTATCTGGGGAACTCGAGGGAGTTTCTTGGTCCTTGTGCTGCATATTTCAGCCCCAGTGCTCTTGAATCCCTGACTGCCCTGCCTGAATGGTGAAGAACAGAAATTTTGGAGGCTCTGCTGTGAGGTTTCTGTGGGGAGGAAGCTTGGCTGCCTCAGGCCAGGCATTCATGGTGTGTTTCTAGGCGAATGGCTGCCAGAGGAAGAGGCGTTACTAGCAGTTAGGTGGGTTAGCAGAGCGTGCTCAGAAATGTTTTGTTTACAGGCTGCTTTGTATCTCCCCCACCCTTTTTATTAGCAGTTAGTGGCTTTTTTTGCCTATCTTAAACAGCAGCTTGGTTTGTGCAGAGCTTTCGCCTCTGAAGAGCTCACATCCATGCTGGTGAGACTAAAGGTATAGAAAAAACATACCAGCAATCAGGTAATCTCTGAAATCACCATGCTCTCACCCCACAAATCCTATACTGGGGAGAGAATGTTAAAGATCTGTTGGGCTTTACTGGGGAACAATCCATCAGATCACAGAGGTGCAGATGTTTTTCAGTGATGCAGGAGAGCCATCAGCAGCAGGCTGAGAAAGCAGGATGTGACCCTTGGGCTGAGCCAGCAGCAGATAATCCATCTCTGCATGCACAGCACCGTTTGTTGCTGCTTTGATCTTTTCAAAGAAAATGCAACTGCAGAAAAGGGAAGATGAACCAACCTCCTTAAGAGGTCTTTGCAGCCAGAGCCTCTCCTCCTTTCCCTCCCCATTGTGTGGTAAGCAAAGGAAAGATTCTGCTTTCAGATTTTGGTGATTACAGAGCAGATATCTCTGCCAAGCATGCTGAGACTCCTGCATCCCCTTGGGAAGCTGGCAGAGTTTTGCTGCTGTCCTGTGCAGCAGAACAGCCACTGCCCAGGTGGTTGGAGGCCAACCATTGTCTGCAGCAGGGGGTTCCTCCTTTTGGCATTGCCTTGAACAGGAGGAGACACAAAGGCAGGGCTGGGTGTTGGAACTGTAAGGACGTTTTTGTGGCAGCAGGGTTGGGCCTAGCATGTGCAAGTGGATGGCAGCTGTCCTAGGGCGGCTGTATGATGCTGGTGCCCCCACATCTGTTCTGTTTATGTGGATATTAAGTTCTGCACCTTTAAGACTGGTTCCAAAAGTGAAGGGGAATAAAAAAAGCATGCAGTTTGTTTTCAAAAACTGCAGTTTCCTCCGTGTTCCTTCTCACAGACTGTGTTGTGTGCAGCACAGACAGCAAGAAAGAACTCTCCTTTGCTTTTTAGTTAGTTTTGTTGGGTTTTTTTAGCTAACTGAAGCAGAGAAGTTACCCAGACTGTGATTTTTCTTTTTCTTGGAGGTGATCAGTCCTGCTCTGGACGGAAAACCCAGAAGAGCACTGGGAGCTCATGCCTGTGGCCCACCAGGGCCTGGAATGCAGCATTTCCAGTGCAAGAGGGACTGGTAAGAGACTGAGCAAGCCGAGCTACTACAGCCCACCAAAAAAACTTTCTGAATTTGCCATCTCTTCAAAACTGCGAGAAATTTTATTGTTTAATATTATTCTTTTTTTTTATACTAGTGAATACTTCGCTTGTTAAATAAACAGGGTTTTTCCGCTTTTCTCCAAAGAAATCTTTTCCCAAACCAATTGGGAAAAGGGCCACTTGAATCTGCTTTCTAGAAAAACCCCTTTAAAAGTTTCCTCCCAAATTTGCCCTAGACCAAAATAAATACAGCAGCCCAGCCTGGGGTTGGGAGGTGTGAGCGGAGGTGCGTGCATGGTACAGCCCAGCTCAGGGCGTGTGGTCTGAAGCTGCTGAGGGATTTCACCTACTTTTTAGGTGTTTTTTTAGGTGTTTGTGGTAAAATCATCATGGGGTGGGATGCTCTGCTCTGCCTTAGAAAATCCCAGTCCCAGCTGGAGCTCATACCCATTGCCCCTGGCTTGGACAACAGGGAGCTGTCCCTCCTGGAGAGGCAGCACAGCAGGTCCTCTACCACCCCATCTCCCACCTTTTCCATTTAACTCATTAAGAAACTGGATTCCATGCTAGTGACACAACTTTATTTAGGTTGATTTCTTTGGAACAGCTTTGCTATCACTTTAGACAGTCCTTTACATTATAAGGTTGAATAGAGTCCTAATACAGAGTCCTTGTTCCCACTGCACTGCACCAACTCTTTAATTTAATTTGAATGCCATTTGACTCAAATATTTTGGATGTAAAGTTTTTCCCCAGTACAAGCAATTGTAATTTCTTCTGATCTTGTATTGTAATGATGACCATTTTGTAGCTGTTACATTGCTGTAAAGTTTTTTAAAGCAATCTAAATATGCCTGTTATGGGATTGTGCATTATTAGCAACTAAAAACCAGTAAGATTGTGACTTATAGAAGCACCATCCTTTCTTTTTCTGCATGGTTTCACTCTGATTTTTTTTTTAATTTGTTGATATTTGGAATAGCTTATTTCTTTGTCACAGCTGCACAAACACTGATCCAAGGTGGGGATGAGAGACAAAACCCAATCCTTTACCACTGGCTGTGCTTCTCTTGGGTTTCATTGGAAAATGAAAGACAGGGGATTTTTGGCAGGGGAAACCGATCATATTACGCAAATTTGCATTAAGGCAGAGAATTGTCAGCATCAGTCTAGATCATTAGATCAGGATCTGGACTGCTGTGGTTGTCTGATTCAGAGCTGAATCATGTATCTGAATGTTTCCCATTAGTAGAATGTCCCTCCATCCCACTCTTATAAAAAGCAAGTGTGAAACCCTGCTAGTGAGTCCCAGTTGAACACAGCAAATATAAAATGTGTGCTGTATGTGTTTTGCGTTAATGTGTTACATGTGGGAGCTGAATTTCAGCTTCTTCACTGGACTCAGATTTGGACTTTGCTAACTTGGAAGACGCTTCCTTAAATTCCTTGTTGACAAAGTAGTAACAAATGGCATCCAGGCAGCAGTTTGTGTTGGCGAGGATGGAGGCAAAGTGAACGAAGTTGTTAATGCTCTGTATTGCCGAGCAGTCAGAGCTGGTGGAGTCCATGATGAAGCGGAGGAGATGCCCGAGGTAAAGAGGTAAAAAGCATATGATGAACACAGCCATGTTTGCAGACACAATGTAGACAGCTTTCCTGGTTAGCATTTCATTGTGACAGTTTTCATTCTTCTTTCTCCTGAGCTCTGCAATGATTTGTATGGAGCAGTAACTCAAGATGAGCAGTGGTATGAAAAACCCTGTAATAATGGCACACAGAGTGATCACCGAGGGTGTCACCGAAGATTTTTCAAAGCAAAAATCATCTTCTCTTCGATCCTCAAAGCTTTTAATGAGGGAAGACTCACAGATTATGACTATCCAAAGAAATCCAGAGGCAAAAGCTGCCTTCAGTGGTGACCTCAGTGCCTTGGATCTCAGAGGGTACTTGATTGCAAGGTACCTGTCAGCAGCGATGATGGTGATGATACCGATGCTCATAAAGCGGTTTGTGAAATAGCCACCTTCCAGAACCAGGCACCACCCATCTACCTTCAGGTGCTGGAACTGGGACAGAGTTTTGAATGGCAAGGTGAAGAGCAGCAAGCAGTCAGCCACAGCCAAGTTGACCATGTATACTCTGGTTTCTGTCCATTTGCCAAGTTTGCAACAGAACACCCACAGCGCCAACACGTTCAGCACAATGCCCAAAACCAAAACTGGGATGTAAACACACAGCTGGAAAAGTGGAAATATTTCATAGGCTGTGATATTGCAGCTGCTGCGGTTCATTTTGGGAGTATCAAAACATACAGTTCCTGCAAAAGCAAATTAAGCCTTTTACAAGGGAGGTTCTGGACTGAATCAGTGATTAATTCTAATTGAGAGAGTTCAGGGCTTTGCTAGCCATGAAAACCTGATGTAGGGTACCTAGTCAGAAGAAGAGGGACAGGAACACAAGCCTGATCAGTTGTGAAGGAGAGAAAAACTTAGATTCTCCCTGGGTCCTGTATGGGGAAGACTGCTCCTGGAGGGTGGCAGAGAAAAGGGCTTGGGCCCCTATTTTGGCTCAGACTTGGATCAGGCAGCAGTAGATATCCTGCAGCAAATGTGAGCCATTGCAAATATTTGATAATGGGAAGGGGATGCCTAAATCCAGCTCTCATGCTTTCCCTTATAGCAGGGCTCGGTGGAAGCCAGCTGGTGTCCTCACAGCTAAAAATGTTCCAGACGTGCAGCAGAAGGATAGCTGTCCTTTCCATCATCCTGAAACATCTCTGCATCACTTCTCATTAGTGATATGAGCAATTATTAGTGTATCTCTTATTAGTATATCTCTCACTAGTTTCAGCTGCCATCAAATTCTGTACTCAGAAGGCTGCACTGAGAATCAGAGTGGTGGGTCTGCTCGCTGCCTTTCAAGGATTGTCAAAGCTGGTCTTTATCTCAGAAGTATTACAGCAAACTGCCACAATTCCAAGACAAAAAAGACTCACCGATCCCATGGCAGGAATGTGATGTGAAAGAGGGGAGCTATGTTTGGTCTAGCAGGTGGTTTTATCACCTTGGATCTAAGGGCAATATTGCTGTTTGCCCTCCAGCTTTGGAGGAATTAATGCAGAAGCACGTTCCAGGTGCAACTGTTCATGGACAGAAAAGACCCAGGATGTCTGACATGTCTTTGTGTTTTCCCTGCAAGGGGAACATGGCTCCATGGGGGAAGGTTCATGTGGCTCAAAAGCATCCCCAGCGAGCAAACCATAAGGCAGTGCTGCAGCATTTATGTGCATCTGTGGCTCTTGGTTAGCTTTGAAAATCATGCAGCAGAAGAATCATGGCAGGAGACCTCTGAAGAGGTGAGGGAAGGTGGTACTGCAGATACCTGCAGCAGCTCTGTCCTCTGGACATGAGAAATGCGTTATGAGCCCATAAGGTATAAGGGACGATCATAACAGGGAGACCTAGAAAAGATCTAGCGAAGGCTGAGACAGCCTTTAAGCATCCCAAAACGTGTCAGATGTGGTCAGTATCAAAATGAACCTTCGAAAATATATTTGCTCCAGCCCTCTCTTTCTCCATCCCTGTTCTGGTGTCCCACCATGGCTGGGGAAAGGCGATGCCTTGCAGAATTCAAATAACCGTGTCAATAAATAGCCTGGAGAAATTACCTGTTCTCTTGCTGTCCTTGGAGAGAGTGAGTTCCTCCAGCCCAGCTGTGGAGTGCTGTGCAGGCACAATGAGCAGTTCTCCTTGCACATGACCAGTAAGGTGTCCTCTGATCACCAGTTTCTGGTGGCTGTGCGAGCAGCAACACTGGCCAAGAAAGCACCTGCACTCCTCCTGAACACGGGGCAGAGCTTCCTCCGTCATCACCACTGGTGTGGCTTGTACCACCTCCTGCTGACTGAGGAGCCTGCAATAGTCCTGCAGGGAGGGAAAGGCTTGTCTGCTGTGCGTCCCTGCAGCAGCTCCTCTGGCAGTGGAATAGCTTTGTGTTTTTCCTTTGCTTTACCTTCCACTGCCTGATGTCTCACTGGGCAATGCCTGTTGACCCTCCACACCCAACAGACTTGCTTGGAGAGGACTCATTGCCCTGGAAGGTCTTGAGGTCTTCTCTCTGCCTTCCAGAGTGCCACCCCTGCTGGGATTGGAGCAGGAGTGGCTTCTGTTGTCACACTGCCTGAGCCCTGGGACAGAACAGGCCTAACAGTCCTGCAGCTGTTGGAGGTGTGAGGGCAGTGGTTTGCAGGCAGTTTTGTGATTATTATAAAGTGTTTCACTCTGAATCATAGTATTTCTCTTGTCTTCCATAGTTCTTCTCAGCCAGCAATTCTGAGAAAAGGTGGCACTGTGACTTTGTGACCTGCTGGCTTTGTGACTGCTCAGTGGTTGCAGGTGCCTGTGTCTCAGGGGCTGCTCCTGGGCTTCCCGTGACAGCCTATTTACCAGAAAAGCTCAGACAAGTTGATCAATGAACTTAAATGTCCTGATATTAGTACCTTGAATTGCTGTCTCGGGCAAACATATTTCCTCTTTCCACTTCCCAGGTTACCTTGGAGCAGCTTCCAGAGTATTTCTGCATTGTCTGTCTGCCCATCACAAGCCAGCCCTTGAGAATAATTCCATGCCAGTGTACAGTCAGAATATATTACATACATCTAATTTCTAGGGACTGCTTTTGCCTTCCTTGGGGCTGCTCCTTGCTTACTAGTAGTTACTGACATATTAGTGTGCCCAGCTCATTGATCCCCAACCAACAACATTTTTATGTCATGGTCCTTGTTGGTACTTTAGTCTTCAAAGTCATCCAGCGTCTGGGTTGTGATAGTTTCATCACTGTATAAAAAGCTTTACATCGTCATCAAGTGCTGCTCACACCCTCCTCTTCTCTGTGTCCAGGCTAGTGGTATAAACCACAAACAGTCAAAATCTTGCCTGGAGGGGCTCAGCTCATAGAACCTCTCCAGTGTGATGCTTCCCATCCACAGCTTGGTGCTGTGGTTGCCAGATGAGGGTCTCATTAGCCCAGTGAGGTCTCAAGAGAGGGAGAAGCCATGTCACTAAGCACAAAGCAGCTGGCTGTGAGCAGCAGGTTCACCAGCACGTGTCAAAGCAAACTCAACACCAGCTACAAGTAGGCAAAGCTAGGATGAAGTGCTGTCTGCAGAGAACTTACATGTCTCCTGATGAGGCCCTTGGGTCTGTGCCTGATTCCTGGCCACTGCAGGACTGGGATCACCATCCTTCTCTCCACCTCATCTCCCCATCAGCCAGCCTCATCTGCAGCTGCTCACAGTCCCCTCCTTCCATGCAGTCACAGGTTTTATCACCCCTGCCATGGACCACTGATGCTCACTTGGTATTTCCCCTGCCTCTCAGTTCTCAGCCTGTCTCAGTCCTGTGAGTGCTGTCCCCGTGTGGCGCAGTGGAGGTGACACTTGTGCTGCGTTCTCACTTCCCTGCTGGCAGCTCTAGGGCAGGGTATTCCAGGGCCCAGCAGCACTGCAGAGCTGGTGCCTGTACAGGCTGCAGTGGTGCCTGCAGCGAACCCCAAACGACCTTGTACTGACAGCAGCATCCACCACATTGTGCCTGGAAAAGTGATTTTCTTAATGACAGCAGCCAGTGGGACAAAATATTCCTGTAAGGTAAAGAACCACTGGTACAGCCTGCTGACAGGCAGATTGATGGGCTCCTGCCTCCTTTCCCTGACAGGGAAAATCTCCATCTCCCCTGCACCCCTGTGTCCTGCTGGCTGCAGCTGCTGGAATGTCAGAGTGGGGCAGAGCCTCTAGCAAGATGGGAGGGGTATTGGTACTGCACACACGGGACAGGGACACAGAACTCGGGGCTGCCCTGCAGCACCTGGCCCTGCAGTGCCTCTGCCCCGCGGGGTTTGGCTCCTCTGGCCTTTCTCGTGCCAGAAGGGATGGTGCAACAGCAGATCTTGACCAAAAGAGAACTGTAGGGTCGAGAGCAAAACATGTCAGCCTTATTTTTAGCATGTCAAATGGCAGTTTGAGGCTCAGTGCAGCAATCCCACACGGTGACCAGCCCTGGCTGTTGGGGCTGTTTCCCCTTTCCCCTTCCCCAGCACCGCACGGAATTGCCCGCGGCAGAAAACACTGCCAGGGCTCTCTGTGCTGCAGCCCTGCAGGGATGCCTTTTGGGCTACCTAAAAACAGAGGCCAGACAAAATCAAGGGAATAAAAAGCAGTTCTATTTATTGAAGGGCCTTCAGGTACATTAAGGGCAGATGAAGCCCCCCAGGGGCTACACCCAAAAATGGACCACGGGTCACAGGTTTCACACTTTTATAAGTTTGGTCCATTTGCATATTGGGGGTTAATCTTCCAATTACAGCTTCAGGTAATGAAGTCATTTACCCCAAGTTTGCTCCCCTCAACTCACTTTTGTTTCCATCTCTCAGGGCCTGAGGCAGTGAGGTCCTTGATTGCCAGGCCTGGAGAGGAATTGTTGTGTCTGACCAAAATGGGAAAGCAGCAGCTCACACTGTATATGGAGTTTAGAGTTATACACTAAAGAACTGCAGGATTACAAATACGTGAAAAACATACAAGCTAAAGTCCTAAGGCATTAGCAGCACTAGGGACCAGCTGAGTATCTGTGCACACACATTGGGCAGGGCATAGAAAATCCTGTGCTTCCCAAGTGCCTGACGCTGCTTCAGTGTTTGTGGAGTTCCCTGGAGGCTGCCAGGCAGCGCTCACCACTGGAACAGCTGTGCTGTGCCAAGGAAACAAAATCAGAGATGCCTCCAACAGCTGAGAGCAGCACCCAGCCCACAGCTCCCCAGTATGTGTCCTTCAGCCCCCTGGAGCTCAAACCTCTGGTAGGAACTCAGGTTTCAGGCCTGCCCAAATGGCACCAAACAGCAAAATACTGCCTAATTCCAGCCCCTGCCTTCCATGCATGGGAGGGCCAAAAATGCTATATCCAATGGCTACTCACTCACTCACTCACTCACATGAAAGCAAGATTCTGAATTACTTTGTAGGCTTTTCCTTGTGGTTCGTGTTGGTTTTTTCTCTCAAGCCTGAAGTAGAAACCATTATTAGCGTTTTTTTCTTTTAAGGGACAGGAAAGTTATATCTTGCAGAAATGTGGGTAAAATGCAGTGGTTCAGCCTTGCTGTTTGGGGCAGCTGATGGACTTTGGCAGCTGTGGCTGGTCCCCACTACCATTTCCCAGACTCTTGTGCTAGGAAATGGAAAAGATTTGGAGTTAAGTGTGTCGCCATCCTCCTGAATTGCTATTGTGGTGCTGGATGGTGGCCAGTAGTTTGTTGTGGCCCAAGGTCTGATAACTCATCTGTTCCATTTACTGGGAGCACTCAGGGAGCTGAGGCTTTGTTCAGACTGAAGGAGGATGCCAGAAACCCATCCTAAACTTGACATATAAACCAGATAATAATTTTTGTCCAAGGTAGAACATATGTTGTCAGATAATCAGAAAGTTCCTTGCTCATCTTTGGGTTTCGCTGTTAAATATCCTGCTGTAAGGCAGATCTTATATCTCAGTAGCAAAGTATTTTCTCCCAAACTCCAGTACAGGTTTAGCTTTAAGAGTAGAGGACTCTGATGTATAATGGTAATAAATGAATATTTATTTATAGATCTATTACTATGACATATCTTTATTTTCACTTGCAAAAGTATCAATTTTTTTTGTTTTCATAGCATTCAGTGGAAACAGCAAAAAATCTTGATGATAGAGATTGTGAAGTCAACTAATTTCCCCTTTACAATGAGAAAAAGGAACCTATATGTGAGGCCACACGTATAAAAAGCATTGCTGTTCTGTATTTCAGAGTACATGACCTATTTGGAGCCCACTGGAAATTGAACAAGTTCTCCATGTTAATTGGGAGAAAACATGAGCATGACTGAATCTGCAAAAATAAGCAAGTTGTTTGCTTTCTAGATTAACAGTAGGTTAGCAGGTTGATATGAATCTTTATTTCTTTTTAAAAAATAATTTAAAAACCCAAAATAATCTTTTTGGAACAGGCATTCATTATAAGCAATGAAATTTCTCATTAGGGAATCCTAGGTCCAAATATGTTTTTGAAGGTGCTCTGTGCTGTTCCTGAAGTGTTTTTCCTTGCTGAACACCACTTGCCTGGATTGTAAGAGCTGTCTGTCAAGAAGCCTCTTGATTTCTGGGGGTAGTTAATTGCAGCATATTTGTTGATGGCTACAGGGGTGACAACACTCACATCTCCTTAAGCAACAGATGGTTGTTAAGATCAGGCACTATTTGTCTCCCATATCTTTTTCCCGTCTTTGAAAAGAGAATTTAGAAGGCACAATGAGGGCTAAACAGTGTGCAGTGGTTAAACTGGTCACATACACACACAGGCTACTTGCTCTGCTTGCAGTGAAATACAGTAATGCCAGAGCATTAAAAAATACACCAGCCAAGAAAACTGGGACATGAATTATCAGCTCAATGACCTGAGTACGTTCATCTGGTTTTATGGCACAGTTGCTCACTGCAGCTTCCACCGTGTTGTCTGGCAAAGAATTGACACAAAGCAGATGGATCTAATGTTTGGCTATGGGACCCTTTCCGTGCTGGGAACAGTCCTTTGCGTGTTTAATTCACCAAGGTCTAGTCAGTGGTTTCAGACTGTGGCCTGAACAGTGTCACTGTGTGGTGACAGACTTGTAGGGGAACTATATGTCAGTTGTCACTAGGGAAGTTAATTGCCTTTAAGTTTACATGAGCAGAACATGAGCTTGCAGTCCCAGGAGGAAATTTTTTAGAGGTTTACAAGTCAGAAGACATTGAAAGTGAAGGACCATGAAGCCACCCAAGACAAGCTCTCACCAGGAGGCACCTGCAGCTGCGATGCAACGATACAAGACAGTAGTCAGAGCTGGAGTCAAGTCACTGGGGACAGCAGGACAAAATTCAAGTTAACATCAGACCCTTTGGAGGGGATTGCTGCTTTTTGTACATATGCCTATACCTACAATGACTGCAAACACTGTCTGTGGTTCCATTACCTGTGCCTCAAACCTTGAGCAGCATTGTGGCACTCAACACCTGCCGTGCCATTACACCTTGTTTATGCCATCACTTGCTCTGTGGGTGGCTGTGACTCCTTCCTTTGGTTCATCTTGGACCTCATAAATATACACTTGGGGAACACAGAAGAAAACTCTGGAAATTCCTTGGCTGCAAAATAATAGCAAAATGCATCAAGACAGCAGTTACAATTTGCTAAACACGCAGAGATCTTAATATAGGTTGTAGCTGCTGGCATCAGAGAAAAAGCTCCAGCAACTTCCACTGCAAACCTCAAGAGCAGTGCAATGTGGAATGGTGAGAAACAGATAGCAAACACACACAAATTCACAGAAACAATGTGCACAGCCTTCTGGAATAATTTTGTCTCATGAGGGCTTGTGGCCATCTTCTTTTTTAGACATCTGATGACTTGTACGGAGCAAAAAATCATAATCCCTAAGGGAATAAAATACCCACAGATACTGTAGACTAAAGAGGAATACCTAGGTTGAACAGATTGTCTCTGAAAGCAACAACCTTCCCAGTTTTCATGACGTGTGCGATACAAACTGGAATACATTATCACTGCTATCCAAAGAAAGCCACAGATAGAAGCTGATTTCAGTGGGGATCGAATACTCTTTGCTTTTAGAGGGAATTTGATTGCAATGTATCGATCAATCGCAATCAGGGTGATGATAAAGATGCTCATAGGCATGTTTGTAAAACACATGTTTTGTATGGCTAAACACAGCTGGTCTACGGGATGTTTGTACTTGGAAAAATATAGCAGGAAAGGCAGGGTGAAGAGCAGGGAAGTGTCTGCCACGATGAGGTTGATCATGTACACCTTGGTCTCGGTCCATCTCTTGAGCTTGCAGCAGAAGACCCAGAAGGCAATTGCGTTCAGTGGGATGCCCAGAGCGAGCACTGGGATGTACACAACCAGCTGAAGCAGCACAATGCTACCCTGTGCATATCTCTCAGTGCAGTTCTCCATGTTGGGCTGTCTCTGCAAGGAAAGAGTGCAGGCATGAGACTGAGCTCAGTGACAGAGTCCTGTGGCTGTGCCACCCTCTCATGGCCCTGCAGCTCCTCGTGTCCCCGCACTGCTCATGTGGGAGCCTCTGGAGGGGTTCAGTGGCTCACCTGCACCATCAGTCCCTCAGCCATCAAAGTTACACTGTCACCCACTGCCAGCTATGACAAAAGCATCCCTCTCTTGCTGCTGTTGAAGGGTTAAGCTGGCCTCATCATCCCTCCAGGCCTGGTATGAACAGCTTGGGTCATAGCAAAGCAGAATGATATTTTTTGTTGTTACCTGTGCCTCTGCTGTGGTTGTCAGAGCCACTGGCTTTAGGGCAGCTCACACCAGAGCTGGGCAGCATTCCCCATTTGCCCTGGGCAGCATTCCCCATTTGCCCTCCATGGCCCTTGCTCTGCTGCTGAAGCCACCCCATGGGTTTGCTCTGGGCCTTGCCAGACCTAAGAACATCCTCATGGCCTGACCCCTTCCAGCCCTGTGGCTTTGTTCCCTGTGGCAGTGAGAATCCTTCTGCAGGCTTCTGGGTGGGTGGGTGCCTGCTGTGGGCAGGATTTGTGCCCCCAAACACAAATCCACTCCTCTGCTGGGGAGGAACAGCTCAGCAGGGGTACTAGCAGCACTAGGAGATAACAGGTCTCCAGAGAAAGAAGGGAGAGTGAGCAAGTGAGCACGTGTCTGATCTCAGCCTTCAAAAGTAGGAAGCAAAAATTTTGCTAGGGCAGAAAACATGAATTTGAGAACTCAGACTATCTCCTGCTCTTTCTTTAAATATTTCAGGGTATTTGCCACCAGCAAGGAATCAGACTTTGTCTGCAGCTCATAAAGGAGGTGTTTACAATGAGCCAGGCATGGAAAATGCCCAGATTCCTACAATCTCTTACCAATACATTGGCGTATAAGTCAGCAGCTTCTAAACATCAACATGTAAATTGTAGCGAAAATAGATGATTGCATGAAGTAAGTGAACTGTTTTTAGTGTCCAAGATTGGGAGACGGATCTGGCAACCCCAGAGGACAGCACAACACCTGCCCTAGCACCAGAACTGTTATGGCAATACTGAACCACAGGTGCACAGTCATTTTTAGGGTGGAATTCATGGAGGAACTAACATACAGCCGGTGTCCTAGTGCTCTTGGGCTTTCAGCCTCATAGGTTTTGGCCACTCTGTGGTTTCAGCCTACGCTGCAGCTGTTCCCTGGCAACCTCTTGTGGTCACCTTGCAGTGAAAAAGCCACTCTGCCTGCGTATCACTGGCCTGAGGAACAGCATCCCAGCCCCACGGAACCCCATGCAAGCACGGAGCTGGTGGCAGCTCCCAAGGCCGCGTGCCTGGGGCCAGGTGTCCTCACTCTTGAGGAAGCACTAATGGGATAGTGCAGCGAGGGGCAGAGAGCCCCTGAGTAGGATGTAGCTGCAGAGCAGAGAGGCAGAACAGCTGAGAAAGCCGGAGGAAAGCCGGAGGAAAGCAGGAGGAAAGCAGGGGGAAAGCCGGAGGAAAGCAGGGGGAAAGCAGGAGGACAGCCGGAGGAAAGCAGGAGGAAAGCCGGAGGAAAGCAGGAGGAAAGCGGGAGGAAAGCCGGAGGAAAGCCGGAGGAAAGCAGGAGGAAAGCCAGAGGAAAGCCGGAGGAAAGCAGGAGGAAAGCCGGAGGAAAGCCGGAGGAAAGCCGGAGGAAAGCCGGAGGAAAGCAGGAGGAAAGCCGGAGGAAAGCCGGAGGAAAGCCGGGCACCCGGCGCTGACTGACCCATGTGCTGGCAAGCAGGAGGTGAGGAAGCACGCCCTGAAGGGCCGAGCAGAGCACACTGTGGGACAAGGAGAAGCCTTTACCTGCTCCGTGTGAGGCCGACAGGTGGGCTGTGTCCTCAGGAGGCTGCAGGGCACACGCAGGAGATCCGTGGGGGCCACAGGTGTCAGTGCAGGGCACGGCTGTCGCAGGGCTGTCACAGCCCGGCGGTGCTGAGCCCAGCAGCGAGCTCCTGTGCTCCACCAGTTCCATTTATCCCCTGATTTTCTCGAGCTGGAGTCTCTGGTGCCCTCTGTTGTCCCACGCCCAGAGCTCAAAGCTTCACCGTCAGTTTTTCCGCCCAGAGTGCGCTCCCCCTCCTCGCCTCACACAGCCCGGCAATTAAAATTTAATCTTTTCAGTCGCGGGAAAACAATTTCTGAAATAAAACCCATAATGTTGTAAAATGCCTTTCTGGCAGCAGAAGGTTCCCCAGGGAGCCCGGGAGGCTGCGCAGCCTCTGGTGCGGTGGCAGAGAGTGCCCCGGGCGGGGACAGGGACCTTTCCGAGGGGCCAGGCGGTGCTTGTGCACCCGGTGGCAGTGAGCCCAGGGATCCAGAGTGCTGCTGGCATCTGCAGGGTGACAGATGTTATGGGCTGGCTCACCCTCTGCACAGCAGCCAGGAGTGTAATTCCGCCCATCAGCATGGCTGGGAAGCCAGGTAATGACAGCCACTGGCCACCAGTGTGGCAGTGAGGTGCTGGGACCTTTAGGAACATGGTTAGGAGTGTGCCCCAGTGCTATTTCACAGACATTTGGATGGTTTTTGCTGTCCACTGGCTATAGCAGTTGCAACCCAGCATGACACGAGCCAGACTGACTCCCTTAGGATTTGTCCCATTAATTCTTGTCTTTGGAGCTGTCGTGGTTGGACACTGGCCAAATGCCAGGCACCCACAAGAGCTGCTCACTCACCCTCCCCTGCCACAGCTGGGGAGAGGAGAGGGAAATTTAACCAAGGGTTCCTAAGTTGAGGTAAGGACTGGGAGAAAACACTCCAAGGGCAAAACAGGCTCATCTTAGAGATACAAAGTCAGTTTATTACTAACAAAATCAGAGAAGGATAATAAGAAGTAAAATAAGCCCTTAAAACACCTTTTCTTCTCCCAATCCCTCCCTCCTTCCCACCAACAGCTCAGGGAGACAGGACAAGGGGGTTTTGGTCTGTTCATCAGAGAGGTTTTCTTCTGCTGCTCTGGGAGAGGAGTCCTTCCCCTGTGAGACTGTGGGGTTCCTCCCACGGAGACAGTTCTCTGTGAACTTCTCCAGCGTGGGTCCACTCTCACGAGCAGCAGTCCTCCCAAAATACCTGCTACTAAAGGGAAGTGGCTCACAGTCCTTCCAGAACTGCAGTGGCGTGGGTCTCTCTGTCCAGGGGTGCAGCCCTCCAAGGACAGGCTGCTCCAGCCTGGGAGCAGGGACCCTCTGCCACAGGCCTCCCATGGGGTCACAGCCTCCTCCAGGATTCACCTGTGCTGGGGACACCTTCCCCAGGGGCTGTGGGTGGATCTCTGCATCCCTGGGGATCCCATGGGCTCTGGGTGGATCTCTGCATCCCTGGGGATCCCATGGGCTGTGGGTGGATCTCTGCATTCCTGGGGATCCCATGGGCTGTGGGTGGATCTCTGCATCCCCATGGATCCCATGGGCTCTGGGTGGATCTCTGCAT
>VXAX01001243.1:2631-22570 GCA_013399835.1 Leptocoma aspasia | reverse complement strand
CTTCTCTGGCTAGAAAAAGCTGTGTCCCCCTTTGTTTTGATTTTCTTCTTAAATGTGTTACCACAGAGGTGTTACCAACCTCTTTCATTGGCCCAGGCTTGGCCAGCAGCATGTCCATCTTCAGAGCCATGAGGGACCGGCTCTGCTGGACATGGTGGAAGCTTCCAGCAGCTTCTCACAGGAGCCACCTCTCTGTCCCCCCCACTACCTAAAACCAGGCTGTGCAAAACCCACACAGGAGCTCATGTTCTCAAAGGTGACAACAGCAGATCGGGCATCAGCTGTCAGCCCACTGAGGGCAGATGTAGGTCACAGGAGAAGATGTTTGTGGGCAGGAAAGACTCCCCCACGCTGTCTGGGGGAACACTGAGCATTGCTGGGGCAGAGTTCAGTGCCATTTTGGGGGTTTTTAGCATGCAGAAAGAAAAAAAGCCCAGTTCTAGGCAGCATTTATCCACTTCCTCTCTCCCCTGACGTTTCTAGGCTGCTGACTCGTGGAAAAACACACTTCTCTGATGGAAATGTCAGTGTGGGCAGGCTGTGGAAAGCCAGCTGGGTTCAGCTGGGGGGATACCTGAGCTGTGGTGGCCCTGGGGGTCAGCCTGGTGCCACAACCCAAAGCAGGGAGCAGGGAAATGGCTCTCCTGCCTGTGGGAGGAGCAGCCCTGCAGGGATGGCTGCCCTGAGGGGGTGTCTGGGCCAGGGCTCAGCAGGGCAGCTGAAGAGGAGCTGGCAGGAGGGCTCAGCTCTGAAATCTGGACCTTGTGCCTTTATGGCATTGGACAAGTGTTGCTTTCATCCCAAAAGTGTTCCTTCACACCTGTCTAACCTGTTGAGTTGAAGGGGAAGGAGGTCAGGACGGCTTAGGCTGTTTTGTAGGGGCATGTACTTAATAATACTTCAGAATCATCTGAACAGCCAGCCAACCCAGGCTGCCAAAGGAATGGGATAAATATAAACTGGATTAGTTTAATAATCAAACAACCTGAAATACACAATGAGGTAAAATGTGATATATGCACCTCTACGTGTTGGCAAGAAGGATCAATATGTTTTAGGTGCAGAAGGAACTAAAAGAGGTACGTGGCTCACTTGTCTTCCTGTAAGAGTAACAAATAGATGCTGGAGGGTGGAATGGAGGCATGTTAACAAGAAGTGATTACATACACACTTTTGCATAGAAATATAAATATAAAGAAGAAATTTCTAAACCTAACAAAGAACTTGCTAGAGAAAAAGAGCAATACTTATCCCAATAACCCTGGAGCTGCATTTCCTCTTTATGTTGCAGATGTTGGGGGTGGGTTTTGTTCCCCTTTTTCCTTTAGCACATCTGTATCTGCAAGGGGTGGGTTGCCTCTGGATTTTGAGTGCTGGCTTGGGGCTGTAGAAAGGCTTTATGGAACTCCCTGGTGACAAAATAGTAGCAGACACCATCGAGGCAGCAGCTGGACGTGACAATGCACCTCATCATGGAGGAGAAGTTCTTAATGACACAGAGCAGGAAACAGGTGGCTCCAACGTTCTCCATGATGAACTTGGCAAGTAGCCCAAAGTAGGCTGGCAGAAAACATCAGAAATACAATCCGATTTGCATAAATAAGGTGTAGGGCTTTCTGGATTGATTTCTCCTCCAGTGAATTCATCTGCAGATGTTTCTTGAGGTTCCTGATTACTTCTGTGGAGCAGAAGGTCGAGATTGCTAATGGGAGAGTAAAACCAAAGAAAATGGCCAGCAGGCTGAGAGCAGCAGGCATGGGGGTGTAGGTCTGGAAGCAGAGAGCTGCATGTCTCTGCCAGAGCTGGATGGTGGCACTGATTGTCACCAAGACCCACAGGAGCCCAGAGGAGGGCAGCCTTTGACTGGGACCTGAAGGTCCTAGCTGTCGAAGGGTGCTTTATGGCAATGCATTGATCAGTGGAGATTAATAAAATGATGTAGATGCTCACTAACATGTTGATAAAATACATAGTCTCTGTAAACTGGCAGAGCCTCCCTCGGGCTGACTTATTCCAGAGCAAATAAACCATGGAAGGCGAGGTGCAGATGACAGAGAAATCTGCAAAGACTAAATTCATTACATACACCCTGGTTTCTGTCCACTTCTTCATCTTGCAGGAGAACACCCAGAAGGCAAGGATATTAAATAGTGCTCCAAAAAAGAAAATGAGGCTAGACAGAGCAAATTCAATGAGGTGAACATGGCAATGCAGTTCTAGATTTGTGGTGCTGGAGTTGCTGGACACATTCATTGTCCTGAGTTACAGATGTTGTATGATGTTCTGAGACCTGAAACAGGAAAAAACATGGTAAGACCTCTTAGTAGTGGTAAAGAAGCACATATAAGTACATATGTCCTTTGTTAAAAATGTGAATTTGAGCTTTACAGAGCTGTCTTTTCTCAGTCAGCCTGTGCCATCCTTTGGCATCCTTTGTCAAGCTTTGTTTACATTCACTCAGTTTATGAGTGTCTCAGGATACATTTCCAAAAAGACATGGCAGACAGCCTTTATTAAATAGGGAGATCTTGAAGTGTGTGTGGGCAGGAGGCAACATGGAACTTAGAAGAGCCCCTGTAGGTAGTGGACACATCCTGTGACAATGTGAACACTAATTCCCTAAGCCAGGCTGTGCAGATGATGTAAAATTAATCTTAGCTTGGTGTTAAGCTAGGGAGGGATTGCAGCAACCAGAACTAAAGCCCAGCACAACCCATGAGCTCTTCTGGCAGTTCTACTGGTTTTGGATTCGGATCAGGGGTGAAGGGAGTGCATAGCAGATGTCACCTGATAGAAATCCTCATGCTCTGGCTCTAACTGGGAAGGTTTCTGAGCCTTGGCACCACCTTGTGAACCCTTGGAGCTCCTTCTCCAAGCTGAAGAAAACAGCTGAATCTGCATTCCTGCTCTCCCAAAGGCATGCTTGGAACCCTAAGGGAGAGAGTGAGGTATGCTGCTCTCCACCTCACCAGGAGGGGAATGGGGGATGGAAGGATTAATCTGAATTTAAACCCATTTGTTCCAGGAGAGAGTATGAGTCTGCAGATGCAAAGCAGAAGGCCACATCTGGAAGAGGGAACACCACTGCAGAACAAGGAGCTTGCTGTTAAGGGCTGAATTAGATGGCTCCTGCTCCAGGCAGGCATCCAGCCACCCTCAGAATTCCATTATATGAGTAGTAGCTGTTGAGCCTCTGTCACACTGGCTGCAACATATTTTGCAAGAGTATTAGTTGTGTGATGAGTGTGAGTTCATGGGCTGATAAAAATAATCTTTCAGCAGAGCCCTTCCTGTGCAAAGTGGTTTCATGTGACATGCAGATGGAACAATTCTCTGAACTGGTGATTCTGAGTATCTGTCACTTCTGCTTGCATCTAAATTTACTTCAGAAAAAACAAACAAACAAACAAAAACCCCCCTTTCAATGTAAAATAAGTTTTTTACGGAGTGAAGTGGGGAGGGATCTGGTGAAATCTCGTTGCTTTCAGAGACGTGGGAAGGGACACCACGTCTGCCTGGTTAAGCAGTTGTTTGCCTCCACCAGCAATGCAGACCTTGTGGCCAGTTGGTGAGGGCACTGCCTGCAAATCAGCATTCACTTCTGAAGTGACTGAAAAATACACAAATAACTCAGTTTCTGGAGGGATATGTAAGTGTCTTGAGTACCAGCAGACACTAATGTGACTGCTGCACAGCTCTTGTATGCTCAGGCCTGGTTTCCCAACAGAGGCTCGCTGCTCACTGCCTGTACCCTGCGAGGAAGGGGACACTTGTGTCCTGAGGAAAACCTCTCTGAACCATGGAAAGTAGCAGCAGGGAGCTGTCACTGGCCATGGCACGGGGCAGAAGTCTGACAGCTGCACTGGTGCCCAGGTTTCTTTTCACTGCCGTGGGATGCAGTGCCAGCAGCAGCCTCTGCAGAGGTGCAGCACAGGCAAGCCACACTGCTGGGCTCTGCAGCATCAAAGGGCTCTGGCCAGCGCTGCCTTTGGAGCTGGAGACCTGACCAAATGCAGTTCCCAGCAGCAGGGCTCACAAGTGCTCCAGGCCACAAGGCAGTCCAGAGGCTGGGAGGAGGATGGAGGAAATGAGTAGAGGCTTTAAAGCAGGCCAAAAAGCACTGAAAGGGTATGAATGAGAAAAAAAAATCTTCAAAAAGATTTAGCTTGATCAACTAGCATATCCTGTGGCTGCTGGAAATGCTTCATGTGGGGTAGATGAAATGCCTGCAGCATCAGAGGGGCTAGGCAGCAACTTACAGCTGTGACAAAAGGATGGAGACAGCTGTGAAACAGCATCTTGCTGCTGCTGGAAGACCAGGAATAGGCTGGGGCTCAACAGACAAGGTCACCAGTACTGTGCAGGGTGTCCTGCTATCCCCACCATAGGCTGGGGAGAGCTGGTCAGCAGCAGTCCCCCAGCACAGAAGCTGGTGACCATCTGGGGAGAAAGGCCCAGGCTGGGCTTGTTTCCTCCAGCAGCTCAAGAAGCAGGAGGCTTCTGCCAGACCATGAACAGAAAGGCTGGAGGAAGAGAGGTAAGGCAGAGGCTGAAGGCACAGTGGAGGCTGCAGCAGCACTGTGGTGGCTGCATCCAGTGTTTTTCCAGTGGGAAAGCAGCTGCACTGAAGGGGGAGCCTTGCATGGAAAATCCTCCTCCTTCCTTCTGCAGAGAGCTCAAAAGTGGGCAGGCACCAAGGGCTGAAGGGTGAATATGGTGGGTAAAATAAAGGGTGAGTATGGTGGGTGAAATAAAGGGTGAGTATGGTGGGTGAAAATAAAGGGTGAGTATGGTGGGTGAAATAAAGGGTGAGTATGGTGGGTGACGTGGCTAAGGACAGCGTGGGAGCCCTGGTGGGCGAGGGAAGGAACCTGGAACTGAGCAGAGGGAGGAGCAAGAAGGAAAATGGGGGTGAAGTCAGGTACAGCACAGCATCTTCTGCATCAGCTGCCCTCAGACCTGCCACCTCCATGGCAACAGCCCTGACTGTCACCAACAGTCCTATAAATGGAATAGGCAGCTCTCAGCAAATACTCAATGAAGATGCAGCACAGGTGTGAGAACAGAGCTGAGCAGGGCACACTTCCCAGAGGTTTTAATGTGCCCACAGCACTGCTGGCCTGCCCTGGGCAGGAGCTGGGCTTGGGGGAAGCATGGCCATAAAGAGTGATCAGGCAAACTGTCCCCATGGCAGAGGAGACCCAGGTGAGGGCCCTGCCATGGTACTGAGGTGAGAAGCTTTTCCTCTCTGTTTCCAAATAGCATAAAGAAATCTGCAAACTGCCTGCTCCAGCCTTGCTGCTGTTGTTCACACCCCTCTCAAATGCAAGGATCTAAGGCACAGCACTTTTTCCTCTTCTTTTATGAAACTTGTGCTCTTTCAGGCTCATCTATCACTGCATCTCTTGAAAACTGTAATGCGGTCACCCTAAGCATTGATAGATGCTGGAAGGGGTTCTCTTAGACAAAAAAATCTCTTAGAATCACTAGTTTCCCATATTGGGATGAATTAACTTCCAGTTCTCAGCTGCTGTGATATTCCAGGTAAAGTACCCAGAGAATATCTTGGAGTAAGAACAGAAACTGAAAAGCTCAGAGATCACAACCTACCCCACGGAGTCCTGCCTCGCAGGGACCTTGCTGCCCTGCAGAAACCATGCTCAAAGCCTCCTCTGCCTCCCCCCAGGCACAGCAGGACCCTGATCAGCAGTTCTCAGCCAGCAAGAGAGGAGAAAACAAAGTGATGCTGCCTGCAGATTTAACCAAGTGCCCAAGGCAGCAGCAGGTGCCACCCGAGGCAGGGCAGGGGGTCTGTGCAGCCACACAGCCCGGGCAGGGCCAGCGGGGCTGGAGGGTGGGCACGGGCTGCCTGTGCAGGGCAGGTGCCTGGCACCAACAGCTCCCTGATACTTGAGGGCTTCCAGAGCACCTCCTCCTCCTGCCTAAGAGCAGATTTCACACCAGTTAGGTTTTGAATGCCAACCTTCTGGCCAAATCAATTGTGGCACTACTTTACAGTGAGCTCTGGTGCCCCAGCGCTCTGCAGTTTGTGAAGGGGTGTGTTCTATGGCTAACAGAGATGTTCAGCAAGTGGGGATTTCAAATGCCATGCTCAAGTCTAAGCTAAGTAAAGCCAGGAAGGTGCAATACTTGGTCTGGATGGCCCCATGCAGCTAGAGGTACACCTGAGTGTTGAGCTGAGTTGTGCTTGCACAGCTCTGGATGTGGAGGTGGGCACAGGGAGCAGCTTGGCACGTAGTGTAGGAAAGCCTCCCCAGCCCTCCTCAAATGCTGCACTCAGGTGGTGCCTTGGGTTGGGTTTGGTGCCTGGGGCATGGATGGAGCAGGAGAGGGTCATGATGGGGCCAGCATTAGGGCTCTGGCCTGTAGCCCTGTTTGAGCACAGGTACAGCTTTGTAATGCGGACGGTTGGGGATGGGACAGACGGAGAGGAGAGATCTCTGGAGTCAGTGCTGATCTTGGAGCATGCAGTTTATTACACAGGGTGTGGGTACAGGGGCCCTGCTGAGAGCTGCCAGTCACAGCTCGGAGCAGGACCAAGAGATAGAAGGATAGAGGAAGAGTAAGAGCAAGAGTAAAAAGTAAGAGTAAGAGTAAAAAGTAAGAGTAAGAGTAAAAAGTAAGAGTAAGAGAGGTAAGAGCAAAGAGTAAAGAGAGTGAGAGTAAGAGAGTAAGAGAGGAAAGAGCAAAGAGTAAGAGAGCAAAGTTCCCGTTACAATGCATTAAATCTTCTTCTACACTGAATATTCTAATTTACACTAACCAATCTAGTACAAGATACAAATCCTATATCATTTACATATAGCCTATAAGAATCTTTACATTACCATACTATGATATATTTTAAACCCTAAAAACTACTCTTTGGACCCCTCTTGCCAAGCTAGTAGGGTCTGCTCTGACCCTTGGACTCTTGGTGGGGAGAAGGGCATTGTTTAATCCAAAGGGGATTACCTTCAGCTTGGCCACACATTGTTCTTCTGTTGTTCAGTAACAGAGGCTCGGCATCTTAGACATGGAAACTTGCTTTCAATTCTATTTCACTTATATGTTTCATATTCTCAAAGTCTAAACAGTCATATTTATAAGGCTTTCCTATTTCATCTTTCCCATCAACAGCCAAACCATTGGAGAGCTTCAGCTGGCACCTAAACCAAGGCCTCAGCATCTCACATGGGTGGCAAAGAGCCTCACTTGTCAAACTCTGCATTAACAGAAGTGGAGGGGGCAGGCAGAGCTGTAAGTCCCAAAGGGCTCAGTAATGGGCTGTTAATTGGTGTCAGTAATCAGCTGCTAGTGGGGACTGCTCCCCTGCACACTCAGCCTTGGTACCTGGCCAGCTGTTGCACTGCTTTGCTGCAGTGGTGCACTGGTGGTTGGCTGTCACCGATGGTATAGGGGACAGAAAAGAAAGTGACAATAGACTCCATGATTCAGAAGGCATAAAAGGCATTTATTAATAGAAATTCACACTTCTTATAGAGATGATCGTGAACCTAAGACCTGATTGGTCTTCAGGAAACTCCTCTCACAGTATTGGTTAAGTGGAACAACTCCTTCTTGTAAATATCTTTCACAAACACCAGGTGCAGTGATGGAAATAATAATTGTTTTAATTCTTTGAGCTTTCCCAGGATGATCCTGGGGATCTGTTAGTCTCTGTTACCAGAGACTGAGAATATCCACAGTTGGCTGCTCTTCAGTCAGCACGATGGGAGCTGTCCTGGCTGTGGGAGCTGTGAGAGAAAGGAAGAAGCTGGCTGGAGCTCGGGCTCTCAGGCACTGCCACGGTGAGTGAAGGATGGCAGGATGCCCACAGGTCCCTGGCTCAGGAGGCACTGGGGGGCACCAGGCAAAGGAAGCACTGCAGCACAGCTGTCAAACGAGGCTGTGCAGGGGACAGCTCCAGGCACAGGATCCTGTGCAGGGGACAGCTCCAGGCACAGGATCCTGAAGATAAGACCCACTCACTCTGCTCCACCACAAGGCTTCTGCAGCTTGCAGCCACCCCAAAACCACTGAGATGTGCGTGCTGATCACAGCCCTCAGGAGGCAAACAGGCATCCAAAGTCCTGGGTGTGCCTGTCACAGGAGGAACAACCAGTGTGTAAGGCAGGAGTCAGATATCTCTGAACCACAGGCTGATAAAATCCTTGGATAGCATCTGGCATTTGTAAGGTGCTGTGGAGGAAGGGGGCAGGGAAGCATGGTGACATGAAATGCTGCAGTGGCTCTCTGGGTCACAGCGTGAAAGAGGGACAGGAAGGTCACTGCAGATGTTCAGAGGCAGGAAAGACCTGTGTGAAGAGAGCCCCAAAGCAAAGGTGGTGGGAGCTGTTTGCCATGATAGCTGCAGCTGCATTCGCCAGAGAGGCTGATGCTGTGAGTTATTTTTGAGTTAGAGCTCAGGGTGATGGCCTTGTTCACAATCACTGAGGCTGGAAGGAACCTCCTTCCACCAAAAGGAGGTTTCCAGCAACCCTTTGCTCAGAGCCATTGTCTGCAGCCATGTCCAGTTTGGTTTTGAATAGCTTGAAGGGTATCTCCACACATTCTCTGGGCCACCTGTTCTAGTGCTTGATCATTCTGAGACGAAACTTTTTCAATGTTTTAGCAGACTTTCCTATATTTCAGTCTGTGCCTTTTGCCTCTTGCCCTTTCAGCAGTGTCAGGGAGTGGGCAGGAGGCAAAAGGCACAAACTGAAATATAGGAAAGTCTGTTTAAACATAAAAAAATTACTCCCTGTCACTGGATGTTTATACACATGGATCAGATCCTTGAGAGACTTCTCCAGGCTGAATAGTCTCAGCTCTTTCAGCCTCTCCTCATACAAGAGGTATTCCAGTCCCTTAGTCATCTTTGTGGCCTATCCCTAGACCTGCTCCAGTAAGTCCATGTCTTTCTTGTACTGGGTACACCAGTCTCACCAGTGCTGGGCAGAGGGGCAGGATTCACCTCCCTTGAGCTGCTGACACTGCTCATTCTCAAGCAGCCCCAGCTGCTGTTATCTCTCTCTGCTGCCATGGCACACTGCTGGCTCACCATCAGCTTCATTTCCTCTTGGAGCCCAGGTTCTCTGCCAGGCTGCTTTCCAGCAGGTCAGCCCCAGCCTGCCCAGGTGTATGGAGTCATTCCTCCTCAGCTGAAGAAATCATAGGGACTGCCTGTCCTGCAGTTCTCTGGGTCCTCTTTCCTGCCTTTCCTGAAGGGTGACATTTGAGGGAGACAGCAGTGTTGAAGGGAAGAGTACATTATGGGTGTTGGAACCCAGGGCACAGGGAATATTTCTCTGCCTGGTTCTCAGCTGGACACTGCTTTTAACCTCTGTCCCTGGAAAAAATTGCCAAGGCTTTGGGATGAGTTGGAGCATACAGGTGAGAACTAGGTAGTAGTAGTAGTAGTAGCAGTAGCAGTAGGAGTCTAGCACAGGGTGAAGAATAGAGGGTTTTAGGATTTTAATATGAGAGTGAATAGGGGACAAGTTGGAGGATTTTGGGTGTTGTCTCCTCTCCTTCTTGTTCTTCTTCTGCTCCATTTTCTGTAGTACTGGTGGCACAAGGTTATTGGTTAGAGAAAGTAGTGGAATAGGTGCTACATGAATAGATTAGCAGGAGTTATTGGTAGAAAAGTAAAAACAAGATATGTATTAGAAAGTAATTGGACTGATTGGCTTTAAAAGGCCTTGGTTTGGGGTGTTTGGGCTCCATTTTGTGCCTTGTTTCTCGTATGCTCAGTCTGGCGTGCAGACGGCGTGCTGAACTTAAGAGAAAAATAAACAACAGCCTGAAGACCAGGAAACAGAGAGTCCTGCTCGTTTTTCACCCTTTGCCAAGAACTCACAAGGGAACTGCCTCCAAGGGCCCAGGTGGTAGGTTCCCTCTCGTGTTGGGGGATCAAAACCCGGCAATGAGTGTCAGCTCACGTGCAGGCCTGGCTGTAAAAGGTGAGGAGATGAGCAGCAGTGGAAAATTACTTTGTGCCACCACAACCTGCAGGGGCTGCACTTGATGGTGGGGACTAAAAAATGCCAGTGTCAGAAGGAGATGGAACTCAGCCTGTGGAGTTCCAGCTGATTTGGAGGTGGTGATCTAGGGAGGAGCCCCAAAGAGGTGTGTAAACCAGGAAGGTGAGGTGGCTGGGGAGAGAAGACCATGGATGTGGGACAGGGATGGATACAGGCCGGCCAAACTGTCTGGAAGGGGCCAGGGAACACAAAGACATGGCAGCAGAGGACCTTTGGGATGGTGGCAGCCAAGCAGCACTGGGGGAAGGTCAGGCTGTGACAATGGCACCTGCCTGCAGCAGTGTCTAGCCTGGACAGGAGGATTCAGCCCCCCGTGGAAGACAGGAGAATGCTGCTCATGCTGGGTCTGCCTGAGCACCTGGCATTTTTTACTTGTCTTCTACCAAATCTCAGTGCTGGAAGATGCTAAACTGGTACACATGACATCTGTTTGTGTTCTGCTAAGATATAGTATACTAAGCAGGACTAAACAAAGTAGGTTTGGTTGTGGTGTGAAACAGAGGCAACAGCTACACTGGATGCTGCAAACCTTCACCAGCCAGCCTGGGCAACCTTCCAAGGCACCACCTTTCCCAGGACAGCAAGGCAAAAACACTCTTAAACTTGGTTTAGGTTTTTTCCCCCTTCCCCTCCCTCAGTCATGAACATCTCTTGCCTATATAATCAGTTTGAAATGTCACTTTGTTATGCGATTCTTTGGGTTTGGAAGGTCTTCACCTTTGTTAACATTCCAAATTCAAAGCTTAATTTATTTACAGTTTACGTTTATATGTCCAAGGAGGAAAACAAAGATGGGCTAAGGATGGCAGTGTTTGCACAGCCAGCCATGCTTTATTCAGGGTGGGCTGCAGCAATACCCACCTGTACAATGCTGTACAAATACATCTCACAGGTGCCTCTGGTTTGAATTATTTTATGTGTGACCAGGCCATAAGGGACCAAATCCTCAGTGCTCTTCAGGCTGCACTCCAGCCTGTCCAGGCTCTTTATGCTGATGCTAAAGGCTCACATCATTGATTTCCTGAGATGAAAAACTCCCTTTTGCTCTCTCTCTCTTTCACTCTCTCTCCCCCTCTCTAAGAATCATTTTGTTTCTGGGTGCCCTGTGTTTGAGTGGAGACATCTAATGCTTCAAGAGCTCCACCAGATTTTTTTCATCACTCTCCTTCAACCACAAAACACCAAAATAAAAAAAAAAAAAAAAAAGGGGGGGTTGCTAATGGGAAGCAACAGAGGACAGTGGAATTAGGTCTGGTAATTTTAACCCATGCTGTGACCCTGTCTAGTCCCAGGAGAGCAAAGCAATTTATCCTTGGCTTTCACCAGAAGTCTGTAATTTGCCTGTAGTTATCCTCCCCATTTCTGCGTTTGGACAGAGGCACTTTCAGCCTGGGAGAAGCATCACTCCTGCAATGTAGTACATATGAGTGTCAGAGGCTTTTGCTTATGCTTTTGGACTTTGCCTATAGAACTGCTTTGCTCTTAGTCTTCTAGGCATTACTGGCACAGACTAGGCTGAAATGTGTGTATGCTCGTTTCCTAAAAGTGTTCCTAAAACTCACTGGATTCATCACCCTTCTTCCTCCTCCTTATTTTTCCACTTGCTTTCTGAACCCCATTCCATTTTGTTTTTCAGAAATGTGGATGAGAATGAGCAGTTTAGCTCAGAGGTTTTTAAACTGGGAAACTTTTGCTGCAGGAGGCAGCAAAGCCATCAGAGGGTGTGCAGAGGTACGGGGAAGAGAGTGCTCCATAAACATCCACTTTTCAGAAGGAAAATTACCCCATCGTTTAAGAACTAGAAATAACCTGGCAAAGGAGAGGTGATAAATTAGATTCAAGTTGGTCTCACCTCATTTGGAAAGGTGATGATGAGTCTGTTCCAAAAATTTGCTGTTACATCAGACCTGTTTCCATTTCCTGAAACTAAAAGCAAATTTAGAAATACAGTTTAATAACAGCTTTAATAAATGATAATTTAAGAATAGTGATTTTGACAAGGTCTGTCAATAGTGCCAGAGCACTGGGGACAGAGGGCAGCCAGCTAATGATGACAAATGGCTTTTGCCTTCCTGTGCAAGCTACAGAGCATCAGCATAATAATGTTGTGCCATTGGAGTAACAGGACTGAAAGCAATGACACCACCCTGATCCTGCTGGGTGGTGTGAGCCACAGATCTGTCTGTGCACTTGTAGAAAATGTAATGTGTCAGTGGTGGGATGGAGTGGTAACCTTTGCAGGGCTGCCTTGTAGAGTAAAACAGTAAGTTGGTCGTGTTTGCTTTGCTTTTCCAGCCAGGGAGGCATATAAGCATATCTATAAATATCTATAAAAAAGATCTATCTTAATCTTTCCCCTCTGCAGGGCTGTGCTGATGCACTTGCTCAGAGAATAAAAGAGAAGAGCAAAGAACATGAACTTGGCTGAAAAACACATTTGTGAGATGTGCATATTTCTCACTTGCATGGACAGGAAGCAGGGAAAATGTGGTTTGGTAAGGTCAGCTCCAGCCTCTGACACCGGAATTTAATTTTAAGCTTGGAAATTTTGGCTTTCAGCATCTCACAGTTAAAACACATGTGAAGTTGTACACCCATGGAGAGCCACTGATTTACAGCAAGGCATTTTCACTCTTAGTTTATCACTGTGTTATCCAACCACTCATCAAAGGTAAGAAATCAACATAGCACAACATTTCCACCCCCTTGGTCTTGTGCCAGACACACCCTTTTGCCCACAACCCTCACAACAGTGACAGCTCTGCCAGCAAACACAGGCTTTCCATGGGCTTCTCACTTCCAGACCTCCCTGTTGCCTAGGAAAATAAAACCCCAAAATTTGGCTGGGAAAACTGGCCAAAAAAGACCCCATGTGGTGGCAGTGGCTGCTCCCCTTCCCAGCACTGAGTGAGCAGGGGCTGTGCAGAACAGTGGGCTCAGGGCATCAGGGAGCATGTGAGGAAGGAAAAATGGGAACCCCATAAAGCTGTGCTGGATCCCATTTCACTGCCAAGTTCATTTGGTGGCTGGGTCTGTGTCTGCTTTGCTCCAGTACGTTTCTCCTGTGTGATAGCCTTTATCACCACAGCTTGTCACTCAGCAAGGCAGCAAATTTCCCCACAGCTCCTTTGTGCACATATCTGACCACAGTGCAGATTCCAGATGTCACTGGTACGGCCCCTGAGCCTGCACATGAACAACCCTGCACCTTCTCGTGCCTGCTTGGGGCAGGGCTTCCCTTGGTGCCACTCAGTGACATCTAAACCTGCCCAAGCTTTGTGGCTGCAATAGTGACAGTAGCCCCTTTACCCTTATTTGGGTCTCTGCCCGTTACCTCTCCCTAGCTTCAATGGTTTAAATGCTTTCAGTGCTTTAAAATACTCATTTATTGCAGTATTGGTTGCTTTGGAGAAGAAAAGACCTCCTGTGGGACATTGGTCCTTAAAAGCAGCAGAGGTATCTCCTGACCTGCTTGTCCAGCAGAACACTGAAGCACAGTGATGTGACCAACTTGTCCAGTTGCTTCCAGAGCCCTGGGATAGGTCAGAGCATGAGCCCCTCTCCCAGCACACCAGTGCTCCCCATCTGAGAGAAAACATTCTGGGGTTACTTGCTGGGAGTCTCCACCTGCTCTGCATGTCACCACTGCTGCTCCCAGAGCAGGCCCTGAGAAAGCCCCACCTGAACCCTGAGGCTCCTGAGCCAGTCTGCTGCAGGTGCTGCCTGAAATGCACTGCCCAAAGTCACCCTCTAATGCCTGAGAGCAGGTTGTGACCCCGTGGGTCATGCTGGCCAGGAGCCTCTGGGGACATGTGTGCTGCTCTAAGTTGCTTATGTGACTTCAGGCTATTGCTTCATCCCAACAGCCCCTAAAATGTGCTTTATTTCTTTCACTGTGTTGGAACCCAGGGCACAGGGAGTGTGTTCCTGCCTGTATTAGGGAGCCCTGGTCCCCAGCCAGACACTGCTTTTAACCTCTGTCCCTGGAAAAAATTGCCAAGGCTTTGGGATGAGCTGGAACATACAGGTGTGAAATAGATAGCAGTAATAGTTTATCACTAGGTGCACAATTTAGAGTTTTAGGATTTTAGTATGAGAGTGAATAGGGACAAAATGGAGGATTTTGGGCGTTGTCCCATCCCTTTCTTGTTCTTCTTCTACTCCATTTTCTGTAGTGTTAGTGGCATGAGACTATTGGCTGGAGATGATAGCAGCATAGGTGTTATGTGAATAGATTAATCAAAGTTATTGGTAGAAAAGTAGAAATAAAGTATGTGTTAGAAGGTAATTGGATTAGGTATCTTTAAAAGGCCTTGATTTTGGGTGCTTGGGGTCCATTTTGTGCCTTGCTTCTCATGTGCTGAGTCTGGTGTATGGACAGCATATCAACCTCAGGATAAGAAAAGAATAAACAATAGACCGAAGACAGAGAAATCCAGAGTCCTGCTCGTTTTTCACCCTTGCCAGGGAACTCATGAGGGAGCTGCCTCCAAAGGGCCCTGGGGGTAGGTTCCCTCTCGAGGCGGGGAAACACCAAAACCACCTCACACTGCATCAGTACCTTTTTTGGCATTTCAACTGAGATGTCAGTGACTCTACTCACCGTGGCCTTGAGCACAGTATGGTATGTCCCCCACACAGATGAAACCTCTCATCTGGTAGTTCTCCTTTCCTCCCTGAAGTAAAAGGTCAGGGAAAAATCAGCCTCTTCTGCTTGTATTACCAGGAGGCATATGGCACAAATTAGATGTGATGTTTATTTTTTGCTTCCTAGACCCCTAGGTTTAAAAAACCTGCAGGCACAGGAAGTAACCTTCCATGACGTACTTCCATTAAATTTGAAAGCAATTTCCCACTTTGCTCCAAGGTGACAGAGTTCTCTATTGGTTTATTGAACTCCTGTGGTGCCTAAATGCCATTCCTATTAATGTGCCCCTACTCCTTGAGTGCCACAGGAAGGAGGATGCTGATCCTGCGTGGCTGTGAGCACACAGCTGCCCACCTCAGCCCTGTGTGTGCTCAGGGAGATCCCCACCAGCCACACAGGGGGAATTTCCTTCCTGTCCCCGGTGCTGAGGGGCTGGAGCAGTGAATAAACCAGGGTGAGGATAGAGGGGGGCTCTGGGCACAGCAGGATGGAGAGCTGGGCCAGGCACCTCCAGCACCCACCCTGCCCCAAGCCTTCCTGCCCTCACACCCACACCTCTGTGAGCTGCTGCCCCACAGCTGTGTTCTGGTCCCTCTCACACTGACATAAACCCTCAGTGACAATTTATCAGCCAGACAGATAAAGATCCTCAAATAGAAATACCCAGGACCAGTAAATCCAAGCAAAACCACGTCCTCTCAGGGAAAGAAACAGGGAGCAAGGAAGAAATTGTTTGCTCAACTTGCTTATGTGTTTAATGAAACCAGTCATGGTTCCTCCTTTCTCTTCCATTCAGTTACACTAATTTCATTGTGAGCCTTTTATCTCAGGAAATCTCTGCTTGATTTGCTTTCCTGATTGCAGATCACTGTGTTGCTTTTCCTCTAAACAGAGATCAATCTCCATTTTGCTCGCAGCCAATTTGCAGTGGCTCTGCCAGGACTTATTATTATTTTTCTTATCACCTTGCTGGATGCTATAACGCCCGAGGTGACCAGAAGGTTACAGTCAGGGGGAAATGGTGTCTAAAGGTCATTTTTAAACTTTGTATCATCATTTCCAGATAAGACAGTTTGGAAGTGCAAGAATTTGCACTCCAAAATTCAGATTAGCCCCACGTTGTGTGGGCAGATCTTCATGACAGTGGTATTTCCTGTTGACATTTGAGCACTTGCAGGTCCCATGGCCTCAAGTCTCTCTCCAGGGAAAGGTCCCATCCCTGGGAGGGAGGCAGGCCTCTGTTCCAGTGCAAGAGCACCTTAAGCCCTAAACGTGGTCCAGGCTGCTTTTAGGTGCTCCACCTACATAGTAAAAGTAATTCCAAGCTTGGGGTTGGAAGTTGCCAGTCCTGAAGACACTGGGGTCACCATGGTAAGTCATACCACAGCCCAAGCAGCCCCCTCTGAGCAGTGCTGTGTCTGCTGGGCTGTGTCCCTGCTGAGCCTCAGCTCTGGTACCTTCAGTTAAAGTGCTTTGCTGACACCAGTGTTAAATTTGGCTGGGAAAACTGATGCTCAAGTTATTTTTAATGCAGCCAAAGGGAGGAAATGGGTTCATTTGTGGTGTTAAGGTCTGTCTGGCAGATGGCCCCTCAATACCACAAGAATCAGGTATGAATAACACCAAGCTGGTGTAATTCAGGCTTCTATTTTGACTATTTCAGCTGGTTATTTATGAGAGCAGTGAGGGTGACATCTCAAATTCAGGCTGCTCTGGTGACAGCAGGACCCACGGCGCAGCAGGGACCTGGGACTGGGACACATTTACACAGAGCTGCTGGAGGACATTTTAAATACTTGCAGCTGGACAAAACAAAGTTGAACAGTAGGTCCAGAATTATTCTGGGGGTCTGGCTGTGTGCAGCTGAGTGCCCCTGGTTGTTCATCCCCTGCCTCATAGCCTTTGCTGTGGCACTTGTGCACCCTTCAAAGGGGACAGGGGCAGCTGACACCAGGCTCAGCTTGTTCACCTGGGTTTTGCAGCCAGGAGTGCAGAGACGTGAGTGGGTGGTCTGGTAACCTGCTGTGGGGTTTTTTGGTGGTCCCCACACTGGGGGGCTGGGAACCTACCACCTGGGCCCTTTGGAGGTGGCTCCCTTGTGAGTTCTTGGCAAGGATGAAGAACGAGCCAGACTGAGTCTTTGGTCTTTGTTTATTTTTCTGTTATCTGAAGTCTAGTGCACTAGCCTTAGCACATCAGAAAGCAAGGCACAAAATGGAGCAAAATGGCCAAATGGAGAGCAAACACCCAAAACCAAGGCCTTTTAAAGCTAATCAGTCCAATTACTTTCTAACACGTATCTTGTTTTTACTTTTCTACCAATAACTTCTATTAATCTACTCACGTAGCACCCATGCCACTGCTTTCTCTAACCAATGACTTTGTGCCACCAGTAGTACAGAAAATGGAGTGGAAGAAGAACAAGAAGGAGAGGAGACAACACCCAAAATCCTCCATCTTGTCCCCTATTCACTCTCATATTAAAATCCTAAAACCCTAAATTCTTCACCCTGTGACAAACTATTACTACCACTGCTATCTAGTTCACACCTGTGTGCTCCAACTCCCAAAGCCTTGGCAATATTTTCCCTGGGACAGAGGTTAAAAGCAGTGTTCTGCTGAGAATCAGGGCTTTCTAAAACAAGCAGAGAAACATTCCCTGTGCCCTGGATTCCAACACCTACTAAATGGCCTTGTGTACCTGACAGCGGGGAGGTTTTTTGGGGAGTCACTCCACAGGCAGTTCCCCCCAGCTCCAAGCACTATCCTGCCAGAAGCCAGCTGTGCTGCTCTCAGGACACCAGGGCACCCACAGCTGTGGCAGCAGGGCAGCTTCTGATGGCTCAGAGACTCCCCCTGTATTTGCCCTTGCCCAGGTCTGAAGAAAAAAAAAATTTCTGGAAATGTCTGTAACATGCAGTGCACAGGGACCTCTCTGGCTTTTAGGACATCCCAGGAGCCTTAATAGGCCTTGAAGATGAGAAAAAGTCATTAAGCTTTTTCCTTGTTTCCACAGCTTATTATCTACCTTCTTTGACAGCCTCTTCTGAGATTCAGCATAGGGCAAATAGTGCTTATATGCTTATGCCTCACAGCTCCTCTGTCTTGCTGTGATATGAAAGGGATGCTGAGGCTGCCCTGCCATGAGAAAGGTATCCTAGGAAATTGGTCATTGACACCTCTGTTCAGAAATGTTGTTGTCTCAAAGGTTAAAAGACTAAAATCTTATTTTCTCCAGGTTTTTTGTTTGTTTTTCTTGTTCTTCTTCTCTGCTGTGAGCAGAGGCTCTGCGTCATAACACCTCTGTAGCCTTTGAGTGTTGCATGAACATATTATAAGTTTCTCTGCACGCAGGCCTGCAGAAAATTCTTCCCATGGGAAAGCGTCTTTTACTGTCTTTTTACTCTGTACAAGTTTCTATAAACAAATCTCTGAGCTGTCTTCAAGGACACAGATGGTTTCTCTGCCTGTCTCCTAATATAGGAGATGGGGGTTTTTCTTCCTTTGAACCTATGAGGTGAAAAGTTGTTATCTCTGATTGTGTGAGCTATTCTGGCATTCCTGGGATGGAGCTGGAGGCAGGAGCTTTGGATGCTCCGGGCTGGGCAGATAATAGCCCAAATCCTTTGAATTATGGAGTCATGTTAATAAATCATATTTAGCCTTCTGATATTATTGTCAAGAGTCCTTTGTCAATGCACGGACCATGGCAATATTTGAGCTCTGCTCCAGGAGCTTTACCTGCCATGCACCCACCTGCCTGGGCCACAGGGAGAGTGAAGAGGCCAGTGATGACTCCATCTGGCCAAAGCATTTCCCTTATTTCTTTTGAGATTTTCACACAGGGAACACCTTGTTTCTGTACCAGGCTGTCTTTCACACAGACATTACTGACTTTAACATCCCAAGCAATAAATTTCTTTTGCTTTTTCTTTGCCTTTTTGGTGTCTATTTGCTCCCAGGGCTAAATGAAAATCTTTTTTACAGTTTGATGTCCATTATATTTAATTTCCAGTTTCCCTGAGACACACATTCCTCCCCAGACCTCTTCCCTGCCATGGAGGACCATGTTACCACTCAGGTCTCCTGGCTCCACAAGGACCATAGTGCTGGGCTCACTTGTTCCACCACACCCCATCATTTGGGGAAGCTGAAAGGCTGGAGAGGAGCACAGACCACAGGTCTGCACTAATAAACACCACAAGAACAGTGTTTTGCAGAGAGATCTGAAGTCCTGTGACAGCAGCATGATCCAAGCTGGGAGACCCAAGCCTGCAGCTCAGGGCCAGTACATCTCTGAGACACTTTGGGGCTTACAGCCCTACAAGGACATGATGATTTATAAAGATCTCTTAAAAAAAAAATTAAGAAATAAAAAACACAACCCCAAAACTTGAAACAAGAATTACACTGATTTCTGAGAGCAGCAAGAGGAGCTGGCAGTGGGAAGCAGAGCTGTCATGTCCTTTGTGACAGATTACCCAAGTTTAAGTCAAAACCAACCAGAGTTTTGCTTCTACTGAATTTTGCAGTCTTTGTCCTGCAACATTTAATCCTCTGTGATTAATTACACCCTGATTTATTGAGATCAGAATAGATGGGACCAGAGAGAGCCATGGACAAAATAGTAATCATTATTTACATAAGCCTCTTACTTCATGTAAATTGTAACTTTTCAAATGCTGGTAAAGGGAGTTCTTTTCATTACCACAATTTCTGTGGCTGTAATTAGTCCTGTAGGAGGATTATTACTTCTCTTATCACTAGTAAGAGAGAAAAGATAATTTGCCACAACACTGTTGACTGTGTGGCTGTGGCTGGTGGGATTTCCACATTGGGACACAAGGGATCCACAATCCCACAAGGGATTTACAGGACAGCACAACCCATAGAGTGCTGCCAGCCTGAGGGATTTATCTGTGCCTCTTTGCTGCCCCTTTCCAGCCATTATCAAAACATTTGTGTGCGAAATGTGTTTGGGTGCTGACACTCGATAACCAGCAGAGAGGCACAGCAGCAAAGCTTCCGCCGCCGGCTCCAGCTGCGGACTTCTGTCGCATTTTAGCTGCCACTGCCGCGGCCACCGGCGGGAACGCCACCTCCTTGGGTGGCCGGCGTCCTGCCCTCGGATCCGCCACGAAGCCCTGGGCACTGCCCGTCCTGCTGCCACGCCAAGCCCTGCCCGTGGTCCCCGCGTGTCCGGCCGGGCTGGGCAGTGGCACGGGGCTGTGCCCGCGCCCCGGGG
>VXAX01001242.1:0-11847 GCA_013399835.1 Leptocoma aspasia | reverse complement strand
GGGCAGCACACACAAGCAGCTTAAAAATATTTTCCTTAATAACAGTATAAAGCAGAAGTTCTCATTTTTGTCATAATTGATTCCCTGCAAAATTAACTAGATACTAACATCTACTAGTACTAATATATTTTATTTTCTCCATGAAAAATAGGGCATTTCTGCCTGAGATTGCAAGTAGGGATTGTTTTATGGCCAATTTATTTGAAAGGAAGGGAGGAAGGAGGGACTTTTTTTTCCCATTTGTAATTAGGTGTGTTCATAGTCCAGACTGCTCAGGAGCTGAGATCTGTCTGTGGTTTTGGGGTGTTTAAACCAGGACTAGAGAGCCCTGTCAGGTTTAGCACAGGGGCTGCTGAGCTGTGTGTGAGGAACCTGTAAGCAGCAGGTTTAGAGAGGAGAGAGAAGCACTTCAGGAGGCCTCTGCCCTTGGGAGCACAGCTCTCCCTGCCCAGGCTCCCAGCAGTCCTCAGGGAGTTTAATCCTCTAGGAAGAGATGAAGTGACAGGGAAATTATCTTTGTTTTGTCTGTTGGTGTAGCAGAGGTGTGAAAATCCATGTGCCTGACCCCCCAGGGAATCATTAGGGCAATAATTCAAACCATTGGTCACTACCACTCTCTGTATGTTCACTTTTTCTTCTTTTTTTTTTTTTTTTTTAAATCATTCTGAGATTTTTCTAATCCACAAAAATTGTCTGGCATTATGAGCTTTGTAACAGTCTGCTTAGGAAAATCCACACTTGTGCAGTAATCTGTGACCTGATGTANTGGTATGAGCTTGGTATTGTTATCCCTTCTGCCTGTCCTTTATGAAGTGCTAAACAACAAAGGGTTTGCTGTGTAATTATTGTATTGTTTGTGAGGGGGCAATTTGTAATTATTCATGTGTGTCCTGGTGAGGGAATGATCTGACAGAAGTTTACTGCTGTTCATACAGGGACAAGTTTAGGATTTTAGCTAAATTAAATCCTTGTGGAGTATCTCAGCAGGAGAATTGGACTGTTTCAGTTTGTCTACACATGGATTTCTTTTCTTCTGAAAAATTGTGTTTTAATTTCACTGAGAGGTGGTTCATCCACACTGAGGTGTTTGTTGATGCTTAACGCTCAAATGTTGGTTACTTGTAAGTGCAAAATACAGCTGAAAACTACCCAAGCTCATGCAAAGGGTAAAATTTGATGTGCACTGAAGCAGCAGGATTTTATCCAAGGGGAGGGTGAGGTTCTCATTCAGTGCTGAATGCTGATGAGAAGAGACAAAATCTATTAGTTAGCTTTTTTTTTTCTTTTTTAAAGTTTATTTCTTTCTGTTTCTTTTCTTCTCCTTGCAACTCTTGTTCTTACATCTTGAACTGCTGTTTTGTTTTATATGCTTCGTGTAGATGAATGGACAGATGTGGACAGGAAACGAGGTACAGTAACTGCTGGCTGCATGCACACCTGGGGCTCATCGTGCCTGAACACCTGAGGCTGTTCCTGCAGCCTTCAGTCAGTGTCACAAATGAACAATAATGCTCACCTGGTCCTTAAATGCCCTTTTGACTGTAAATCGGTGAAAAAACAGACCATGTCTTAAAGTCATATGGCCTCAAAAAATCAGCTGTTCATTTAACCAAGACTATAAATGGATCAAAACTTTTTATCCTGGTGGTCTTGCCTGCAAAAATGGTATTTGTGTTTCTTTACCACTGTTCTCATGCAAGCATGCAATTGTGTGAGCATTGTGCAGGTCGTTTTTCTGCTTAAATGCAGGAATATTGGGTATATTCCATTTTTCTACGGTTTTATCTGAAGCATTGCTCAGGGTTTGGACAGGTGAACTCCAGGGATGATCGAAGGCATTCCCATCCCAGCTGCTTTACCCACCTGTGCTGGTGGTCACACCTGGCAGAGTGATCCCAAAGGAGCAGGTGCCCACACCTCAGCAGAGCTCATCCTGACTGGAGGGATCCTGAGGGTGGGATTTCCCTCTGGAATCTGCCCTGGGGCAGGAGCCTGCAGCAAGGGCTGTGCTAAGGAATGAGGAAATGAATCTCTTGAATCTCAGGTTTTTGCTCGGTGAGCATGAGCAGAACTTACAGGGTCCTTCTGAGCAGCCCTTTTTAAAGAGGGATCAAGGTTATGATTCCTGTTTTGCAAAATAAGCATCATTTTAGTAGGTTTTAGTATTTACTGAAGGTAAATGCTGATGCCATGGAGTTTGCCCCAGCTTTTTCTTTACCATTCCATCCCATTTCCAAGCACACCCTTTTCCCAGCCTTTACCTCAGAAGTCCAGGAACAGATTCCATCCCACCCAAAACAAGGAGGAGCTGCCCAGAGCTGTGACACAGCGAGACAGGGCTGGCTCAGGGGCAGGTCCCAAGCTGAGCCACCACTTCTCCTGTGAGAGAGAACACTTTGCCAGTGCTCAGTGCTCCAGGGGATCTCAGGAGGGTCCTGGAGCCACCACCTGGGGCTGTCACTGATGTAGCCCTGGCGAGGTTCCCTGAGGAACCACGAGCCTGTGGCACGCAGGGTGACTGTCCAGAACCCAGAATGTTCCTTCTGCTGCCCCTCACATCCTCCAGGAAGCACCAGCATCACCCAGGCCTAGCTCCAGCCTCATGTCATGCATCCCAGCCATGCCAGTGACACGTGCTGTCGGTCACCAGAGGCTTGGCATGGGCAGGCCAAAGCCACCATCACCCCCAGCTTCAGTCCTGTCCATCACACTGGCTATACTGGTTTCCCTCCTCTCATCCCAGTTGATGACCTCCCCTCTCTGCTCAGTTGCTGTTTCTGTGTTGCTTGTGCCATGTCCCTGGGCCAATGCTCCTGTGTCACCTGCCATGGCCACTCCAGGGCCCCCCTGAGACCTTTGCTGTGTCATTATCAAACATGTGAGGGATTTATTATCAATTTGCCCTTTACCATGATTTTTTTATGTCTTTCTCAGTTCTTTTTATAGCCCTCACAAGAGGTTTTAATTTCAGAAGATAATTTATGTCTGTGGTTCACACAGAACTTAGATTCTGTGTGAAAAATCAGTGTACTGGGAGGTGTCTGTCTCCTGGTGGTTTGGGTTCTTTGTGACTCCCCAAAGACAGGAGAAATCTTTGTGCGGGCAGCACACACAAGCAGCTTAAAAATATTTTCCTTAATAACAGTATAAAGCAGAAGTTCTCATTTTTGTCATAATTGATTCCCTGCAAAATTAACTAGATACTAACATCTACTAGTACTAATATATTTTATTTTCTCCATGAAAAATAGGGCATTTCTGCCTGAGATTGCAAGTAGGGATTGTTTTATGGCCAATTTATTTGAAAGGAAGGGAGGAAGGAGGGACTTTTTTTTCCCATTTGTAATTAGGTGTGTTCATAGTCCAGACTGCTCAGGAGCTGAGATCTGTCTGTGGTTTTGGGGTGTTTAAACCAGGACTAGAGAGCCCTGTCAGGTTTAGCACAGGGGCTGCTGAGCTGTGTGTGAGGAACCTGTAAGCAGCAGGTTTAGAGAGGAGAGAGAAGCACTTCAGGAGGCCTCTGCCCTTGGGAGCACAGCTCTCCCTGCCCAGGCTCCCAGCAGTCCTCAGGGAGTTTAATCCTCTAGGAAGAGATGAAGTGACAGGGAAATTATCTTTGTTTTGTCTGTTGGTGTAGCAGAGGTGTGAAAATCCATGTGCCTGACCCCCCAGGGAATCATTAGGGCAATAATTCAAACCATTGGTCACTACCACTCTCTGTATGTTNTATCAGGGAGATAATAAAAGTGGCAGAACCAGCACAAAAGCTCAGGTGCTGAATCTGCTTGAACCACTGCACAATGTTTTCCATCTTGTTTGCATTAAAAGCTCAATAACCAGAGCACAGCCCTTGCACTCAGCACTCCTGAGCTCCAAGGACTCCTCAGTAATAAAACAGTTCCATGGCTAAATTTACACATTAAAAAAATGAACCACAAGTAAGGAAGTTTGGAACTCTGCATTTGAAACTCTGGGGCCTGTAGATGTTTCAGCTGTGAGAGCCCTGAATGGGTTGATATAGATCCCAGGGATATAAATGCTTTATTAAATACCTGCCAGCATTAATCCATTTGGAATAAAGATTACAGAGAGCCCCACAGGAGCTTCTGTTGAGAAGTTAAAAAATAAACTGATGGTGTCAGAGGGTGTCGAGGAACAGGCACAGCCAGGCAGCTGCAATCTGCAAAGGTCTACCACAGTGCAAAACACTGTCCTTAGGAAGCAGAACTGCAGCTTTTTTAGATAATAACACATCAGAGCAGCCTACAAGCAACATTATTTAAAAGTGAAAAGTGCCAACCATAGCTGTAAAACCAGGGCAACAAAGCCAGCCTTATTCCCACTGGGAAACAGGGACTGCTGCCTTCAGCTCAGGTGGCGTTTGTGCCCTGGGGGACATCAGCTGGCTCAGCCCTGGTGGGACTGAGGCAGTGCTGGATCCAGAGGTGCTGTTCCCCCTCTCCTGCTGCCCTCTGTTCCTGCTCTGCACAGGTAACCCTTGGGAGGTGTGACCCTTGCAGCTGGGATGGACCAGGAACACGCTGTTCTGGGAGCAAACTATTGCCATGGTCCGTGCATTGACAAAGGACTCTTGACAATAATTTCAGAAGGCTAAATATGATTTATTAAAATGACTCCATAGTTCAGAAGGATTTGGGCTGTTATCTGCCCAGCAAGGAGCATCCGAAGCTCCTGCTTCAGCTTCGTCCAAGGAATGTCAGAATGCTTACAATATCAGAGAGATAACAGTCCTTCACCTCCTTCTCCCACTATCAGGAGACAGGCAGAGAAATCCAAAATGTCCTTGAAACACAAACTAGAGATTTTGTTTACAGAAACTTATACAGAGTAAAAAGACAGTAAAAAGAATGCTTTCCCATGGGAAGAATTTTCTGCAGGCTTGCATACAGAGGAACTTATAATATGTTCTTGCAACAGCAAACCACAGAGCCTCTTTGTCTTTGCAGTTATGAACGACATCATCACCACCATGTTCAACAGGAAATTCATGGAGGAGCTGTTCAAACCCCAGGATCTGTATTCCAAGAAAGCTCTGCGCACCGTGTACGACCGCCTGGCTCACGCCTCCATCATGAGACTCAACCAGGCCAGCATGGACAAGGTAACAGTCCTGCTGCCCAGCCTGCCTCTGCTGCCCTCCCCAGCTGCCCTTCACCAGTTTCTCTTGCAGTAATTAACCCGTGCCTTTACCATTTTGAAGCCTTTTGGAACAGCTTTCCTTGTGAGAATGGTTCTCGGCCAAGAAAATCCGTGGTGGTATCAGCTGCTTCAGATCTGGGTATTTCTGCTTGAACAGCTAAATGTTTGATTTGAACAAGTATTGCTGTGGTCTGTGCAGTAACAAAGGACTCCTGACAATAATATCAGAAGGCTAAACATGATTTATTACCATGACTCCATAATACAAAGGATTTGGGCTATTATTTGCCCAGCCTGGAGCATTTGAAGCTCTTGCTTCCAGCTCTGTCCAAGGAATGCTAGAATAGTTTACACAATCAGAGATAACAACTTTTCTCCTCATAAGTTGAAAGGAAGAAAACTTTCATCTCTTATATCAGGAGACAGGCAGAGAAATCTAAATGTCCTTGAAACACAGATCAGAGATTTTGTTTATAGAAACTTGTACAGAGTAAAAGACAGTAAAAAGATGCTTTCCCACGGGAAGAATTTTCTGCAGGCCTGCATGCAGGGAAGCTTATCATATGTGCATGCAACAAACAAGTTCACTAAGCATTCCTGAAGTTTATCAGGTGTTTTCATATATATTAAAAAGACACACATGTATGGTATATGGGTGTGGATAAATGTCTGTATTTCTAAGACTGACACCCACTGTCTTGCAGCTGCAGGTGTTAGAGTTATTGCCTGCAAACTGTACCCACAGCCAATTTAGGAAAAAATGGTAGGAATGGGATTACCAGAGAGCCCTCCACCCAGGTGTCAGGGCTCTTGAAATTCACAGAGTTTCACTGAGGTTGGAAAAGCTCTCCAAGAACTCTCCAAGCTGTGCCCAATCCCCACCTTGTCACCCAGCCCAGAGCACTGAGTGCCACGTCCAGTCCTTCCTTGGACACCTCCAGGGATGGGGACTTCACCACCTCCCTGGGCAGCCCCTTCCAATGTTTAATCAACATTTCCATGCAGAAATTCTTCCTGATGTCCAGCCTGAGGCTCCCCTGGCCCAGCCTGAGGCCGTTCCCTCTCCTCCTGTCCCTGTTCCCTGGGAGCAGAGCCCGACCCCCCCGGCTGTCCCCTCCTGGCAGGGAGTTGTGCAGAGCCACAAGGTCCCCCCTGAGCCTCCTTTCCTCCAGGCTGAGCCCTTCCAGCTCTCTCAGTTGCTCCTGGGGCTCCAGCCCCTTCCCCAGCTCTGTTCCCTTCTCTGGACACACTCCAGCCCCTCAATGTCTCTCTTGCACTGAGGGGCCAAGAACTGTACCCAGTACTCGAGGTGTGACCTCCCTGAGCACTGGTGACATTGGAGACCCAGCAGGAAGGCTGGGGATGGGACTGCAGAAGCCTTGTTTTTTTAGGAAAGGAAGCTAAAATGGTTCTTTGTGCCATAGGCAGGCTCTGGCCTGACTGAATCCCTCTCTCCATGCCCAGGAGGCTTCCTCTGGGACAGGGCCAACGTTCCTGTGTATTGCTGTGGTCCGTGCATTAACAAAGGATTTTTGATAATAATATTAGAAGGTTAAATATTATTTATTAACATGACTTTATAATTTAAAGTATTTGGGTTATTATCTGTTTAGTTTTGAGCATTTGAAGCTGCTGCTTCAAGCTCTGTCTAAGGAATGTTAGAATAGTTTACACAATTAGAGATAACTTTTCACCTCATAGTTTGAAAGGAAGAAAAACTCTTATCTCTTATTAGTATGAGACAGGTAGAGAAACTTTCTTGTCCTTGAAACACAGCTCAGAGATTTGTTTATAGAAACTTGCACCGAGTAAAAAGACAATAAAAAGATGCTTTCCCATGGGAAAAATTTTCTGCAGGCCTGCATGCAGGAAAACTTATAATATGTTCATGCAACACCTGTGTTCCTTTGCAGCTCTACGACCTCATGACTATGGCCTTCAAATACCAAGTGCTGCTGTGCCCTCGGCCCAGGGACATTCTGCTGGTCACATTCAACCACCTGGATGCCATCAAGGATTTCATCTCTGACTCCCCTGGCATTCTGAACCAGGTGGATGAGACCTTCCGGCGGCTGATTGAAGTAAGAGTCCTCAGAAAAAGGGTGGGACACACTGTGGTTTGATTTTATGGGGTTTTTTACCTCTTAGAGATGAATTGCTACATTGGAAAGGGCTGTGAGTCAAATGCTGTTTTTCTACTTTAAATCTTTTCTAGTTTAAATCAATGTATTGTTTATTCAGCCTGATTTAAGTCTCCACTGATTTCAGCAGAAATTAAATCAGGCTTTTAGTGGTAGACAATAATTACTGATAATGACCAGCAGCCCCCTTAGAGCATCTCTGCTCCCCCTGCAAGTGGATCAGAATATCCAGCTGTACTTGCTTGTTCCCTCTTCCCCTGGGTGGGACATGGCACACCTGTAAACCCTTGCATGATGGTTTTTCTTTTCCAGACCTACAACTGTCTCTCTGATGGCGAATTCCAGCTCATCAGGCAAACACTTCTCATTTTCTTCCAGGACATGCACATCAGGGTAAGATCCCAATCCAGCTTGGCAGGGAGAATGACAGGGAGTTTGGGACTGGAATACCAAGGGATCTGCTTATAAACATTGCAGGTTTGGGTTTGTTGCTTGTGCTTTTCAGTCATCTTGACGTGCTTGTAATTGCACTCAAATTTCACAAATTGAGCATATATACTGCAATAATGCTGAATAATTCTACAATATTATGAAAAAAGGAATCTCTACTAGTGTGATTTGCTGATTGATAAATCCATTTTTCCTTTTGGAAGAAACTTGATAGGAAACCTGAGCGTGAGGTCTTGATGTTCTCTAAACAAATTGGTCACGTACATGAACAGGACGTAGTTTTTAATATAATTTTTTTGGTGTTAGATCAGTATGCCCATCCTCTGGACCACAATTCCACATCAGTGGCTTTGTAAATACATCCATATACACACATCAAGAGCTCTGGGAAACCTTCCCCAGTGTAGGCAGAGAGGCTCAAGCTCAGATCTCAGGGAATTTGGATGGTAGAGGATTTCCCTCTAGAGGGTTTTGTGATGTTTGTGATGTCCTTTTGCAGGTCTCCATCTTCCTGAAGGACAAAGTGCAAAACTCGAATGGTCGCTTCGTGCTGCCCATCTCAGGGCCTGTCCCCTGGGGCACAGAGGTGCCAGGGACCATCAGGTGAGCTGGTGCCACGTGTGGGGCTGCTCAGGGAGGAGCACTTCATGCCAGAGGGCTCAGGAATCCAGCTCAAACTGCCATTCCTGTTGCATGGATAGCTGAACCTCCAGTAAATACTATTTAAAGGGTGGGATTTGGGACTAAGTCACCCAGCAATGAAATGCTGAGCTGCTTTTGGAGTTTTCTGTCCCAATAAATTAGCTGTTAGTAATTTATCCCATAACAGAGACATTTAGCAATGTACAGAATAGAGTTTCATTCCCCTCATGCAGAAAGCAGAGGAATTAGGTACTGAAATCAGGACTGAAACTACTAAATGTTTCAATAATGCCTCGTTTTTAAGGATATTCAACCACAAAGGAGTGGAAGTTAAAAGGGCTGAGTTCACCACTGCTGGGAATTACATTACTCCACAAAGGGAAGGATCTTTTGAGCTTTATGGAGACAGAGTCCTCAAACTTGGAACAAATATGTAAGTAATTTTTGTTCTATATAGAAACCTGAACCAAATGCTAATGGGTTGTTCAGAGGCACATCTTCAGCCAGCTGTGGTTTTGGCCTCTTTTGCTATTGGTTATCAGGCTGACTTTGTTACAAGGTGCTGTTCTGCACCAGGATACGTGTGGACACTGGATAAAGAGCTGTGGAAAACAGCAAAACTTTGATTTGTACAGTGGAGCTGAGGAAAGATTGTTCTCACTTGGTGCTGCATCTTATGTGAAACGTGATTTAAGTAACCACAGTCAAGAAATCCTCTCTGTTCTCCATGTTTGCCTTAATGCACATTTTCCATCCAAAGAGATCTGTGTTCCTTCTCACAGCTTTGTCCCTCACACGCCTTATTGCCTCAGTATTGCACCACACTGAGCTGTAACTTCTCATTGCAATTGTTCAGTCTTTAGGAAGATATCCTAAAATTCTGCATCCTGTGCTGCTCCCTGTGGTTGCTGTACCTGGTCCCAGAACAAGCTGTTCTTCCCGTGTGTTTTCCCTCTAGGTACAGCGTGACCCGGCCAGTGGAGACACACATGTCAGCATCATCCAAAAACCTGGCATCCCAGGCAAAGGTCAGTCTTGTCCTGTTCCTGTCACTGCTTAAACTGGCTTAATTCTTAGTCTATAGATACTAATAAGTTCAGGGAAGCTTTTCTGTTGTTCTCAGAGCTTCATCTAATCCTCCCCAGTCCTTCGAAGCCAGGGGAAGGGCACAAATTCCCAAAGAATCCACACTCTTGTGCAAGGATGTGCTTGCTTCCATTTTAATCTCCTCAGAAAACAGAAAGTTGGCTTTACAGATTTCTCATCTGTCCAGTTTAGCTGGAAAAGTATCTTGTGCTGAGTCTATAAATGCAAGCAACCATTTCCAGTATCGAGCTGGTGATTACTGGTTACCTGCACAATCTGCCCCAGGAGTAACAGGGAAATGTGTTTCTATCCCTCTGAAGGACATGTATGGAATGTCAGAAATATATGAAGGACATATCTGGAATATCAAATCTCCTTGCAGCCCCAATCTCCCAGGTAACTGCCCAATGAGTGAAGGGGTTCAGTGAGGGTCAGGGTGTTATAAGCTCTTTCCAATCCCTTCATCCTAGAATAGCCCAGCTAGCCTGGATGGCTTAAAAATGAACTGGAGGCTCTCGTGGCAGTGTTTGAAACAAAAAGGTTTAATAAGAAACAAAATAACAAACTCTTTTACAGGGAAAAGCCGTGCCAGGTGCAAGAAGCGCTTGCCCTGCTAAGACACGCCACAAAAGCCATTAAATCTTTTGTTCTGACCTTTTTCTACCTGATGGCCCAGGTGGGACCTCTTGGCTCCAGTCCAATAGAGCAGCCCCAAGTTTGTGGCAAAGTTCCAAAGGTCCCATGTGGTGTCTCTGTACCAAATTCGGGGAGAACTTTTTAGTGTCTTTTCCTTTTTTGGCAGAAAAAGAGTATTTGTAAATTCCCTTGTAATTTGGTCACGCCGTCAACAAGAGGCACACTGCTACAAACGAGCCCATTGCTGTTTCCTACAGGAGAACATAGCCCCCAACCCTCTTGCTAAAGAAGAGCTGAACTTTCTGGCCCGGCTGCTGGGAGGTTTGGACATCCAGAAACCCGCTGGTGGCGAGACAGGATTTCGGCTGAACTTGTTCACAACCGATGAGGAGGAAGAGTAGGCTGGAGTCCTTCTTGGTTTGGGGTTGGGGTGTCCTGTGGGGAGCCCTGGAGACCAAAGCTGGCCCTCGACAGCTTTAGGGTCAGACCAGCACGTTGTTACCCTGCTCCAGATGTCTCCTGTGATGCAGCCTTGCTCCCAATGCCACTGGACAGAAACATCCCTTCAGCCATTCTAGCAGGATGTTTCTATCTGCTTTTAATCTCAGCTTCAGAAATATTCCTGCTCTTCTACACTTAACAAAAATATCTAGGACAGGGAGAAGCCTCCAGACTGGGGTGAATACATTCATTTGCCGAGTAGGAACTGAGGTGTTGTCCAAAATTCATAGAATTCCAGAATGGTTTGGGTTGGAAGGGACCTTAAGGGTCCTCTAATTCCATTCTTCCATGGGAAGGGACACCTTCCAGTAGACCAGGCTGCTTCAAGCCCCATCCAGTCTGTGGGCCCTGTGAGCATCCTCAGAGCATCATTTGTGCCTACAGGAGCCTCATGAAGTCTGATTTTTATCATTTCCTTATACATCTTCATGGGATTTACCACTCTTTTCATGTTTTTAATCAAGACACGCTGCACAGACCAGACCAGAGGAGTTGTCCTACAAGGTTATCAACATTGAAGCCACACAGGTACGTAACATGTTTCACATCACTGGTTCTCACCATCCCTGCCTTGCTAAGGACCGTGTTTCACCCAGAGCAGAGACTTAAAAATACATTTTTCCCCATTTCACTTAAGCTCATAACTAAGTAATGCCCAATTTTCTGCCAAGACAGTGGAATTGATGATTCTTTACTAAGAAAACTTGAATCCTGACAAACACCAGAACAAGTTTTTAGCCGACTTGGGTGTAGAGGGGGCACGTCCCAGTCCGGCCCAGTCCCAGCCGCGGTGGCAGCGCGGTGACAGCGCGGTGACAGCGCGGTGGCTGAGCGCGGTGTCTGTCCCGCAGGAGCCGGGGCGCCGGGCGGAGCTCTCCCGCATCCTGGGCGAGCTGGACGTGGCGGAGCCGCGCCCGGGCAGCGCCGAGAAGGGCGAGGACCTGCTGGCACTGATGGACGGGCTCTGAGCGGGACATGGGGACAGCGGGACATGAGGACAGCAGGACACGAGGACACCGGGACAGGGGGACAGCGGGACATGAGGACAGCAGGACACGAGGACACCGGGACAGGGGGACATAGGGACATGAGGACACCTGGACATGAGGACACCGGGACATGCGGACAGCGGGACACCAACACATGGGGACATGGAGACTCGGGGACATGGGGTCACGGGGACATAGGGACACAGCGCGGGGGGAGCGCGCGGGCGGCCCCGCCCCTTCCA
>VXAX01001240.1:0-17744 GCA_013399835.1 Leptocoma aspasia | reverse complement strand
CATATTTATAAGGCTTTCCTATTGCATCCTTCCCAACAAAATTATTTTTGCATCTATAGCTATGTGAGGGTAGACTGATGTACAATTGTAGTGATGGTGTTTGTCTTCCCAAGTCACTGTTTATGTGATGGAGCCCTGCTGTTCTGGGGATGGTTGAAGACCTGCCTGTCCACAGGAAGAGGGGAATGAATTCTTTGGTTTGCATTGCTTGTGTGTGAAGCTTTTTCTTTCCTTATTAAACTGTTTTTATCTCAATCCATGACTTCTTTCACTTTTACTTTTTGAATCCCATTTCCCATCACACCGAGAGGCAGTGAGTGAGGGGCTGCATGGGGCTGAGTTGCCAGCCAGAGTTAAACCACAATACCTCCAGAGCCATATTGCAGGGCTGACTTTCAGAAGCATGTGGCCAATGTTAGGTCCTTTATTTCTGGATCTCTAAACCACCATTGCTCAGCAGTCCCTCCTGTGAGGAGATGAAACTTTCACCATGTCAGTGGAAGAAGGATGACGCATGCTGTTCCTCCCTTCCCTCCCTCCAGCCCCAGTGCACTCTCCTTGATGTACTCATCTGGATGCTCAGCAACAACAGGCGTTTGGCATATGCCAGAATTCCTGCACAAAACATCCTCTACTCAGTAGTTGAAGAGGAGAAAGGCAAAGACTCTGCAAAGATCCAGACTGTCTTTATGAAGGTAGGGTTTATACCAAAACAGTGTGGTCTTGCTTGCTTCATGCTGTTTCCCCCGCCTTGCTTTCAGCCCTCCTTCCTGAAGTCCTGGAGTTCACAAAGAAACACAGCTCTTGCTCCACCACTGCCTTTTGCCTCTGCTGATGTGATGCTCTCTCTCCTGTGCTCTTTGCTCAGTCCCAGGCTGATGGTGATCATCTTGATCTTAGATGTGAAACCTGCTAAACCTTCTGTGTTTTCAGATTCCTGGCTTATACACTGGTGAGATCTTTGCCAAACTGGAAATCTACATGTGGCTTGGGGTAACCAAATATGCAAAAAACTGTTTGGCAGAGCTGCCTGAAGAGTTCCTTTCCGAGAGTGAGCAGGAGATAGCCCAGCTCTCAGCATACAGCCCTCCCAGCTGGCTCAGCAGGGATGGTGAGTGTAGATCCCAGTTCTTCACATAAGCAGGAGAGCAGGGAGTTGAGAGGTCCCATCCATGGATTAGTGTCTATGGTAGTGCATTGTCCCCTCACAGCCCTTCACCTCCAGGCCACACTGTGATCTGAGAATTGTAATATGTCTGAGAATTAGGACCCGATCTAGTGCTGTCTTCAAGACATGACTGGGACAGGCACGTTCAGTTTGATCTCATGAGGATGTATTTGCACATTCACAGCTAAAGCAGCAGACAGGACGGGTCCTTTGTAGGCATTGAACATGCTGCCAAATTGGCAATGGGCATGAGTTCCGCCTCTCTGATGAGGCTTGGTGGTGCTCCCCCGCAGGTGCTCATAGCAGAACACTGCACATTTCACATGTCACATGTCATGTACTTCCCAAAGGTGTCTGAGGAGTCCACTGAGCTTGTCTGGCTTGGCTAAACCTTTTGAGGTACTGGCCTGAGAACCACAGTCCCTAGAAGTAGCTATTCCTCACAGGATGTGCCCACTCCTATCTGGCTGGCCTTCTCCTTCAGGCATTTTTTTGGCCTCATACAGGACTTGGTTGGGGACCTCCTCTCTCCTTTTCTTACCAGACTTCAGCTATTTCCAGCTCCGAGCCCATCTGTATCAGGCTCGAGGGATCCTCCCTGCAGATGATAATGGCCTTTCAGATCCATTTGCAAGAGTCGTGTTTTCAACTCATTGCCAGACCACCAGGGTGAGACCACTTAAACTCTTGCCCCTGTCCTCTTGGCAACTTGGGGAGAGAAAAATGACCATGCCCTCACTGACATATTTAAGGTCAGTGCTATGACAGTCCTCCTGGGACTTTTGTAACTCCAAGCACTCAGGTATCTATGCTCTGAGCAGTGTGTTTAAGTTCAGGGAATATTTGACAGTCAATGAGCATGGTCTCTCAGAGCATGGTTGATTGGCATGTGCTAGTTGACCTTGAGTGCTGATCTCACACTTTTACCACAACCCCTCTTGCCAGCCAGCACCTGCATGTGGCTGTGTGAGAGAGAGAATCAGCCCAGAGTTCCTCACTTTCCTGCATGTGGTTTATTTCCACTGACTGTTGAACACTTGGGCCTTCTGTCTCCATCTGCAGATGCTGGAGGAGACACTGAGCCCTATGTGGAATGAGCTACTTTTGTTTGACCAGATCATTAATGATGGGAGGAAAGAAGAGTTGAAAACAGAGACCCCCATCATTATAATCAAACTTTCCAGCCACAATAAATTTGTAAGTATGGCCATGCTGCCCTCCTCTGTTGTTTCCAGAAAAGGGAAGGCAGAGGAGCTCTGAGTGTTGCCACTCCTCTGGTTTCAATGACTCAGCTTGGTTTTGGTCCACAGTGAGTCATGGGGACTGTGGCTGAGGTTGAGACTTTCTGATTCAGAGATACTCTAAACTCATCAGGGGCTGATGAGTGCTCATTGGATCCAGGATCTCTTACTTTTGAAGAAACACTATGCCTGCTTCCTTGGCCGACTCACATTGCAGAGGGCTCATAGCCTGGGGGAACTGATACTGCTTTTAAGGCTATTCCTTCACCTGTGTCCCCAGGTGTCATCAATCCTCCCTCCTCAGTCCTCCTTATTCTCTCTTTATTAGTGCTTTAAAGTCACACTGTCCCCTAGAGCCTCTTTGTTATCCTAAGGCTAATGACATAACTTGCACCAGGCTCTCCTGTGTAACTCAGCAGATTTCCTGTGGTTCCAGTACAAGATAAACCCTGTCATATTGAGTCCAGTTGAGTTCAGAGGAGGCCACCATGATGGAGCACAGGACAGAGGAGGAGAGCTGAGTATATTCAGGCTTCAGAGGTCAACAGAAAGCCAGTGTCTTTTTGCTGTCTGCAGCTACCCGTTAGGAAAGGATGGAAAAGCTCAGTTCAGATTTCTCATGGAAAGTACCAAGGGGCAAGCAATGGGCACAAACTGGCAAAGAAAAAAATCCATCTTGATATAAGAAAGCAATTTTTACACATAAGTAGATCACATGCTGGGCCTGTAGCTCAGAGAGCTTGTAGTGTATCCATCCTTGGAGATACTCAAACCCCGCCTGGAAGAGACTCTGAAAAACCTGATCTAGCTTTGCTGTCCTTTGGTGCATGGTGCCAGGCCGTTTGCTGGGTTCTGCATGGAGATGAACCAGGAGTTAAGTGGAGCTGCTGCAGACATGCCTTTATCTGTTCCTAGCTCTGGATAGAGCAGAGAAAATCAAAGCAGAGGATGACATGGGTAAAAGAGTAGTCTTGTACTGTCCCAGATTGGCTGGAATTAGTGCTGGTCTTCGAGGTGGTGAGATACCACAGGGATGACTTGACTCATTCCCCTCTTTCCTGCAGGGTTCCCCTGAGTTCCTCGGGCAGGCCTTTGCTGTCCCACAGGTGAAGCTGGTCGATGAGCCATACACCAAACCTGCCCTGCAGTTCTTTGATTTCTACAGAGGCAGCAAAGCAGTGGGAGAGCTCATTGCCACTTTTGAGCTGATCGAGCTTAAATACAGTGGCTATTTGGAGGTAACAGGCTTGTAGGAAGCTGCACATGGTTGCCAGCTCTCTGAGGAGAGCTATGTGGGTGAGGAGCTGGTTGCACGGGGCCCACCAGAGGATTCAAAGTTGGAGGCCATATCTGGTTTTCCAATGAGAGGAGGCTGTAGGGACAGCCTGTGAGTGCAGAACTAGAAGGAGGGAGAGAGGAGGATTGGCATGGCATGGAATAGAAGTGACTTTCATCACCTGCTGTGTCCTGGTTCCACCTGTTCAGCCATCATTGCCTGAGGACGTGGAGCCCAAGGAGTCCTACTACCTAGAAGACCCCCGTGCTGGACGGTTCATCATCCCTGAGGGCATCCACCCAGTACTGAAGGAGTTTCGCATAGAGGTGCGCTGCCTTCTCCTGCACTGGCTTTCCCCTCAAGCTGCCCCTGGGCGGAGGGCACAGCTTGGTGAGGGAGTCCAGTTTGGTGGTCAAATGTGCCTGTGAGGCCTGAGCAGATGCCAGAAATGGAGGTGCTTGACCTGAGGGGGAAACCATCTGAGTAGTTCAACAGGCAGAGCTGCTGGGCAGCTGAGCTGGGAGCAAGGCCTGTGCCTCTTCTGAGGAGTGTGTCCTGTGGGTGAGGGGTGGCAGCATGACCAGTGCCATGCCTGGCATGTCTTGGACAGCAGCTTCATGTTGTGCTTCAGATCCTGTTCTGGGGCCTGAGGGACCTGAAGAGAGTGAACTTGTTTGAGGTGGATGAGCCCCAGGTGATCATTGAATGTGCTGGCAAGAAGGTGGAGTCAGAGGTGATTGCGTCCTACAAAGAGAACCCCAACTTCACTGAGCTGGTCAAATACGTGGATGTGGTGAGTGGGAAGGTGGATTCTGCCATGCTAGGGTACACTGTGGCTACCCTGCATCCATGCACTGCCTCACTGCATCAGACAACATTGAAGGAGGGGAACTGCCTCCCATGGAGAGGATTTTGCTCTCCCATGACCACACGGTTCAGCTGCAGAACAAAACCTTTGTGAAATTGCCCACCAAGAGTCGTCTTAGCCATGCCCTGTCACTGCAAGGCTTTGATTTTTGGGCATAGCTGCAAGGTGCCAGCAGGCTTCTCCTTAATGCGATGGGGCTGCCATAGTTTGATAGCTCAACACAGGTTGATCACCCTTACTCCTTTGAACCCCATGCATAATTCTTTTGCAGGAGCTCCCAGAGCAGGTATACCTGCACCCTCCTCTCAGCATCTTTGTGGTGGAAAAGCGTGCATTTGGACGCACTGTGCTTGTGGGTAGCCATGTTGTGTCCAATGTGATGAAATTCTCTCCCAGAGAGCTGGAGGAGGAACCAAAGGATGTACCCAAAGGTGAGCTGCTTGGAGAGGTTCTCATGCAGACACCATGCAGGTTTTGCCAGTGGCGAAGATCCCTGGCTCTTCCACTCCCTCTTAGCCAGGCAGCAAAATCCTCTCCCTGAAATCACAAGGTCATAGAGTCACAGAATGGTTTGGGTTGGAAGGGAGCCTAAAGATCATCTCGTTCCACCTTCTGCCATGAGTAGGGACACCTTCCACTAGACCAGATTGCTCCAAGGCCTGTCCAACATGGCCTTGAACATTTCCAGGGATGGGCCAGCTACAGTTTCTCAGGGCAACCTATGCCAGGGCCTCACCACCCTCACAGGGAAGAATTTGCTCAATGAGACCTCCATCTTTAGGGAGCTGGTCCACTAGGACCAAGGATTGAAAAATTTTCAGTTCTCTCAGTTCAGTTCGGTTGTCAGGTCAAGGTCTCATAGGGTAATAGCTTAGCTCTATTATAGCAATAGCCAGCACTCCTGATCTGGAAGCATGAAGAAGAAATCAAAGGTCGATCCATCTGTGGTTATTTCTGAGTAGGGAAGGCATATCTCATAGTTCTGAATTCCTGGGGGTCAACAACAAGCATATTGATGGTGGTGGCCAATCTCAGTACTGTAGCTGGATTTCCAGCAGTGTTTTTGCAGGGTCTGCTATGAAAAGCTTTAAAATCAATCAGACTACAGTGTTTTAACAGGGGGGATTTTTCTTGTGGCCGAAAGTAAGAAGTAGTGGGCAGAAATAAATAAAGTGGGCATGGATACATGAAGTTCTTTATTTTCTTCTCAGGTTGCAATGTCTCATCTCACCATCTTCCATCTCAGACTGTGGTAAACATTAGACTGGCAGCTGGTGACCCAGGTTCCAGCACTCACCCCCTTAGTTTTGTGAAGGTGAGTGATGTGTTGGGCCCAACAAATTTTGAAGTTTGTAAAGCCAAACTGTAGATTACAAACAACAAAAAAAAGTTCAGAAATTCAGTGTTAGGTTTCATCCACCAGATTTTTCTGTGGACTGAAACACTCCTCTCTCCTGCCTGCTCATTGGCAGTGCCATGTGCTGGGGCTCTGGCACAGGGACACTAAGGAGACCTGCCCTGTGCCTTGAGAATCGCTTCTTTTGTAGCAAAGAACAAACCTGGAGCCACAGGCAGCTTTGCACCTCCTGTGCTCTGCCTGAATGCTGAGCCTTTGCCAGAGGCTCCCAGGACACCAAAGGAGGGTGCATGAGTTTCCTGGTGGTCATTTCTTCCCTCTGAACCCTTTTCTCTTAAGGCTCCTTTGAAGAAAATTCCTATCAATAAGCTTGTAAAGAAGGAAGATGAATATGAAGAGGAAAAGCCAGAACTAGAAGAACTGGATTGGTGGTCCAAGTACTATGCATCTCTGAAAGAGCTGTATAAGCAGGTAATATTTTGTGACAGCTGCCAACAGAAGGGAAAATAGGCTGCCCTGGACTAAGGAAGATGTTTTCAACCATATTGAGTGTCACAGGAGCTCTCCTGGCATGGATCTGCAGGAATATGTGGACTTCAGTATATCAAGCACATTTAAGGTAGCCAGCTATCAAGCATCTACCAGGTGGGCTTATTTCAGCAGGAGGTGGGTATTGAAACATCCCTGAGGCTCGGTGCTCAAGTGGTGTGAGAATGACTCAGCTTCTGTTGAGGGACTCCTGAAAATGTGCTGTTGCTGATTTTAACAGGGACTTTCATGCTGCTTACTCTATCCTGGTTATGTCCTAGTATGTGTTATGGGAGCAGGTCTGCTCCAGATTTCCTTCCTTGCACTGTCAACTTAAATTCCAATCAAAAGAAGCTAGCAGGAGGATCTGGGGAGAAGAAGAAGTCATTAAGACACTCCTTAGACACCATCCTGCAATGATGTTACTGATTAATGATTTCATGCTATGTATTACTTACTCTGCTGACAGGAAAATATTCTGTGCTTGGAAGGAGAGGCCTTTTCTGTCTGAGGTGACTGTTTATGTGTATTTCAGGCATGCAGTGATGAGGAAGATGCTGAGAATGATGACCTGAATGATGCAGGTGAGTTCTCTATGTTATAAATACGAACGTGATCCCACCAAATTAATAATTTATAAAGCCAGATTAAAAATGAAAAATAATAAATTTTATTGTCGTGACCGAGATTCGGCCGCGATAGCCACTATNTTTGAATTTTTATATTTAAACCTATAATATTATAACTCTTTTATTAAACACCATGAATTAATTACCCAGCCTGAATTAACTCATATATCCATAACATCTAGAAATTCCCCACTCTTTAGTGGGGAGAACCAAGGTTTTATACCATCCCAGAGGGTACTTGAGGGAATGGCATCTATGCAGACAAGAACCTTGCAACATTCAACAACAACAACATAAAAATGAGCAGAGAGGCTGAAGACATTAACAAGGGCTAACAGGCTATTTCAAGTTGAGAACACCAAACTTTCCTGAAAAAAAATTTGGAAAATAGTCAGAAAAGTCCTGGAAAATAGTGGAGTCTTGTAAAATGGTGTTAAAGCAGGTGCTTTCCTGTGTGAGTAAAATGCAGACAAATCACTTGCAGGGATCATGGGATTGTCTGGGTGAGACCAGGAAGCAGTGGGAGGATGGAGAGACGATGATGGACAGGAAAAACTGTCCAGGACCTGGGCATCACTCTGTGCTCAGGGGGTACTCACCTGGGGTACAGGTGAATCAGGTAACAGAAGGTAACAGAGGTAACAGAAGGTAGCAGAGGTAACAGACAGTAATAACAATCTTTCTATGATCTGAGAACAGTGTTACAGCTGTAGGTTCAGGTTTGCAGAGGTATAAGCAGTGACTCATATAGCTCTGACTTGGGAAATTGTGAAGTATAAAAATGATGTAAATACAATTTAAGGAGAGATCTTGAGGGTACCTGCATGCTCAAAGGATCTGGAGCCTTGGGAAATGGGACAAGGACACACTCACTCTGTCCTTGGTTTGGTGGTGCCCCTGAGAAAGGTCTAGACAAAGTCTCTCTTTTGGCTGGCTGTGCCAAAAGTGGCAGTGGTGCTTCAGTTAGCCACCCAAACCAGCAGGCCAGCAAATAAGCACTCATCCAAAGAGGAGAGTGGGCTCTCCTCTGTGCCTTCCCTGACAGCACCTGTGAGCTGGCCCAACCACCTTCCTTCATTTGGTTTCTGCCCAATTCCTGTCTGAATAGCAACCATGAAGGCAAACAGGCAGGTCTGTGCCAATTTTTGTCCCCCCACCCAAACAGCCATGCCGTGCTGGGAAACCAGAGATACTGGAAGGATACCTGTTATAAACAGCAATAGGTCCTGTTGCTGTGACACAGGCCAAAGCCCTGGGTGAAAGCAGAAGCTGTGGCTGGGGTTATTTTGTGTAGAAACACTTGATGTGATGGGCAAAATCAGAGTGTTTCCTAATCTCTTACTGTAATTTCTAGATGGAGGGAATTTAAATGCATCTGCCATTGACATGGAAGCAGAGGATGAGGCAGTGATTGAAGCTGAACCTGCTCAACCCAAGAGGAAGATCATTGCCACCCTTCAGGTGATGATTGGGGTGACCTAGTCTCTTTCACCCCTGGCCCTTTGTCCATGTCTTCCTCACCTTCCTGCAGTGGAAGTTATCTTGGGAGGAGAACCTGCAGTGTGTGCTGAGGCCCCACCATTGCTGGACTTTGATGTAGCTAGTAAGATTTTGGAGCCAAGCTGAGATGTGCATCCACATCCAAGGCTGTCCCTAGGGACATGCAGGAAAACCATTAACACCCTGCACTGGGTAATACAGGAGTAAGGTAGAACTAGGTGAAATGGCTGAAACAGAGAAAGGATGGTCTTTCTGACTTTTCTTCCCTTTAAGATGGCAGGAAAAGGCCCAAAATCACTTTCTACTTATTTCAGATCTACAACTCTGAGCTGGAACATGAATTTGGTAATTTTGAAGACTGGTTGTGCATTTTCCCACTTCATCGTGGCAAAGCAAATGAAGATGAACATGGAAATGAGGATGAACATTATGTGGGGAAGTACAAGGTACTGTTTCATTTGGATGACATTTGCGCTGCTTGTGGAAGAAGATCCTTATGACCTGTATTTCAGAGCAAGCCAACACAAGCAAAACCTTGTAGAGTGTATGGGTGTGCAGGTTGGCTGCAAAATGGCCAGGGTACTATTAGTGCCTGTTGAAGCAATTGTACTGTGGTCCTACTGTTGTTAGCTTATAAATCCATCCAATTTAGATTTTTTAGCTGCTACAAGGAGAAAGCATGAAGCGTAAAGGACTCATTCTGTTTGCGACCTCTGGGTACATTCAGTATGCATGTAAGTATTATATAAGTAAGCTTCACCGGTTTTAAAGTTAGCAAAACTTATTTCAAAGAGGCATCATCCTCCCATCCAGGAGCTCTTGAAAACTCTGAAATATCAACTACAGAAGCTGTAGCTGTCCCTAGAAAACCTTTGGTGTCCTCTGTCTTTGGCAGTCCAAAGTGCCTAGAGGTGCTCAGATCTGACATTGGCAGTGGTATGACAGCCTGCAGCCTAAATTGCAAGCAGGGATTGCCTGAGCCATGTGGACATGATTGGACCTTTGGAAAGGACTGTCTCCATGGGCACAGGGTGTCTGTGGTCTGCATAGGGGAATGGCTCTGATTTTCTATCTGCCATGTGAAGCTGGTGGCTCCAATCCTTTCTGAGAGATATTCCCATGTATATCCAGCTGTTCCTTAAAAAGTGTTTTCTGCAGGGCTCCTTCTATGTCTATCCCACTGAGGAAGCTGTTACAGAGCCCAAGATCTCCCAGGGCATTCGAAGGCACAGACCCATCAAGGTTCTTGTAAGAGTTTACATTGTAAACTTACTTAAGGTAAGTCTCTGGTGGAGGTGACAGTAATGCTTGATGGTCTCTCTCCTCTCTGTGGACCTTCTGCCATTCTCTGCTCAGTAAATGTGAGCAGTGGCACTTGTGAAAAATGTGATGCTGGTTTGAAGCCTTTACCAGTGGAAGACACCTACATCCTGTCCATGGAGAGTCTTCCATGCTTTGTAGCTTGAGGATAGGCAGATGGGCATTTCTTGGCTCCTCACATCTGCCTTGAGATCATAAGCAAGTAGGTGGGGCCACAGCTGAAGGCATCAATGGCTCATAGAGTGAGGATTTGTGTGGGAACAAGTGGCTATTTCAGTGCTGGGGGGACATGACCAAGCAGGCTTGGATGGTGTCAGGCCTGTGCAGTGTTCCTTGTGCAAGTTGCCCTCCACAGCTGTGTACAGCAGTATCTCTTATATATTCCAGGCTACAAATCTGTCTCCTGCAGACCCCAATGGCAAAGCAGATCCCTATGTGGTGGTGACTGTGGGGCAGCAGCAGAAGGACACAAAGGAGCAATACATCCCGAAGCAGCTCAATCCTGTGTTTGGAGAGTATGCAGGAAGGTTTCATCTAGCATTTTAATAAGAACAGTGCAAATCTGGGGCTTGAAATGTGGCTCAGCATGTAAGGTCTTCTGTTCCTTTCTGATGGAGAATCTTGTGCTTTAACACAAAGCCCCTGGGCATGTCTCTTGCCTCCAGCTAACTCAGGAGCCATCATGCTTTGGGTTAGGAGGCGATCACACCCAAGGACTTGATTTAAAATTGGAAGTCAAGCATTGGAGAGCTTTTCCCCTAACTCCAGGCCCTCTATTCCGAGCCACACATTTCTGGAAAAGTAATTCCTTTGTTTGAACATGTGTGGGGGATGGACGGTCGGTGATGGGACAAACCGAGACGAGAGATCTCTGGAATCCAGGCTAGTCTTGGAGCATGAGGTTTGTTGCATAAGGTGTGGGTTTAGAGGCCCTGCTTGGAGCTGCCAGCGCAGCTCAAGGCAGGACCGAGAGGTAGAGTAAGAGCAAAGGGCAGGAGTAAGAGAGTAAGAGTATAAAAGTAAGAGAGTAAGAGAGTGAAGTTCCCGTTACAATGCATTAAATCTTCTTCCATACTGAATATTCTGATTTACACTAACCAATCTAGTACAAGATACAAATCCTATAGCATTTACATATAGCCTATAAGAATCACTACATTACCATACTATGTTATACTTTAAACCCTAAAATCTACTCTTTGGACCCCTCTTGCCAAGCTGGTAGGGTCTGCTCTGACCCTTGGACTGTTGGCAAAGAGAAGGGCTTTGTTTAATCAAAAGGGGATTACCTTCAGCTGGCCACACTGTTGTTTCTCTGTTGTTCAGTAACAGAGGCTCAGCATCTTAGACATCGAAACTTGCCTTCAATTCTATTTCACTTATATGTTTCATATTCTCAAGGTCTAAACAGTCATATTTATAAGGCTTTCCTATTTCATCCTTCCCAACAAACATGCACACTGAAAATGGCACACACGGAATTTAGAGAGAATCAAAGTTTATCAGAGGTGTTTAAGTTGTTAAATACAGTTCTTAAATGTGTAGGACTATAAAAGCAGAGCATGTGTTTAATTTCCATCCTCTTTGCTAATTGTACTTTCCCTGTTTGATTCTGTCCAGAGTTGTGGAGCTGACAGTCTCCTTTCCCATGGAATCAGAACTCACTGTGGCAATATTTGATCATGATTTGGTTGGATCCAATGATCTGATTGGGGAGACCAAGATTGACTTGGAGAATCGATTCTACAGCAAGCACAGGGCCAACTGTGGAGTGGCTGCACAGTATGACTTGTATGTACCAATGTGACACATGAGGGCCATAGACATTCTTCTCACCTGCCACATGTGGGTAACAGAGCTTCTCCTGTTCTGTGAGACAGAATATGCATTTGCAGGTGCTCTGCAGATTCACTACAAGTTACATGGGTAACTCTATCTCTTTAGACACCTATTAGCTTCCTGTCATAGCTCTAATTCCGACAGCAAACTAATATACCTTGCATAATATAGCAAAAAAATTTCTTTATTCCTTACACATTGGTGGTCTGTGAGAAAAGTGCTTGCTTGACTCTGACCTCTTTCAGAAAGTACAGCAGTTTCTCTGGCAGCATTTTGTAATCAGCAACACTCAGGACATCTGATTTCCTGTGGCCTCCTTCCACTGGATTCTCCAGTGTCTTCAGCCAGATTTATGCAAAATCCTCTTCTCCTACCCTGCTATTGGAAAATTAGCTGTGGGAATGGAGTTGAGTACCCAGCACAGCTAAAACTTCTTTCTCACTTAGGAACTGCATCTAGAATTGCTCCTGCTCCTTGCATTGCTTCTGCTGCTCAGAAGCTAATAGTTCTGTGGGGTGCAAGTCCAGCTTTTTCTCTTTCAGGACAGAGATTGTTTAGCTTTTCATTCTTTGATATTTTTTGTAACCTTTTTAAGCCCAGGGTTTTCCCAGTGAAAATCTGAGCAGGGTTCTAGTGACATAGTCTGTGCTTTGGGAAGGAAGGCTGTTTCACAGCCTAGAAAAGAAACTTAAGCTGAAGAAGTTCCTGATTTCTTTTTCCGTGCAGAACTGGCTACAACATGCGGCGACGTGCTTTTAAACCCATACAGATCTTGGATAGTTTATGCAAGAAAAACTCAATCCCTGCTGCAGAGTACAGACGGGAGGAGATCAAAGTTGACAATAAAATATTCAAGGTCCCTCCAGAGGCTTTTCCTGAAGGTACAGAGGTCTTGTTGAACTGGTCCCTTAAACAGCTGCCTGTGCTCAGCAATGCATGTGTTGGTGGGTGGTCTGGGAGCCCACAATCCTCTCTTCCTTGAAGTGTCCAGGCTGGCTTCCCCACTCTGGGCCCTGCATGGCCCAATTTTTTGGGTCACTGTGAGGTGTATCCTTGGTTCAGTGCCCTCATTTCAGTGGACATTGTTGCACAGGAAGAAGATGTGATCCAGGCCACTAGGCACCAAAGTGGTTTCCCAGGCAGTGGGTGGAACAAAGTAAACCCACTTGCACAGCAGTGTGGGTCATAGAGGTTTGTTGTATGCCAGCTTATTCTGATGACTGTCACAAAGCTGTACCTTCATCTGCTTATGATCGCTATCAGCAAGATGATGAGATCCTGTGCAGGGTTATGGGTGTTTTGGAGTTTTTTGGGTTTTTTTCTATTTTGGTTGGTTGGTTGGTTTGGGTTTTTTTGTGGTGATGGTTTTTTGTTTGCTTTTCTTTAATGTTTTTGGGGATTTTTTGTTTGTGGGTGTTGGTTTGTTTTGTTTTGGGTGTATTTTGTGGGGTGGGGGGGAGGTAGAAGAGAGTGTTTATTCAGTCTTCTTTCCTGTTTTTAGCTGGCTTTGTCCAGGAATGCTGTGTGCTTCCAGTGGCTTCAGGTGCCTTGGATAATCCCCGCTTCCTCTCTCTACTGTTGATTTCCACCCTGTGGGCAGCTTCTGTTCCTCATTTGCTGTTTTCTTTCCTTCTAACTGGCATTACAAACCCTGAGCCAGAGCCACAGATGACCAAGAACATACCAACCTTTCACAGCCTCCACCAGCATTGATGGAGAACTTCTTTCAGCAAAGGCCAGGCTCTGCTGCAGCCAACACCTGTGCAATTGAATCCAACCTCGAGGAAAGACTAGAGCAGATGTGGCCGACTTGTGGATGGCTGAGTACTGCAAGGCATGGCTATGTAGCCTGTAGGAAGGATGATCCTTGGCTTTACCTGCTTAGAGTGAGGACACCTACATGTACGGCCAGCTTTACTTTCTCCTTGTTTCAGTGCAACTGTTCCTCAGTTTTCTGGTGGTCTCTATGCCTTATGCAAAAAAGGGAAAAGAAATCCTACTCAGGAGAGGGCAAGGAGCCTCCAGAAGCCCTTCCCTCCTTTTTTTCAAGTCACTGGATACTGGGAGGGAGAAACAAGGTGCTCTCCTGGTGTTCCCTGAGAGCTGGCTCTGGTTCCAACACAGCTGCATCTGATGCCCTGTGCACCTCTGCTGTGCTTGAGCACTGCTAGAAATGGTTTAGGTCTCAGACTGATATCCAGGGGTTGTGCTCCATAAACCCAGGAGTGGGTGCCTTCATTATGCCTTCATTATGCCTTCATCTGTTGGCTCTGGTTTATCTCCCACCAGCAAGATTTGGTCTTGAGCTGCCATTTGGCTTCATGTGCCAAAGGAGTCAATTACTAATTGTGTTCATTAAGAGAGAGCACAGCTGCATGTTTTGAGAATGGCAAGTAATGCTTTCCAGTAGCATTTCTCAGGCAAAAATTCATCCATGGATCTGTTGGCACTACTGCAGAGATGTAGGCACTTAAACTGCCACAGAGGGTCACATCCTTCTCAATGTCCCTTGGATCTTTTTCCCAGGGCCAGAGTAAATTCCTTTTTGCCCTTTCCATTGCATTTCTCTTGGCTTGTTTTCTTCCTGCCTGCCATTTCTGTCATCACTGCAACATATTGAACTCACTCCCCTCATATTTGCCCTCCTGCTTCTCCCCATTTGTTTTTCTGGAGTGGTGCTTGTTTGCCCAGTCCATCATCTCCTGTTACTTGTGCTAGTGACTGATATCCTGACATGACTCTTGCTGGCAAAAAGCCTTCATCTTTTCCCTGGCTGTGTCCTGCTGCAGAGGCTTCTGTGAGGAACAAGAGAGAAGTGGCAGATGAGAACTTGTCGGTGGATGTTGAACATAAGGCTTTGTACATCCTGCAGCACTGGGAAGAGATGCCAGGATATGGGTATAAGCTAGTACCAGAGCCCGTGGAAATCCGGTCTTTGTACAACCCAGAGAACCTCGGGCTTGTGCAGGTGAGATGCGTTTCCATGCCAAACGTCAACATTGTTTCAGGGAAGGACTTTCTGGACAGCTGGTTTTCAGCGTCCTGTCTGGTCTCCTGTGAATCTTACACATTGTCCTCTTCCTGGGTGGGTGACTGGAGTTGTGTCTGTGGATGGCTGGGCCAGCTATGAAGTGAGGACATTGGCTGTGGTTGTCCTTTGCTCACATCTACCCTTTGCCCTCCCATGATGCTTCTGAACACCCTTTCCTTAAGGAACTTCTGACCACTGATGTTGTGTTCACAGTACTGCTGACCCAGAGTCCTTCCTGTCTCCGCAGGCCATTTAGCACTGCTGTGATGAGGATGCTGTGTGGGTGGCAATAGACCTGCTCTGCTTTTGAGCCCTGCCACCATGCACCCCCATGGGTTATGGTATCCTTGCCTATATCTGCCTCCTCTGCATTGTCCCCTATCACTGCTCTTTTGCAAGAACCTTGTTCTGCACCCTTGGCTTCTCCCTGGCTGGAGAAGAAACATCCATCCTTAGTTTTGTGCAATGCAGTCACTTGAACTCACCATTTTAATGTCCTACACTGAAATCTCTTGTTCCCTTGGGTACTAGAGGTTTGACCAAAGCAGAATTCTGCAGTCATGCTGGCTTTGTTTGGCATTGGAGATGCACATGGGGAGAGCAGAGTCAGACCCATCATGTCTTAGTTTTGTTGGTTTTGCTTAAGCATTGCACTACCATATGCTCCTTATTAAGACAGAGGGACATGTTTGCTTCTGTTTGAAATGGATTCAATGTAGGTGAAGTGTTTTTTCTTGGGAGCAGAAATAAGCAATCTTTCATAGCCTCAATTTTTTTCTGTGTGTAAAATTCAATCTCATGTCACTCTCAAGTGCTGGGAATGGAGAGAACCAAGAAGGGGCTTTCTGATGAGAACTTTCCTTGCAGGATCAAGCCCTTGCTCCTTGAAGAGTTGGAGAGTGGTCTGTCTTTTGAAGTGTCTTTGCTGTCTTCTCTCATCAGGGCTCCTTGCACATGTGGATGTTTCCAAACGATGTCCGTGCACCACCACCCGTCAACATCAAGCCATGACTGCCTGTCAAGTAGCACCTGTGGGGGTAGGCCTGGGGCTGATGGGCTGCAGGGAGGGTCAATGTCCCTTGCTGTGGTTGGCAGGATGTGCCACAGGGCACAGGCTGAGGGTCAGTGCTAAGCGAGGCATGTAGCCCTCTTTGCACCAGCTCTGACCACAGCATGTTCTCTTGAATGTATCATCTTGGGCCATATGACATTCAACAGCACAGAGGTTTGGGGAAGGGCAGGTTAATGTCTCTATGGCGGGACATAAAGGTAATAGAAACCTAGGCCAGAGCTACTCATGAAATAGACTTCATGTCTATTCTGGCTAGTGGACAGATGTCCTTGGGAGCCTGGAGAAGGGCAGTTGAAGGAGGAAATATGCTGTTTTCAAGGATCTAATGGTACTTTTGAGATGGAAGGTCCAGATTATTCTCAGATGTGCACCTGAAAGGACAAGAGATAATGAACACAAATTGCAGCAAGGGAAACTCCAACTGAATATAGGGAAAACATTTTCCCAGTGAGAGTGAAGCTACCCTGGAATAGGGACAGATTGACTCAGATGTGCTGGGATGTCCATCCTTGGTGATATTAAAAACTGAAGAAGACAAGGCCCTGAGCAATTGACCTACTATGAAGCTAGAGCAAGAGCTTGGAACAGAGACTGCAGAGATCCCTTCCTGCCTAAGCTTTTCTGTGCTCCTATGGCTTAGTAGAGCAGGGTGGATTTCCCATGCACCAGGGATTTGGTTTGCAAAAGCTACCTGTACTGACTGTGGGTGTTTGTCTTGTAGGGTTGTAGTGTCCAGAAAGGGTTTTATGTCTGGCAGGGAGACTGCTGGGCTGTGCTTAGTGGGAGGAGCAGGGGGAACCACACTGCTGGGAAGTTTCAAATCCTGCTGCTCTGGCATTGTGCTCAGGGCTTGATCTGCCCTCCCAGGCACCAAGGACAAGGGTATGTGTCTCATCTCTGTGTCCTTCCCACAGCTATGAGCTCCGTGTGATTATCTGGAACATGGAAGATGTGATTCTTGATGACGTCAACCCAGTAACAGGAGAGCCTTCCAGCGACATCTACGTGAAAAGGTCTGGTGGGAACAAGTGGGAGCCAGAGCCTGGCTGCCCTGCTCCCTGCCCTGGCCCACACGCTCACTTGCCTCCTCTGAACCTCTGCTCCTCCTTGCCTTGGTGTGAGGTGCCCACTCCAGTCCTCTGCATGGGCTGCTGTAACCCCAGAGATGTTGTCCAGGTGTTGCTCTGGTTTGACCCTTTCCTGCTACCCCATGGGGTTCAGTGCTTCCATCCTTCTGCTCTGCCTCTGAAGCTGGCTGACAAGGGTAGAGGGTAACTGAGTTTCTCCTGCAGCTGGATAAAAGGTCTTGACCATGACAAGCAGGAGACAGATGTTCACTTTAACTCCTTGACTGGGGAAGGAAATTTCAACTGGAGGTTCATCTTTCATTTCAATTATCTCCCAACTGAGAAGGAGATCACCTACAAGAAAAAGGACTCTGTCTTCTCCATGGAGGAATCAGAGTTTCCGGAGCCAGCTGTTCTGGTCCTCCAGGTCTGGGATTACGACAGGATTCCAGCTAATGACTTTCTAGGTATGGTGTTACCTGATGGAAGTGGGGTGACCTGTCCCTTACCTTGCTGTAGCATTACAGCATTTCCCTGGGATTTAGCTTTCTGAGAAGGGACACTAGGACCATCAGATCAAATTCTTCAGCTCAGCAGTCATCTGGGCTGGTTTTTCCCACCCGAGCTATAGACAAAGCTGTCACACTGTAGTGTGATACGAATTGCAGAGATACAGTAGAACTCTAACTCGGGGAAGGTGAAGAAAAGAGAACTTTGTTTTGATTTTTGTATTACATAGACTTTTGGGAACGACTATCAATTGGAGGGTGAAGTTACCACCTCCCTAACTACACTGGTCAATGAAAAGGTTTATCAAACCTGTTTCGAGGCTTTTTTTGGCTGTTGTT
>VXAX01001235.1:566-21410 GCA_013399835.1 Leptocoma aspasia | reverse complement strand
GCCTGGGAGGGTGGGAGGGGACATTTTGTGACATTTTGTCAGGTGATGTTTGTTCCTAGCACAGTAAGGTAAATCCAGTTGAGCCACATATTGAGCTACATCTTCAATCCTCTGCAGGTGCTGTGTGCAGGTCACATGATTTCCAGGCCTAAAACCTAAAAGAAAAAGAAATCCATGGCCACTTAGATCTTATCCTCCCTAGCAAACACTTAGGAAGCACTAGAAGTACAAAGTGTAAGAAGTATTTTAACAATCAAATTAAGACCTTTCCTACCTTAGGATTACTACATTACTTTTTGATGGCAGAAAAGGAGATACTGACATCCCACAGAAACAAGAGGCTCAATAATTCATCCCCCTGGTTTAGAGGAATCTTCAAAACCACTGAGAATTGCTGAATCAGTATCAGTGGGAATACTGAATTTATAAAGCAGATTGTAATGCCATAAAATGTATATTTAAGGCATCTCTGCACAGCTAGGTGAAGTTGCAAAAGCAATTAAAGCTTAATGAAATAATCCAGCTACTTAATAAAAGAAGCATGATGAAGGCCTGGTGGCACGAGCTTCACCATGGCCTGGCAGCTAAAAAAAAAGCTCTCTGCAGATGTAATTATTGATGCCAGTATGACTTGAGCCAATCATCTCTGGCTGGTGTGGATAAACCCACCAAGCTGAAATGACCCTTTCTCTGGCTGGGTAGGTGTAGGTAATTGTCTAATTGCAAACCTCAAACAGCATTGTAATTGCTTGAGAGTGTTTGTTAATTTGGGAATATTTATTAAAAGTATATTGGACATGATTCTGAAAGCCCTTAGGATTCTGAAAGAAAACATACTTACCTAAGGGATTGGTGTGGGTTTATGCTACAGTTTGTGTTATCTGCCTCCAGATGGTGCTCTCACGTTGAGATGAAACAATCCCATCAGCTTTTTATTGCAAGTCTCAAAATTAATGAATAACTGCTAAACATTTTTCTCAAAGTCAAAATTGTCAACGTTTTCAAAAGAGCAAGGGAAAAAAAACTTGCTGGAATGCATACGAGTGTGCCATATGGTAGTTTCAGATAACCAATGTCCCCCAGATGGCTTAAGGAAGGGATTTTAATTCTAGGAAAATCAGCACTAGAGCCACACAATACTAGATAAAAAGGCAAAAATTCTAGAAAATATTAAAGCATTTGTCAAATAACACCTTTATGGTTAAATAACATCATTCCAAGTGGGTGATCATCCAGCATTACAAACTGGAAAACAAAGGCAAAGGGATTTAGCAGTGAAGCTCAATGTTTTACTGTAAGAACAAACCCCACTGTTCCCTGTGTGGTTTGTGTATATTTCTACTCAACATTCTCCTTCATATGATGCAAGTATTATGTCAGAAAGTAGAGGTGATTTATGTGTCTCAGAGATTTCTTACCATGTCCATTGTGTTTGAGCAGGTGGCAAGTTCTTACATCATTTATAAATTATGTGAATTCTTCTGGACCCTTTTCTATTTTCAACAAGCAAGTCACCTTACTCTTGCACATTCCTGTCCAGGTGTCCTTCATCAGTAAGAGGCTCTCTTGGTCCCACCATATGCTTCCTAATTCCTCTGCCATGTGCAGCTGTGACACACACAGGAGCATTTTGGTTGACAATGAAAGAGAGGAAGATTTTGGAGGCCAGCACTGTCTTGCTGATAAGTCTGAAATTTAAATTGACTCTTAGGCTGTGAGTAGTTTTGTCTACTTTTTATAGTTACTTAATATCCATCCTAAACTTTTTTTTGCCCTCTCAGCCCCATAAAGACAATTATGCAGCTTTCATCTGGTTCCTTTCCTTCTAGGCTCACATTAGAGTAAGCCCTATTGAGACACACCACTCTTTATTCCTTTGCTTCTTTTCCTTGAGTGTAAGCTTCTGTTCCTACCAGCTGTTCCAGTTCCAGGTAAAATGGAACACCCAATTGCTCATGATGAAGACCAGGATGTGGCTGTCACTGTTCCCACACATATTTGTTTTCAGGCAGCACAAGATCAGAGCTGTAAATTATATAAAGCTGGGATTCACTGTGCCCTTTACCTTTAACACACAAATGCATTGAACAAAAGCAACAGAGACTCCAGTCTGTGCTAACCCTAGTAAACAAAGGGAAGAAAGCTGAAACTTGGAGACTGCAATGTGATAGATTCTAGAAAATACGGTATGAAGTGTTGTTTCTTTTGTGAGAAATCCAGGTTCAGGAGCTGCTCTTCTTACTCAACATGACACTGCTGGTGAACAAAGCTGTACAGAGAGAATGCTCAAGAATATTTGTTTTCTGTGGCTCTGGGACTGAAATTTTTTCCTGTGTGACCTGACATTATGAATAATTTAACTTCTATTCTCTAGGATCTGCTCCACTAGCCACTTTTCAAACCAACCTCTTTACAGAAAATCGTGGAATCATTGTAGGGTATCCTGAGTTAGATCAAGATCATCAAGTTCAACCTCTGGAATTTTGCCTGCAATAATTCAAAGCACTAAATCAGCTCAACATAGTAGAATTGTAAAAGCATTCCCAGCAAAGCCCCAGACAAAATTTTGGTGCAAGAAAAAACTGTATGCTTCTTGCAAACATAAAGGACATCTTAAATCAACACACAAAATCTTTTTCATCTTTCATAATTCAAACACATCAGGAAATCAGTGCACACAGAATTGTGAAAATCCATCCTCCAGTATTAACATTTAGTAGTGACTTTGATGTTGGAGCAGTGACTACCCTGAATTCTTTGAAAAGAAAAATCAAATGGAAGGTACAAGTCTATTGAAACATTTCTACTCCTCATATATTCTTATCTGTAGAATTACAGATCTAATTAACTAAGAAGTATTTTTTAATAAAACTTCACTAGGAATAAGGGGTACAGATTAGGGGTTTTTTTTTAACAGGAATGTCTTTAGCATGCAATGTACTGCAGTATCCTCCATATCAGAAATTTTATTCACCTTTCAGAAATGGTTCAATAGCTTTCTCTACATGTAAAACTGAGGTGGCAGATACCACTTATATGCAGACATTGTGCAGAGGGAGAGAGCAGGGAGAAAGGGAGCAGAGGTGAGAGTGAAATGACAGGAGAAGACTGTCTGTGCTGCTGCCCTTGCACTCTATCTAAACAGGCACAGAACTGTAATCCCCTCCCTGTGGCAAAGGTGTGAAGCAAGTGCAGAGATCACAGGGCAGAGGGGGATTAATGACTTGGAGGTTTAAATTGCAGCAAACACTGCGGGGTCTGTGTGCCTCTGCCACACATGGACAGAAAGCATTAATGAGCAAACCTCAGCTGGAGCTGCTCCTCCAGCTCCTTGCCTTGTAGGATCATATTGTGCAAAATGTGCACAATGCACCTTTCTCTAGGTCAGGGCACTATGGTTCGTGTTGCCAGGGGCAGTTTCTGGTGGTTAACTGCTGTTAGGCTAATGAGGTGGTTTGGAGGCAGTGGGAATGAAGGAGCTGAGGCCTGTAAACCATGTCAAGAGCTGTATGAACATGCTTTATGACATGCATAGTCATTTTCTGAGTCAGCTTTGTGAATTGAAAGACATTTCTTTCCTCCTTTCTAAGAATGAGCTTCATCATTTCCCTGAGAAGCATAACCTTAGTTTAGCATGACTCCTATAAATATTCCTGTATTCATTTCAGTGGATTCTATTTTCTAGGGTCAGTACATAGTACAGAGCATCATTTATTGTCATAAACATTGAGTTTTTCATCAGTAACAATCCCACACATACACTTTGCTCTGCTTGTGGGTAGCTCAACACAAATATGACATGATATTTGTCATTGTTGAGCCAGGAATGAGAGTGAGACACTCCAAGGTTCAGAAGGCCAGAGAACAAGCTTTATTATAAGAATTATAAGAAAAGCCCCCCTCAAAGAAATCCAGTGAGTCTTTTATAACCAGACTCACTTGGCTAAGACCTGATTGGCTTTAGATAAAGCACCCCACACACTATTGGTGAGCTATGGATAACAAATCAGAAGGACAACTATTGTAAATAACAGGTGCAAGAAGAGATAGTGATAGTATAGTTTATAATTCTTTCCTCTGAGTTTCCCAGGCCAAGCCTGGGAAAATTATCTCTGTTCTTTCTTCAGAAGAACTGAGAATATCTACAGATATTCCCTTATGTGGATGGCTTTATTAAGCATGCAGCTTCTTGTCCAAAATAAATTGGATGGAGCAAAATGAATTAAAGAAAATGGACATTTCAACTACTTTTCTGCTCTCTAGACAAAACCTGCCCAGCACTGTCACTGTTTGCTGGAGACAGTAAATGTTTTCAAAAAAAGTCACCTTTCAGACTGAGGCAAACCAAAAATGCGTCTTGTGTGAGAGGACACAAGGTCAGTTTTGACCCCACAGAGCAGAACCAACTCAAATGCCCCACTGTCTCTACAAAGGAGTCCTTAAACTACTACAATTCTTGAATAAGTATGCTACACACATTTCTTTCTTCTAAATGCAACTTCTCTCCAAGGCTGTAAGCTTTCAGCTGCAGCCTTTTCATGTTTTCAGCTTTTCAGGATTCATGCCTACGTTTGCCAAAGTTCTTAGATAAACCTAATGCTGTAATATTTTTATATGCATGTAGGACAGAGTCAGATTCAGTTTGGCTTAGGGAGAAGAGAAGCAACTGTGGGTTTAGAAGCCTGAATCTTATTCTTCCCAGGCTGCTTAGCCTTCAGCTGTGAAATTTTCTGTACCTCAGCTCTACCACCAGTAAAACTGAAATATGAACTTCATGTTGTTGAGTCCAAGGGACCAAATATACTGGAAAGGATAAACATTTGCAAGCAGGTATGTGCTGGCCATTGGAATGAAGGACACTCTCCTCAACCTGTGATCCTGTCTCAGCCTTGAGGAGTCCAGCCCATTCCTGCAATGTGAGCAAGCCAGCACACTCAGAAAAGCAATTTCATGCTTTTTCACTTGTCTCCTAGTGAGCATTCACTCTTTACTATTTAATGAGTAGAGGTGGCCAGTGGGATTGTACATAAACATGAACACACACACATCTGTGACTGTGGCCTTGTTTGTATCAGCCAGTGCCATGGCACAGCAGAAAGGGATCTGTGAGGAAAACTGTTCATTCTGAGCCTGATTTCACTTTATCTGTCTTGGGAACTTAAAAGTCACATGCAAGTCACACAAAAAAGTCACATATCAGCCTCCAAGCTACAAAATTGTGTCTGCAGCTCTTCATAAGAAAATGGGCTTGCAGACATCAGAAAGCAAAGAGCTGAGTTCTAGCTCTTTGCTGGAACAAAGCAAATCTTTGTGATTTGCTGTGAGCTGTGAGCAAATCTTAGCCAAGTTCCAAATGTGCAGTTGGCTCTCGGGTTACCTTCAGTTTAGACTGCAGCATGGCTTTGGATGTAGCATATAGGATCCTTTCTGACTCAGTTTTGATATTTATCTTTTTCTTCCTGGCAGAAGTAGTCAGCTTACTCTTATTTTCTAACATTTCAAGCCTGCCAGGAAAACAAGGATCTGAGTCCTCCCTAACATTTCACTTCTTCCCTCAGAAGGGCTTAAACACAGAGGAAACATTCTGTGAACCAAGAACTTCCTTATCCTCATAGAACAACTAGAAATATCTAAAAAAATAACAATTTCCAGCAACTTTGTGGGCTCTGTTATGGTTTAGATCTTCCTGTATCAATTGTTCTCCCCAGAGCATTCCATGGCAAAGCTACATTTGTACACCTTCTTTCTGTACCTGGCAGCACTGAGAATTTCTCACACCTACCAGCAAATTCTCTGTATTTCCCTCAGAGTGGACTATGCTGATTCCATCACACAACCATTAGCAAGAAAATACATTCTAACCCATGACATTTTCCTAAAGTCTCCATGGATTTTACAAGAAAATTAGATCAGCTATTTATTGAGCTTTTTCTTTTGTTTGTTAAGAATTACTAAAGAAATGTTTTCCTTCTAGAGAACTCCACTCAGCAGTGATGAATTGTCTTCTGTGTTTTGTGAGATATTTCTATCAAAAAAATTACAGGTTTCACCCAAAATTATCTCTTTGAATATTTAAATCTTAATATTTACCTATGATCTTAATGTTTACCTATCTTAATATTTAGCAAAGTGGGCCAAGTAACTTTCTGAGGCATCTCAGGAAGATGTCACACTCCAAGAACAAGATTCTCTGTTTCAAGGCAGTAGTGCTTTATTTAACATCAGCAGCCATCTGGAACATTACAACAAAAATTTTACACTTTCAAATCAAATTATCACTATCACAATCAGTTTCAAAACACAGCATTTTCATTTCACTCAGGTGAGCCATCACTGTCAAAGTTTTAAAAGAAGACATCAGAGTAAATATGATCCAGATGGGAGTTTTCTAAACACAAGTTTTAACAAATGGGGGAATCACTATAAATGCTTCTCTAATATGTTTTAAAATGTCAGTGGGAGCAAATTAATATTTTATTACTTGAAATATTAACTTTTCAGCATTCAGCTGGGATTTTACAACTTTAAATTGCATCCAAAAACAGGTCTCCCACCACTGTCTAGGCAGTAGAAAGAGGGGGTAAAAAGGACAGACTCTGAATCCCAGAAGCACCATCATGAGGAAACCACAATCAGAAAGGGTCCAGGACCTGCAAATGAAGTGGGCTTATAAACAATGCAGTATTGTGGAGAAAGCTCTGCAATAATNATTAGCCTCCAGTGTGTAAGAATCCATGAAATTCAGACAGACAGACAGAGGCAGCTCTGAAATATAACATCCCAGAGAAACTGAGGGTAGCAGCTCAGGAAAGGACAGAGGATGCTGATGGGTGTGGTGAGATTATCCAAGAGACTGGAGTAAGTGAATTTGTGAGGGTTGGTCATTTGGGTAACCTGGTAAACGCTGCCAAGTGAGGCTGACTCAGTACTAGCAGGCAAAGCTGCACCAATCAAACACAGCAGCCTGCAGCAGAAAAGCTCCTAATGCACCAGCACCAACCAAAAGGGTTATCACACCTAGGTCCAGCAAAGCAGTCCTTCTGAAATGAATGCCCTGCAAGGGTAAGCCCTTGCAGAACTTCAAAACCAAATGCATTTGATGAAGAAATAAACTGTGGCCCCAAACATAAATTATAAGCAAGATTAGCCTGCCCAAAAATAACACAAAAACAACATTGACTGGATGGCAACACAGAGCACTCATGAAGAAATACTGTGATGGCTGGGATAAAGAGCAACTGCAAGTTGTCCCAAAAGGAGATTAAAGAGCTCCATGAAAGAGAAGATGGGTAAAACTGTATGTTGCATATGGTAGGTGAAAGCCAAAATGAAAAAAACCATAACCAACACACAAACATTTTTCAGCCTGATGAAGCTGAAGTCATCTAACAGAAACTCAAAGTCTTTTGCATTAGAGCAGGTTTAAAAATAAGTTCTATCAGTTGAAAAGATGGTCTCACATGTTTAAATAAGGGAATAATAAACACAGGTTTTATCTTTATATCTTTGTACAATCTTGGGTACATCAGACTAGAAATAGGCTTTCATAACTATTCTGGACAACAAAATTAGTCAAAAAATTTAGAAAGAACTGACACATAGGAATGAAAATGTTAAAAAACACATGAGGGAAAAGCCAAGGAGACTGTTTCAGAAATCTTGAAGATGTGCACTGTGGAGCTCAGAGCTCAGGTGGAGCTAGAGCTCCTGCCCACTGACTGCACAGACAGAAGCTAAAGGGTGCTGCAGTCTCACATCTGTACTGGTGAGCCCAAAGGCATTCCCAGACCATCCGTCTACACATGGATGGGTGCTGCTATGAACATATTATAAGTTTCTCTGTGTGTAAGCTTCTGATCTATTTTCCCATGGGAGAACATCCTTTTGCTGTTCTTTTACTCTGGATAAGCTTCTGTAAACAAACATATCTGGTGTTCTTCAAGGACATTTTACAATTCCTCGAGCTCTCCTCCTTGAGAGTGGGAGAAGGAGCTGAAGGACTGTAATCTTTCTGATATTGTAAGCATTCGAGACATTCCCTAGACAAAGCAGCAGCAGGAGCATGGAGAATGCTCTCTGCTGAGCAGATATAGAAAAATACTAGAATTATAGAGTCATTTTAATAAATCATATTAACCCTCTGATATTGTCGTCAACAGTCTTTTCTTCAATGCATGGACCACGACGATAGACGGGAATACTGAGGCTCAGCCAAACTGTCTGCATGTCCAGCAGTTTGATCAGTGGGGAAAGCTTAGCACTGTTTCTTAGCTCCAGTATGACTAAACTCTTGTACCTGATTTTTTTTTTTGTAGATTCTGTCATATTTAAGAGCAGATGTGACTTTGTCTAGAGCACAGGCTTTCAGGAGTACAACCCTCGATTGTTTCTGCTGCAGCATTTACAATTAAAAGACAGACAAAAGCGGTTTTTTCAGACTTCCAGAAAAAAAGGTGCTCCTTTGAGTTAAAAACTGTGAGGAGAGAGAATTAGGCCAGCATCCCTCAGAAGGTGGCTGCCTGTGTGTGCTGTGGTGCTGAGCTATCAGATAGCCCAGGTGTGCTAACCCCAGCACTGGAGTCGGTGTCGCTGCAGCCTCATGGCACTTCACTCAATTACACTAATTAGCTGGGCGATGATAGGGCTTTTGCAGCTTGCCATGTGGTCTAGAACACACTGCAGCTTAAGCTGCGTGGCTCTGCTCTGCTCTCCCCTGGGTATTTCCCCCTGCTGGAGCCTGCCTGGGGGTCTCTGTGCTGCCTGCCACGGGTGCAGCCAGCCCTGAGCAGGCACCCCCAGGGACAGGGACAGGGACAGGGACAGGGACAGGGACAGGGACAGGGACAGGGACAGTCCTGGCTCTGAGAGGGAGGGCAAGAAGAGCACAATTCTGCCTGGGCCTCAGACTGCAGGCACAGTTCCATTTAGTGACATTCCTAAGGGGAAGAAGCGGACATTGCTCTGCCTGTGGCTCCCCACACAGGTGGCTGGTGGTGTCCTAACTCTGACAAGCATTTGACCCTGGCAAAAAAGCCACCAGGTCAGTGCTGCTGCCATGCTTTGAGAACTGTCTGCATCTTTATCTTCCTCCCATCAGTGATGTAACAGACAGAGGCATTTCATGCTACACCATGAAACTTAACCAGAGATCACAAACCCTGAAGTGTCTTTACTGCCACTCCCCTGATTTCTGCCTGGTGTCACCACTGACAGCCACAGCTGTGTTGCTCTATCCTGACATAGTTTGTTTCTCTATTTTTCTGAGCTTTCTTGTTTTGTAATGTTTGGATTGAGTATTTATTTCAATATATCTGTAATGTATTTTGTCCTAAATTAGTGCTGCATGCTCTTACCTGCATGGTAACATAGGGCTTAGAAATTCCAGAGCCCACAGTGGTGTGGCTGTACACGAGTCTGTGCTCACAGAAGCTCATCAGAACTCACCACCTACACACCGAGGCAAAGAACAAAATGAAACACTCAGGCACTGTGCTTGCAGTGTGTCTAGTTAATTCCCAAACAACTACAGCTCCTTTATCATGCATTAACATTTACAGAAACAATAGGTGGGATCAGTGTAAATCAGAGTAGCAGAAGGAGGGGGGTTTGCAGCCAGAGAAAACAGATTTTTTGAAGTTGGTCATGCCTTGGGGTCACTTCTGCTTTCAGTGGGGGGGGTCAGACCAGATGAGGTCCTTTCCAAGTTTTCCTTAAATTTTCTCTGTGATGTTAAAAGATTCCAAGAGGTTGTAGCACCCAGTTTAGTAAGATAAAGAGAAGATAAGGGAATGAAGAAATAGGAATGAGACATGGAGGAAATGAAAGAAAATCTTCAGCCTTTTTAACAATATGGAGACTTGATTTCTTTCACATTCTGTCTACAAAATGGACTGCTGCCCTTCAGGTAAAGTCAGTGAATCCAAGTGCTACAGCTTTCATTTCCATGAAACTCCAAGAAATGTGAAGATGTTTAACTAATGGAAATAGTTAAGCTAAATGAAGCTGATATCATATCACAGAAACCAGGATTTGACAGGAAAAACTCAAGTACAAAATAATATTTTATGCCATAATAATTTTGGGGAAATAACTGTCCTGAGTTAAGCAGCAATAAAGAAAAAGAAAAAAAAATTAAATTCCAGTATGGCCAAAGACCAGAGATCCTGACCCACTGTCGAATAAGAGCAGCTATTAAAGTGTCTCACAGAAGAAATGCCCAGTTTGATTTTTTCTACTGCTGAACCTCCAAGCTCACCAAATCGATTTGAATAAGGTTTACAAAAGTGTTGCCTTTCAGGTGTCTGACTGCCTCAGCTCCTGATTGCAAACCCTGGCTCCCTAAGCAATGCATTCAACTTTAATCCCACCAGCTGGCCCTGCCAAGAACAGAGATAAGTGTAATTGACACCCCAAAGAGCAGAAAGGTGCTTCTCTCCTTAGGAGAGTGGGATTGGTTTTCTCCTCTAGGGGAATCCTAGTTAGAAGGAGAGAAGTGTTTTCTAATCCACATTCTGTCTCTCATCCACATCCCTGCTCTGAAGAATTTATTATATAGAGGCAAACAGTGAAGTAAGAGATTCCAGAAGACTGGCACTCTGGGTTTATGGCAGCCTGCTGTCAAGGTCACTCTCATGGACAATGGGACAAAGAATTAACGCTAAAGCCACTCATCAACCCGACTGAGGACTGAAATCAGGTCTGTCAACACCACTGTCAGCGCCTTAATCGCCAGATTACTGGATATTTAGGCTGCTCCAAAATGAGATCACAGCTCAGAGTTACTGCTGAGTCCTTCTGTTGGAGTAAGGACTTTTGCATTTAGGCTGATATTTTTAGGTGGGGGATCTTTGGAGGCTGGTATGTAACCATCAGATTAGTACTTAAACAGTGAGCCTGACACACTCAGGCTGCAGCAGACAACCTCTACATATTCCTCATGGGCAAACCAGGTGTTTTTCCTAACTCCAGCACATGGAGCTTGCTGGGTTGTTGTGCATTTGCAAGTGATAGCTGCAGTGAAAGCATGTTAGATTTGACCCTTCTGAGAAGTGCCACAGCTACTGTGGGTTTGTAACAATGTTTGGGATTTCTGAACACCCTGCTGTCTGCTTAGGACTGAATGCTCAGACCAGAAATACCTGACAGATGTCCAATATGTCCTTAAATTCTGCCCCAAAAGGCTGTATCCTTGGGACCCTGAAGACCTGATTACTCTACCTTAGTTGTCAAGCCCTGTTGGAGGTTGCAGCAATATTATAGTGATATTACAGCTGCAATTAAATCACAGACTTAAAGTGTCTTAAAAAAAAATTTCATAGCAGTGAGTGTTACAACAGTGCACTTAGCAGAGTTTAAATTTACTGTGTGGCCAAGAATAAAATTTTCTGTTCTAATAGGGATAATGCTAAGGTGAATTTAAACAGCTCTCTAATAGTGGTTCAGCTGAGTGTAACCTATCTGAACAAAGCGTTTTTCAGTGTTGGAATTCATATAGTTCATTGGTTGATGAGATATTAATTTTATCAGGGGTGTCTTGACATCAATGGCATCTTGCAACCATGCCCCATAAAGAGAGTACATTGCTCAATTTTTGTAGATCTGCTCAGTGATATTAGTGAAGGTAATGACTGCCAAATGAGCCAATATTTTCTTTTCTCAATGCTGCCCTAAGTGTGGCCAATAGCAGATGCTTAAGGAAGCAGAGTGTAAGAAACAAAGGCAGGGTGTTGCTCTCCCTGATATTCAACTTCTGTCTTCCAGTGCTACCCACATGTCATCAATAAATTGTCTGGAAACTGCAAGTGGCACTAAGGTTGAAGGCTCTAAACCAATGTCAAATATTTATTGGAACTGCAGTAGCATCTTAAACCAAGTGTGGTCCCTGTTCTGTCCAACCAACAGCATAAAATAAAATGCAGACTAAAGAATATGCCACAGATGAGTTAATTACAGATACTAATCCTGTTTGTGGGCCTTCACTATCTTGTTTTGCTCTTGCTGGCTTGTGGGTCTCTTTAAGTAAGTAAGTTACTTAGATGAAATTCCACAGTTTCTGAGCGTGGTCTTTCCCCTACTGCTACAGCTGTTTTATGATGTTTAAATTTCAAATCACATCCTAGGTTATATCACTCAGTGGCTCACATGAGATTCTAGATAATAAACGAAGTAAATAAAGAAAAAAATCTCAGAATGAGTCTTGGGACTGTGCCTAAGAGCTAGAAGCTAAAGCATACACCAGACTGATCCTTTCTTTTTTGTGCTGCTATATCTGCTGCAGATTTTTAGGGACAGTTTTCAGGCTCTGGCCAGAGATGCTGGCAGAGTAACCCCTTCACAGGTGCAATAGGAATCACTTCAGCACACTTGCTTTATCATGATGTAGTTTCCTAAGGCAGGATTTGCATTTTTCCATACTTCAATGTGTGTTACAACCAGGTATCTTCAGCAGGGATCTTGCTCTTGTTCACCTTTGAAGCTGCAATTTGCCATGAGTCTGAGGCTGTTTCTTACAGGCTGTTTGTGCTATGGCAGCCTGGAAACCTTGATGAAGAATAACAAAGCTTTGTTCTGTAGGTAACTGCATCCATTGACAGTGCAGCTGTGAAAGGAGATATATTTTTTCCTTATCCATTCAAGGATTCACGCTCAAAATAAAGGAAAGTTTACATGATTCTCCATTTCCATGTCTGGTGGGTTTTCTAAACACTTTCTCCATCTCCACAGTCCAAAAAGTCAAAGGAACATCACAAATTGTCATTTTTACAACTCCATTTGCTGTTGATGGCCAGTCTTCAGCTCTTCCTCATCCACCAATACATCTTTGTGTTTGAAGTCCTTCCCTGCCCTACTTTCTGTTGCCTTTCTCCCCTTCTTTAATTACTTTTCTTTCTTGGCTTTTCATCTACTTGCTTTTGCCATGTCAGGCTATCTTTCTGAGTTCAGAAAACAGAAAAACACAGAAAACTCTGCAGGAGATCTGTCTTTACCTTTCTCCTCACCACAACCAGGATCAGCAGCTCCTTGTATCACCTGAGTAAAACCCAAATAAGTGTAGCACTTTTTGAAATGACTCTAGGGTGGAAAGCACGGGGCAGTTAGAAACAGCAATTAGTTCAGGGCTATGCAGAAGTAACGTTCCTGATCACAAAGGCACAGCTCTCTGAGCTATCCCAGCAGGCAGGGTTTGCACAGGCAGTAGCATTGCATGAGCAAACTGGTGGCCAACAGTCACAATACACCTTGTCTGCACTCAAAGACCTTATCCAGTCTGTCCCTGGGGTCAGCTGAACAAGCAGGAGTTTCTCTTCAGCCGCTTGTCATTCAATGCTACAAAAATAAGTGATCCCAGCTCTCTACTCTCTCCTTTGCTGGTGTCTCTTAGATTCTGGGTTGCCCTGCTACAAGCATCCACAGGAGGCTTCTCAGCAGACACAGTCTCTTGGGTCACTGTGCCAGCCGTGGCACGAAGGTAACTTACCACTGTGGCATGGATCGTCATCTTCAGAACCTGGCTTCAGCCATCCTCCTCATCTGATCAAGGCACACATAATTCTGTCCCAGCTCTTCCCGTACTGTCCCATCTTTGAGGACATGGTCACTGCAGGGATGGAGTCCCCAGGCAACAGAGCAGTCCCCTGTTCTCACTGGTGCATCTTCCTTTGGTAAAAAGGGACCTCATCACTGATTGCTTCAGGCTTCTGGTCTGCCTCTGTCACGCCAAGTTGCAATTAATATAATGCAACACTACCAAAAGGATAAACGGTACAATAACCACTGACAGACTGCAAACTTTTGAAATAGCAATTATGTCTGAAGAAGGGATTATTTCACAGGTGAAAGCATGAAATGGCTTCCTTTGAACAGAACAAACATGAGAAATACATTAATAAGTCTGAACTATGAAATCAGAAAGCTCAAGACAAATTCTTTGGAGAAAACAACATTGAGGCAGGATGTTCTGCTTATATGAAAGTATATTATTAAACTGTTTAATAGAACAACAGGAAAAACTGTGAAGCAACCATCGTGAGCAATAACAAGCTTGTAAACTTTATGTAGTTACCCAGAGGGAGAAATAATCACCCTTGGTTTTGGGAGCCAGATGTGATTGTGTGCCATCAGTGCCTGAGGATAAATCATGCACCTTACGCAAGAAAAAGGTAACGAAAACAGAAGTAGAAGGGAGAACTGACCATGAATTCAAAAGTATCAGAACTTGGGGTATATTATGTAGTTACTAAACATAAGAAAGAAGCAGATTCCAACATTTTGATATGGAAAACTAATAAATAGAATAAAGAGGCAAAGTGAAGCATGAAATGAGCTGACATAAAAGGAAATAGCTACAAGTAATGTTGATGTTGGATACATAATAATAACAATTCACTGATAAAGTGAAGAAACACTTATAACACAAATAATTAATGACTACCAATTAGAATTAATACTAAAAGAGCCTATAGCCTAGACTGCTAGAAATGAGAAGAAATTTTATTTATACACAAATGTGTAGTTTTATGCTTGGGAACAAATAGCCCCACTATATGCTAGAACCTCAGTTTGACATGACAGAAGAGGAACCCAAAATATACTTTTCAAAATCACACTTTTTATGAACTGCTGGCATGATGTAGCTATGCCAAAAACAAATATAAGCCCAAGATGCCATCAAGAGACCTGATTTCAGTAGAGGTATGAAAATATTTTTGCCATGTAAGATCTCAGTGAAACTTTATCTAGAATATTGTATACAATTACGAATTTAATCCGAAAAACATGCAAAGATGGGCACCTAGAATGGATAAGAAAGAGATTATCTACACAAGAGAAAACTTGCAGATCGCAGTTGTTCTAGCCCTGTAAAGTGAAAACTGAAATGGGATAAGATTGCTCTCTACAAATGTATCACTGCAGGAGTGGTTTGTTGGCTAAAAAGGCAAGTGCTGGCATGGAAACAAAGGTGTGTATTGGCAAATGCATTTAGACTGAAAACTGAAGGACAATTAAAAGAAGCTTAGAGAAAGCAAAGCACAGCTGTGTTAAAAATCACACATGGTAATTTTACAAACAGGCTTCTGTGAGCCCGTGCCTGGGACAGCTGAGCACCACGAGCCCATTTACTCCCTTTAATCCTCTGTTCCTCACAGATACCTGTCTAGTATTTTTTTTCAGCCAGTCTGCTGAAAATAATTGTGCAACAACTTTCGCATCTTCAATACCTTTGAAGGTTCTCTCAAGAAGTCTGTCCTGTACAAAAATTTGTTCTTTATTAACTGTTTTATTTTAGTCATATGACCCAGAGAGCACCATTTTTTTAATTGGTGAGCCAAGCCTCACATGAACAACAAGTTCTAACTAAACCTCTATCATTCCTCTGAAGGATCCCTTCCCCCTGCAGCACTCCTGATGGATGTCAGCCTTTCCTAGCAACTGTCTCTATCACCCACACATTTATCAATATACTCAGTGTACTAAACTATAATTAAGTGTATTGACATGCCAAAAGGCAATGAAAAAGTAGAGAGGAAATATCAAACATAAATATCATTCATATTAAGCTGGCAGGGCTTTGGCACAGTGGCCAGTACAGTTAAGAGGTGTTTTAATTAGTTTTTTCAAAATAAGAAGTATGAAATGAAGTTTCATATTCAGATCTCATGGGTATTTCTGCTGCTTTTAAGTGATGTGGCAAGGACGCAAAAGTAGAAATAATGTTTGTATTTAGTCATGCAGGAAAAGATAACAATCAGCCAACAGGAAACTTCTGAAGTTCAACAAAGGAAATGCAAAACCCTGCACTGGGGAGGAAAACCCCAATGCACCAGTACAGACTGGAGACAAAGTGCAAAGCAGCTTTGTGGGAAAGGTCCTGGGGGTGCAGGTGGCCAGCACACTGACTGTGACCTGTGTGGATAAATACCCAGGCAGGGGACAGCAGAGACACACTTTTCTCAGGAGCACCCAGTGATAGAATATCAGGCTACAAAGAGAAATACAGAATTTCTGCTTAAACAAAAGAAAAAAACATTTTTTATTATTGCAAAGGAGGTCAAACTCTGGCACAGGCTGCCCAGAGTGGGTGTAGAGTTTGTGTCCTTGGATGCTCAATGACCAGCTGGACACAGCCTGGATGAACCTGCTCTAGGTGGGCCTGCTTTGGGCAGGGAGGATGGACTCGACAATCTGCAGAGGTCCATTCCATTCTGTTTCACTAATCTTTACTGAACATACATCGTAATCCTAACAGCTGTTCCCAAACCCCAAAGAATTAGTCCATTACAATGGAAAGCATAGAAAAGGTAGCAGAATGCATTTGATTGCAAACAATTTATTTGTTACCCATCCTGTTTGTATTGATGTCTAATAAGCAGTATATTCAGGGTTGAATTTGAAACCCACTAAATAAATATCCTCAATCAGTTAATTCATTAGTAAAAGACAAAAGATACACTTGACAAAAAAACTGTATCGACTCTTTGGAGGGTAAAATCACAGATTTCCTCTTGTGAGGAGTTTGCCCTGTTTTGAAGCCAAAGATATCTTCGAATGCACTAGCTAGCTTTAATCCACAGCTAAAAATAAGTTCCTGCACTTTTCCTAAACTTGTTTAACTAGTTTTAGTCAGACCCTTATCTTTGAACCTCAAATTAGAAAACAAACAACCTTTGACTGTGTTCGTTACTGCTCATACTGAAGAAGGTTCTGAGCTTCTGTAGGACTGTTCTTTTCTCACTGCACCCTGTACAGCAGTAAGTTTGCAAATTCCAGCTTATATTACTGTGGCTGGAATGCACTGCAGCTTGAGGACAATGGCTGTTAATGCTCAATACATCACAAATAACGTCCTTTATAAACCCCTTCTTCCCATGCAGCTGTTAGCCCCTTCCAGCGTGAGCACAAATGAAATATTACAGCAGTCTGAGCTCACTGAACAGAACCCGCCTGTGCCCTTCCTTCTGGCAGCACAGAAAGTGACATTCCTCTTGACTAACCTTTTAATTAAACGGGTTGCATTTAGCAAGGAATTGAAGTGAGCGTCCCTACAGCCTTTACAAGTAGCTGGACCGTGGTAAACACGTGTCTTGGTTTATGCAGAGCACTTCATGGTGTGTCCACAGGTGACTGAAACAAAGAAACACGACTGCGGTTCCCATAACAGCAGCTCTGCTCCTGAGGTATACAGTGTATATAGAGCTACTTGGTGTATATATTTGTAAAAAGTGAAGTTATGCACAGAGAAACAAAGTTTCTGTGTGAACACTCCTGTAGCATGGCTGTAACTCCTGCTGATACTTGGGGGCTTGTGTCTGGCACTTGTCCTCTCACACTTCTGCCGGTGACACCTCTCTGAGTCTCCAAAGCAAGGAGATTGGGGAACCTTGTCCAGGCAGGGGGTGCAAAATTAAATGTTTCTATGAGCAGGTCAATAAAGGACACAAAATTGTTACAATTGTTGGTCTTGCTTAAAATTGGAGAGATATAATGAAGCAGTCTGGAAAGCTCGAAAAGGCTCCTGTGAATTTAAAGTAACTTGCTAGCATTGCTTAGAGGAGTGGATCAATTTAAAGATATGATCTGAATCTCTTTTTTTCCCCCTGATAGTGAGCATTTAGGTGTTTGTCTCACTCTAATGGGTTACAAACCAAGACTCTGCCTTGCAAGCTCCTGCAGTTATTTATGTATAGATTCCCACAACCTTGTGTCATGCTATCTCTGTGCTGCATAATAGAGTTTCAAATAGGCTTGGCTTGTTTTGGTTTGTTTTTTTTTTAATAATTTATTCAGCATTCCCAGACTAAGCCACATTGGTGTTGATATCGTCTCTTTCCTGCAATGAAAAATTCACAATGCTACCTTGAATAACCAGTTTGGTAGGTTCTTTGAGAAGTAACCATATGTTACTACATTAAAATGCAAATGTATCATGATCCAATGTCACTGTGATGTTTTCCTGATGATAGGAGGGATAAATTAATTCTGAGTTTAAAAGAGTAATCTTAAAAAAAAAAAATCTGATTTGCTTTATTGTTGTTATTATTATTATCATTATTATTATTATTATTATTATTATTATTATTATTATTAACCACTTATACTGAGAACATCAGTTAATCCACTGTCACTGCATTATAATTTACTAATGGATTACAATGATCAGAGGATATGGTATCTATTAGAGGCAAAGTTTAAACCACCACCATTTTTTAGCTGTTTTCGAAAACCAGACTGGACAAATGACACTGTTGTTCCCACAGTGAAATATTGCTGGGATATTCCCCATGACTTTCATTTGGTGTCACAGACACATTTTACTGAGTGACTTCTGAAAAATGTACCTAAATTTAACTGCTGTAGTAAGCTGAGAAACTTTAATTTGCATATATCAACTAGAGATTAAAAAAAAAAAATTCTTAAGAGTTCATGTGCACTGACTACAATTCTGTGTCTGTGCTGCAATGGACTCATCTTTTCTTGGGAATCTGAAATGGAAAAGCCTCATCCCACAGTCTGTAGGGCTGCCTACTACATGTGAGGGTTTCAATACAACAACAACAACAAAAAGGAACCCTTGGTGTGTAACAGGGTACAACAAAATGGTAAAACTTTTCAGCNCAGAGAAACAAAGTTTCTGTGTGAACACTCCTGTAGCATGGCTGTAACTCCTGCTGATACTTGGGGGCTTGTGTCTGGCACTTGTCCTCTCACACTTCTGCCGGTGACACCTCTCTGAGTCTCCAAAGCAAGGAGATTGGGGAACCTTGTCCAGGCAGGGGGTGCAAAATTAAATGTTTCTATGAGCAGGTCAATAAAGGACACAAAATTGTTACAATTGTTGGTCTTGCTTAAAATTGGAGAGATATAATGAAGCAGTCTGGAAAGCTCGAAAAGGCTCCTGTGGATTTAAAGTAACTTGCTAGCATTGCTTAGAGGAGTGGATCAATTTAAAGATATGATCTGAATCTCTTTTTTTCCCCCTGATAGTGAGCATTTAGGTGTTTGTCTCACTCTAATGGGTTACAAACCAAGACTCTGCCTTGCAAGCTCCTGCAGTTATTTATGTATAGATTCCCACAACCTTGTGTCATGCTATCTCTGTGCTGCATAATAGAGTTTCAAATAGGCTTGGCTTGTTTTGGTTTGTTTTTTTTTTAATAATTTATTCAGCATTCCCAGACTAAGCCACATTGGTGTTGATATCGTCTCTTTCCTGCAATGAAAAATTCACAATGCTACCTTGAATAACCAGTTTGGTAGGTTCTTTGAGAAGTAACCATATGTTACTACATTAAAATGCAAATGTATCATGATCCAATGTCACTGTGATGTTTTCCTGATGATAGGAGGGATAAATTAATTCTGAGTTTAAAAGAGTAATCTTAAAAAAAAAAAATCTGATTTGCTNAGATTAAAAAAAAAAAATTCTTAAGAGTTCATGTGCACTGACTACAATTCTGTGTCTGTGCTGCAATGGACTCATCTTTTCTTGGGAATCTGAAATGGAAAAGCCTCATCCCACAGTCTGTAGGGCTGCCTACTACATGTGAGGGTTTCAATACAACAACAACAACAAAAAGGAACCCTTGGTGTGTAACAGGGTACAACAAAATGGTAAAACTTTTCAGCAGGACTGTGGGAGATTCGGACTGCAATCTTTGTCTGCCTGAGTTTGTTTTCCTATATGGCTGAATGATTGGATGATGTCCCAGTTTTCAGTTTTCCAAGGGATAGTCTGCAAAAAACTGTCCACTAGACAGTTACGTTAAGGAGTTTACAGTTACGTGATTCTAAGTACTCTGTCAAGAAGTACCAGGTGTAACTACTACAGAGTGAAAAAATCACGAGAACCCACATCTAAAAATAAGTATAAAATAATCATCGAGCTGCTGTGGAGGATCTGAGCAGAGCTCCCATTCTCATGGCCTGGGTCAAGCACAAACCATTCTGAAAAACCGACCTGCCCTTGCACAAGCCAAGACTGTGCTTACAACAATTCTCATATAATACATTATTTGTACAGTAATCTGGATAGTACAGGTTGCACAAGTTTATATAGGGTGTTTCCTAACTTTTAAATGCCTCTTCTTTTTTTTTGTTCAGCTGATGCATGTCCATCTGTGCAATATTTAGTTGTGAAACCAATGGCATATGGTGGCAGGGCATGGCATCATGGCACCACAGCGCCAGGACATCACGTTGCACTGTTTGGTAACAAACGGTGAGGCAAGTGGAGCGCAGTGACTTTTGCACACAAATACGGCGTCTATCAATGACAATCTGGTGATCCCAAAATTGAGCTTAGCACTTTGGGGGTTGCAGCGGCAGCGCGGGGCTGGTGGCTGGGCTTGATGGTCTCAAAGGCCTCTTCCAGCCGTGGTGAGTCCATGAGTCTGTGATTCCACGGTTCTTTGCCACTGGCACGGGGTCCTGTGGCCTTTGCCCCACGGGCCCAGGCTGCTCGGGGTGCCGAGGTGCTGCTGCTGCGGCCCATGGGGCAAAGGCCACAGGACCCCGTGCCAGTGGCACACCACCACACCAATGGGTGCGGGCTCTGAGGGCCGGGCTTGCTCTTCCCAGAGCCTCAGCCGGGTTTGGAGATCTGGGACTGCGGCTTTGGAGCCGGGTTTGGAGCCACTGGTTTGTGATGGCAGCATCCAGCGTTTGGGACACGGACACACACAGGTACAGCCGGGGACACTGCGGGGACACACAGGGACACACAAGGACACACAGGGACACACGCGGACACTGCGGGGACACTCCCGGCCTCTCATGGAGCAGCCGCTCTGCCCTTGGCAGCCCCATGCCGGGAGGGGCACTGAGTGTGTGTGTGTGTGTGTGTGTGTG
>VXAX01001210.1:397382-520899 GCA_013399835.1 Leptocoma aspasia | reverse complement strand
TTGATTGTCTCTTTTTGAAACTGTAATTCCATGGAAAAGCCACGCTCCAAGTAAAATGTTCAGTGGTGTGGGCATTTGTTTGCAGCAATGTGATATCACTGGTGTGAAAGTACCAGGGGATATGCTTGGATTTTCCCCTAATTTGAAGTTAAGATTCAGGCAGTTTTCAGAGGCATGTTAAATAATGCATTTCTACATCTTCTCTGCACGTGGTTGCTTGAGTAATAGCACTGGGTACATGAGGCAGTCTATTTAGAGATTTTGTGTCTGATATACTGTCTGTGAGGAGGTGGAGAATGAATGGCAGTGTGAAAGCCCAAAAACTACCATAATTGCCTAGGACTACCTCTGATTGACTGTGAGAAAGTAATGTCTGTCTGGCTGTAGTGTAAACCCTGATCAAGACCAAGTGAGGCAAAAGGAAAATAGAATTGGATGTCATGGCATCTGTTCATCATTCTATGTTCTTTCAAAAACATCCTAAGGTGAATATTTTACTCAGAACAGATTCTTTAGTTGTTATACTTTCTAATATGACTATATGCTGTAATTGGGTAAAGGATGAATAAGTTAGATTAAGATTAGGTAATCAATTTCGACTTTTCAGGGTTCACCTGTGTATAACATACATTTAATTGAGGAAACAAGGATGAACCATTTGGTCAGGAACTGAGCATTTCTTGCATGGAGGAACAACGTAACCCCCGTTTTTATCTTCAAAGGTGTTTAGAAGCTGAAGAGGCAAGTCTTACTTGTCCTCCTATTTGATATTCCTGCACGGGAGTTTACAGTTGAATTGACAACTTCAGCTGTTTAAGGTAGGGAGGAAGTGAGAAATGAGTTTTAGCTTTATTAAAAATACTCCCCCTCTGCTTGGGATGCCAGCCATCCACAAACTGATCAGCCTTTTTCAGCTGAGGACATCCAAGGCACCAGATAAACATGGATTTTAGAGGGAACCCATGGTAGTTTTCTGTTGTTTTTCTGCCCTGTGAGGAGTCCCTCCTCTGCAACAGCTGTGCTATAGCTGCATCCACCCATGCAGATCCACTTCACAACATCAACTGGTGGGTAGGTGCCAGGAAAATTGCCTGAAAGCTGTAAAGACAGGAGTAGCAGAGGTTTTCAAGCTGCTGGCAGGAAAGTCTCCCTTCTTCAGCAGCTAAGGGTTTTTTCCTCAGACCTCTTGTAATATTAAAGTGTTTATAAAAGGAGTAGACCAAAATTAATATAGAAAGGAAACAAAAAATGCTATAATTTTTTTTTTTCCCTTAACTAACCTGTTCCTTTCCCTGATTGTTGAGATGAAGGATCAGTCTCAGCATATATGGTAAAATGAGAGCGAAATGAGGGCTGTTGGGGGGGGTTGTTTGTGGGTTTTTTTTAGTTCAGTCAGCTTCCCAGCATGCAAATTAAGGGGATTACCTTCATTATAGCAGCATTCTATTGTAGGAGTCTCCTGCTGCTTAATTTTTATCCTTCCACTGTCAGTAGTGGAGGGAGAGATCTTCAAGTAGGACTTCACCTTCTCAGCGTTTTTGAAGTCAGTGAGGCGGGGCCACATTAAAAATGTGCGTATCGCACCTACCAGGCAAAAGGGAGATGAAGGAACACGGGTGGTTTTGACTGAAGTCTTGTCTTCCCCCACACTAGGACAGAGTAAAAATAGGGATGAAGGGGAAGGAACATCTTCTGCAAACAGGCTGTTAAGGAATAGTGATAATAAATCTGTTGAGTGAGCAGGGTGTTCGTTGTTCATGCCCAGATATACTTGCTAATAGAACATTTTTAGCCATAAGCATGTACCTCATTGTTACAATAGCTTCTTTTATTTCTATATCCCCAAAGAGGAAAATCCTCACTGTCCTGTAAAGTCGCCTTTGAAGTCGCTTTTCACTTCTGAAAAACCTGAGTTGTGATCTTAAGCAGGGTGATAGCTGATTTGCAGTGAAAACCAGGTTATTCGACTTTCAAACATAAGCATTTATATTAGTGATTTTCATCAATAAATGACATTATAGCATTTTTCTCTGTGAAACTTAAAAGGATGAGGGTTTCATTCTGTCCTCTGTTCACTGTCATAATACTGCATTGGGTCATCTAAGTTTTAGAGATCACTTTGATAACAACATTGCAGGACGTACCTGAAGTGGAATTTTAGTCTAAATTTTAAAATGTGTTATTTAGGAACATAATTAGAGCTCCTGCACTGGTGGTGATTGAATTCTATAAGGTTAGGAGTTCATTGCAGAGAAGCATTCCGAAAATTAAAGGATAACTAGAATTAGTGGCATGAAAATTGAACTAAGGTATCCGAAATGTCTATGATTCACTTGCCTCTGAAGTAGTCAGGGGTCACTCTGTACTGATGGATGCTTGGAAAACTTGGAAGAACAGATTTATAAAACGGATCATAATTCTTTAAAAATTCAAGCAAAACGTAATGTAATCTTTTTTTAAATTCCCTTCACCCCCTAAAATGAATCACAGAATCATGTAGAGGTAAAAAGATTATGGGGGAAACTACTTGTCAAAAGATGTTAGGGCTTTACTGGAGTGTTTGTTCTTATGGTCACACTACATTGTTTTGTGTTTTGCTTGGTTCACAGTTGCTCAGTTTCAGCCAAAGGGGACTCTCTCCCTCATATTCATAATGCCCTCTCTGACAGGCTCTTAGCTAAAGCCACACTTTAATACCTCATTAATGACATTGTTTAGCTCAATGTTAATTTTACGTACAGATGGTCTGTTTTCAGTCCATTGTTCACAGTTCTTTCTGCAGTCCCTAAGGTGCTACGTACAGCCCTGTCAGTAGTGTGCAGAAAGACCACACTAAGCAAACTGTATGTGACAGTAACACACACATTATCTCCTCAGCCGCTTAGGAATATGTACCAGAGATGATAATTGTGGCTGATTGCTTGGGGCTTCACAGCATTTGAATCCAGCCATTAGTAATTGAGAGATTTGGTCTCAGCATCTCTTGAAATCTGATCTAAACGTTGCCAGTGTGCAAGGTTATTTGTTAAGATCTGGTGCCAATATCTTCTAAAATAATAGCAAGCATATATCACTTTGATGCTTTCCCAGTGGCTGCAAATAGTGCCTTTACATGGGCATGCAATTAAGTGCCATCCTAAAAGCACACATCACACCACAGTGCTCCTGAAGAGTATCCCCAGAGGCTCCCTGTGTTTCTTGAAAATGCACATTGAGCTCTAATCTGTGTTTGTCTCCGTGCGTGTATATTAATAATTATATTCTGCAAAATTATTGTCCTATGTTTTGAAAGTGGCAACAAAGAATTACCCGATCAGAGTTTTGGTTTGTTTTTTTGGTTTTTTTTNTTTTGTTGTTTTTTTGTTTTGTTTTGTTTTTTTTTTTGTTGTTGTTTTGTTTTGTTTTTTTGTTTTTTTGGTTTTTTTTTGCAAAGAGCTGTTGGTAAAATTGCTAGGCTTATTGCACAGTTATTTATGATTATGTAATTGCATGGTCCTATATTTGGTAACCCCAAAATTAAATTTGAAACCCTGTGAAGTCTTCTAATAAATCAATGCATTTCAGCAGCATTAATACAGTATATTTTGGCCAATGGATTCATGAGAGGTGGACAGCAAGCCTCAGTTCCAATGTGGTAACAGTTACAGGTATCAAAAGATAGACTTTCAAATATCAAGACTTGTAGTATAAGCCTAGTAATTATTAATCTAAGGGCTCCCAGTAACTTCAGCAAATACTGGTGATGCCTCCATTTTCATTTTAGCTGCAGTCATTGCTCCGCTTTTGTAATGGCAGCAGAAGAGAAAAACAAAATATATTTTGTGATACAATTTCCAGAACTTTTAGAAGCACTGTAAAGGGTACTCATCCCCTCTCTCTCTGATTGTGTTGCACAAGTCACTAAAATGTATTGGCACTATATTAACGCACACTAATGTTTGTAACATTTTCTTTTATCTCTCGTGATCTTGGATTTTCAGTGGAAAGTATATTTTGCTAATTCCACAGCAAGACAGAAAGCGACCAGTGCAAAATTGTTAATATCTGAAATAAGTCATTAAGCTTGTGGGTCTAGGCCTAAGAGCCAGGAATTGATTCCTATAGGTCTTGAAGATTTATCCTGTAAATACTACATAATAGGAATGACAGTCTGATCAATGTGTGTAATTAAAGCATCACAGACACCAGAGAAGCTACACCACAGCCATTTACTAAATGGTGATACAACACCTTTCCCTTCCCAACTCTTGTATTATTGCCACCATTTCAGCAAGATGGGTGGAAAGAAACAATGTATTGTTGTGAAGAGAATTATAAATATACTATAACTAATGTGTTATGCTAACATCACTTTAATCAGGTAATTATTAAAGGACTGTTTGGCCTTTAAGGACATTGATTTAATGGGAATTAATTTAATGATTGAACACTGTTTGTGTAACATTATCATTGCTAGTGATGCAGAAAATTGGAATCTCAGCTCAGCTGAAAAGAGTTTAGACTTTTTATTATCACATTAGATACTATTCTACTTGAATGTAGTTATTAGACCCTTATTTAAATGTTTGGGGTTTATCTAAAAATTTCTGAATAGAAAAATAGAAGAATAGAATAGAAAAAGTAAGTTAAAATTTTTGTCATTGTACTGCTCTCCTTTTTGATAGAGGCTTGAATTTCTGTTTAAAATAGCCTTTTATAAAGTCCATTTGATTTTGGGTTTGACTTGCTATTGCTTCTCCCATAAAACACATTTCCTCTGTTTTCATTCTCTGCTTTCTTCTCTGCAAACCTGATGATTTTTTTAGGAGGAATAGAGTTTGGTTTATGGAAAAGTTTTGCAACTTTAAAGACACAGCAGCTTTTAAAAGTAGCAGCAGAGCACAGCTCTATCTAGATTACTCTGAGGCTGAATCCTGCACTGTCTAGTCACAGCTTAGTGGGAATGGTCAACATTATAGAAGGAGTGTGATCAGTGCTTGAGGGTTAAGACAGAGTTAAAGCTGACCTTTATAGTTGCAACTCCCACTTACCTAGAGGTATGTTGTCTCTGGATGCCCTCCTTGGTTTGCCCTTAGGGGTGCTATTGTCACAAATTATTTTTTGTCTTCATAGTGCCTCTAACTACTGTTGTATATAAATTAGACCCAGGGAGAAAAGGGGAGCATGTAGTGAAGTGGTGCATTTGACAGGCTGCTGCAAATAGATTAATTTTCAAACAAAATTTTATTCAAGGATGTCTGACAGTTCCTGCTGTATCTTGGCAGAATTTTCCAAGGGAGCCTGGTGGCCAAATGATTAGCCCTCTGTAACTAGAATGAAGCTGTTACAGTAGACACAGCAAGTTAGGCAGGCTGGTATTTGAAGACTGATAGAAAAATAATTTGGTAATAGACCTAGCAAAGACTTAAACTTACAAACACAGTAGGTTACTAATCCAGTGTTGAGCAATGCTGTAGTAGAAATGCTGTAGAAATGCTGTAGAAATGCTTTGCACTGGGTAGCACTGACCCTTTCCTTGATGCTAGAGGATTTTCTAGCTTCAGAGAGGATATTTTCAAGGAACACAACTGAAGAACCTGTATTTTAAGCAAAATAGTTTGTGAGCAGGCATTTCACCAACCTTTTGGATATTTCTGTTTGTCCATCAGGTCATATGTCAAGGCTCTCTGAGCAGATTTATGAGATGGGTTCTCTGGGCTGTAACTTGATGAGGGTTTTTGTGACACTGCCACTGGTCCTTGATTAGTCCCAGCATTTGAAATCTCAGCATGGGTAATCTTTTTCTATTAATGAGAAAACAGAGCTGAGCAATGAGCCTTAGTATGTGAGTCAAGTGCCAAAGGCACATCCGAACAGTTACACAGCAGCAGCAAATGGAGGATTTTCAGAGGGAGTTTTCAAGATACGAAATGTGGCTTGGAGGTGATTGCTGGCCAGCAGTAACAGAGGGTGACAAGGTAGCATGGTCATCTCTCTTTCAGGCTGGAACTGGCTCGTGCCTGGCCTCCTTGGTAGGAAGCTGGGGGAAGCCTCCATCTGCCTCCACAAAGTTGTGCATGTACCCTCAGGTTAGCTGCCTTCCAGAGCTGCTGATAAGGATCTTTAGCATGTATAAGATGCAGCTTCTCAAACTCCTTCACAGATTTGAAATAACTAGGAGTGATTTGAAATAAGCCTGAAGGAGAAGAATGATAGTTTCGGATTTTCTCCCTGTCACATAAAGGGGAGAAATAAATGAGAGGAGCTTTCTTTTGTGCATCATTGCTTCCCTTCTGGGAGTGCAATGAGGGCAGTGCTTCCCACCCAGCTGAAAGAAAACAATCTTCCAGGGAGCAAATGTAATGGGATTAGTCAGGGGATCATTACACTAACAACAGCAAATGTCAAGAGTCAGTGATGGTTTAGTTTAGAAATAAGACATTAAGGGGCAAAAATGTTAATCAGACCACCAAAAGACAACATGAACACATTCTTTAATTGCCTGTAGACCAGCAGGAGAAATCTGAATAATAAACAAGAACAGTTAGACTCAGAAATATAGAGTTGATATTCATGGTGTTTCTGAAATCTAGTAGGAGCACTTGGAAATACTGAAAGTCAGATGGACAAGGTGGGTAAAAGGGGAAGAAGGTGTCTCTATGTCAAAATGGCATTAGGCATTTCAGAGGTTGAGAACTTGGAAAGAACTGATCTTGGGTGTTTTCTGTGACTGTGGAGCACAGTCTGGAGCACAATGGCTGGAGCACAAAATGAGCTCAGAGACAGTGTCTGCTGTAGGCCACCAAATCACACTTGAGTGGAGGATGGTTGGCTCCTGTAGAGCATCTGTGTGATGCATAAGGGAAAATGTGAGGGGTAAGAGGGGCAGTCAGGCTGAGTGGTGTGTGCTTCAAGCCTCCAGCTGCCCATGCTGAAGTATCTAGAATGCACAGGTAGAGCATATTGAAAGGAAAAGGAACACTGATTGCACCAAAGTGTTCAATGCTGCAAACTTCAGAGAAAAAATTACGTGAGGAGAAAGTGTACACAGATGTGAGGCAGAGCTGAGAACAACAGGAAGGAGGGCACTGAAAACTTTCTTAGGAGATATAGAAACCTTAATGATATTGGTACATTAGGTGAAGGTAATACTATTCAAAATTGTTATGCCAGAAAGGCAATAAGTATTTCTCTTCTGTGCTTGTGAAAAAAAGCAAATTAAATACTTTCTGCATAGTGGAGGTTAAATGGTAGCTACTACCATAACACAGTTTCAAATCAGCAAATTCAAACAAGTTTCACCCAAGCATTAATGAGAGTGTGCTGTGTAGCTTCCAAGATACCTGTTTGCTGACTTGACTCTTAGAACATTGGGCAGGTTTTATAAAGATGACCAAAAAAATTATTTAAAATCTAAAGACCAAACTGAACCTTCAATTCAACTTTTTCTTCTATCTTAATATCTGGATGTAACAAGATGAAAGACTTAACCAATATGAACAGCCACTTAACAATTTCAAAAGATAGAACCATTTAAAAAGTCTACATATGACTTTTACTATTTTATTAAAAAAAAGAAAACTTTATCTTTGGGATTTGATGGAAACTTTTGTAATCACTTTGGTAAATAAAAAAATATTGCATCCTGGTAAATAAAAAAAAAATTGCATCCCTTCCAATCCTACTACTTCCAATGAACTCAAAGAACAGTTCCTAATATATTTGGAGTATTTTCACAGTATAGTAATAATAAATAGATGCAGTGCTTTCTCTTTAGGAAGCAAAGACCTGAAGAAATGTTTCTTGTGTGAAGCAAAATATCAGAATGTCTCTTTTCATATATAATTTTTTTAATCACTACATTTTAATACAAACCAAATGCTACAGGAGGAACAGGTGGTGTGGTGAGTAAAAATTATAGCTGGCTCTCAAACTTCTCCACACCTTGTAAGATCTGGCTGCCAGCCCTGCCTCATGATCAGTTCCTTCTCCACTCCCAAACCCCTGCAATCTGCCAATATGTGCAAGGACAGAACGTTCAGTCACTGATTTACAAGCTTATTTGGAAGAAATTACCAATTCAAGGAGTTGTATTCTCCTGTAGAATAATTCGTTGTACCTGCTGTGGTCAATGGGTGTTAACTTCAGTACAAAATGGAATATTACAAGTTCAGGTTATGGCATGCCAGCTTAAATGTTATGGATGAATACATGCAAAGTTCAAGGAAGAATGGAAAAGGATAGATGGAAAAAATGAAAATAAGGGAAGAAAAATTCATGATGTGAAATTTCCTGACAACTTCCAAGCTGCACTTACTTCACAGCTTGTAGAAATAGGTATAGGTTTCATTGACTGTAAAATTTTTTTGTCCTATACTGAATTGAACATTTCCAATTGAAAGTGGGTGAGATTTTATATTATCAGGAAAGTTTTTAACAGAACAATAGCAATAGCTAATGCTCTGAAAGGTTCTGCCTTTGAAGAGTTCTGCTTTGCAGAGTTTTGCAGAGATCACAGAGCTCAGTCAAACTTCAGGTTTTGTTTCTTGTGGCAAAAAAAAAAGGGGAAATATAAAATGCCTTTTCCTCTTTGTTAATACAAACTATTTCCCTTACATGCACTCTCTATTAACGTACACAAAGAAAACAGAAGACATACATTGATCTAAACTGTTTGCAACAGGCATCTGCACCTCTTTATTTACGGAAATTGCAGACGCACAGCATAATTGATGTGACTGTTCTAACAGGCTAAAGGCTAAATTGCAGCCAGCTCCCAAGTCCTTTGTGCTTTTTTACCAAAGGCCAATAATTCACTGAATGTGAACAGAATTTTTGTAGGAAAAAAGCAGAATCAAAATCTGTCCCCAGATAACCCACCCTATTATTTCTTCACCTTCCTTTTCCAAGCACAGTTGAGATTCTTGCTTTTAATTTTGATAGCATTACAGTTCCTCAACAAAGCAGTAACAATTAACATATTTTTCATGGTTCTTTAAATTATCTGGAAAACTCCTTACACAGAAACTCAGCTCACTGCAGTTTTTCTTCAGGCAAACAGTTGACAAATCCCTGAGATGATGATGTTTGGAAAAAGAGCCTATGCATTTTGAATTCTTCAAATTTAATCCAGAATTATAAAATATCAAGATCTTACCAGGCTGTGATCCTGAATTTCCCTATTTTGCCCATTTTTCCTGTGTTTTCATTCCTCCTCCTTGCCTGTACTCCTCTCTTGTGATTTTTGATGTGAAGAAAACTTTGAACTGTATACTAATGAGGGAAAATAATTTTTTTAAAGTAAAAATGTGTATGGTAATTGTATAGCTTCACATTTTGTCTTCTAAGTTGGGTTTTATCCTGATATTTAAGTCTGTCATAATTATGCATTATATTGTTTGCATTATCCAGACAATGCATTACTTTTCTTGCCTTCTATTTAGCTTGAAACACTTGGAAAGAAATGGGAATAAACAGAAATTTATAAGATAAGTTGCAGTCTAAGCCTGTCATCAGAAGTCATCTAGGATTGATGAAGGAGAGCTCCATTAGATGAGAGTGGGAGGACTAAAAGTAATTTCTTTCGCTGTGATTTCTACAGTAATTCAACTTTTTCAGAAAACTCCCAATAAGATTGATTTTTTAGTTCAGTTTACCCTGGAAAATATCTTTCCCTTCCTGCACATGCAATCTGAAAATTTTAAAGGCAGATTAGATTTTTCCAAGTGATTTTAGCACCCATCACATGTCATGTCAGATGATACTGGGAGCTGCAGCCACGACATAGGTGATACACAGGTATGGAATTTTGTGCTTCATTATACCCTACTGCAGGTGTATTGGAAAGGCCACAATAAATGAGAATATAACCTCTGTAGTCCTTTGAGGTCTGTCTCTTAAGGTGACAAAGCCACTCCTGGACTGCTGTCTTCTGTGATTTCCATTTGTTTCATGGGTGGGGCTCAGTCCTTTGAGTGCTGCTCATCATGCCCCAACAGCAGTGTTTTTATGTAACCACAGCCACTGTGCTGACCTCCGCTGAGGAATTTTGCTGTAGGAACAAGGTGCAGTAGAACAGATCTTTCTCTGGTGTCTGCATTGCACAGGTGCCCCCTTTGCCCTTAGGGGTTACTAAGCTTTGCTGGTACCATATGAAAGACAGCAGCAGGCGAAGATGTGTTCCATGTTCTTGGATCCCTCCTGCTTTGTGCTGTGTGTGTCCTGTGCATAACCTCTCGTAACTAGAACGTGGCGTGATCCATAAAGATGTCAACGCACCTGCAACTCATCCTAGATCTTGGGAAGCAGAGCTCAGGGAGGTTTGCATGTCTGTCCCTCCTGCACACTAATTTAAAGTCGAGAAGAGTATCTTTTAGGTCTGTAGCTCTCTGTCGTGGTGATGTTAATGGAAAAGCAGTGATTGTTGCTCTCCTGAGTGACTTGGCACTCTTCTGCACTGAGAAAATGTGGATTGGGACTGAAAGAAAATTTCAGAAAGTTTTATCCCCAGAAACAAATCTGGGGAGAATTAAGAGGTTTCTTAAGGTGAACTGCCATGGTGCGGGAAGTGTTTTAGCAAAGAGTACAATGGAACAAGACTCTATTGCATTAAGTCTCCTAATAGATGCCAAAGAAATGATACCATGGCAGTAAAAGATCTCCTTTGATTTTTGTTTCTTTTCTTCTTTTACTGGGAAAGGTGGAATACCCTGCCTGTACTGCTTAAAAAAAGCCATGCACCTAAGCAGTTGTGGTGTCAGCCCTGCTTTAGAAATGATGGTTTAAGAAGCCTCAGTGCAAGAATTGTTAGAGGAGTGAGGAATTATTTTGATATGTGTTTATTGTACGTGTACTTCAATACAAGCTTTATCCTCAAGCTTCATTTATTGACTGCTGGTATACAAGGAACAACTGTCAATTAGGAACTAAGTTTCACAAACACCTGGATGAAATAAAAGCCCTTGGGCCAACCAGCATTCATGGGTTTTAAAGTCTATTTTTAACATGGGAGGGAAAAGGAAAAAGTGAATAATGGGAACAACCTTACCAAAGTATGGGAAAGCTGTATGGACAGTAGGGAATGCTGTGGCTGAGGGATCTAAAGTGGCTTTCATGTTGACTTGATGCACAGCATCCTCGCTTGAACCAGAAGGCAGGGGTGTGTGTGTGTGTTTCAATGGTCCTCTCTCTTCTGACATTTAATTGCAATTCAGAAATGTGAGAATTTCAGAGTTTTACTCATTAAGCTGAAAAATGAAAATGCAAGGATATCCAAAGTATAATTGTCTTCTTCTCCATCAAACTAGCCATTTCAATTAAGTGTGAAGATTATCTGCAGGGATTGGCACCTGAAAGTTAAAAGGACAAGTAGCCTATTCTGAGAAATTAACATAATTGCTCCTTTCATTTTATTAAAAAAAATAATTTTTAAATTTAAAGTATTTAAAAGACATGGCAAAAACTGTTGTAAAGTAGAAGTACTCCATCAATAGTAATTTAAAATTTATGCAGCAGAGAAACCCAAATCTTCAGACGTTGAAGTTAGTGTTCACCTTTGATAGTCCTTAGACTGAAATAATATCTCCCAATCTGACCAGTAGATTCTTATTTCAGACAATTGCATGGCATCTTGGAAATAAAAGAAAACTAGTTTCCAGCTGTTTAGGTCTAAGAGATTTTGTCTGTCAATTTTGGAACTCTCAAAAGGCAAAGTATTTGAGTGTTTATATACCAAAAGTATAAATGAATGGAGTCAATCGTTATTTCACATATGGTACAATTCCACATCACTGATGCAGGAAAAAAGTTTCAAATTTGTATGGGAATTCAGAGTTCCCAGTGTTTTGTATAGGTAAGAAAAATTCTGAATAAAGCAGTAAGAGCATCCTTAATAGACAACACTGATTAAACATCCAGTTTCTATCATAAGTGAAAATTATTTGTTCTTGGAGTGGGAATAATTGTAATTTGTCTTCCCTTAAACCTACTTGCTCTGGAAACATTAAGGAGTTTTTAACTAAGTACAAAACAAACTATCTGCAGATTATTGAATTGGTAACGAATTGCTTTTGCAAATCCCAGGCACTGTACCATCATAAGATTTTGCATAGGAGAAAGGTACCTCAAAAATTATATCAGCTTCTCAAATTGCTGAGTGTAGAGGGAGAGGAAAGGGAGAGGAAGATATCTTGAGCAGTTGACTGTGGGTGGTTGCTGCGTTCACCTATCCCCCCCTTAGTTACTTGTAGCTGTGGCAAAACATACTGCAGACAAAAGGAGGATTTTAAAAAATTAACATTTTCCTTCATCTAAATATCTGAGATTTATATATATTTTTAAACAGAAAGAGCTCTTACAAATACTCCAAATTAGTGTGTTTTGGGGCAGCTGTTTGAATAAAAACTGCTGCTTTTCATGGCTTGCATTACTAGGTTGTCGTTTGCAGCTCATCCTGGGAGCCTTAATTGCTGCTCGTGTTCTGTTTACATGGCAGTTGGATTTTAAAGGAAAGCAACTATAGGAACACAAAACAGTGTTTGCTTTCTTCTTCAATACGTGTGATTTGTTTTTTCCTGCATGTCCGAGTTCACTTGCAGCAAGTTGTACACATACATAAGGTTCTCACGAGCATCTATCTGCCTGCCTACAGAACTGTGAAAAGTAATTGTGTTTTGATGGGATTTTTTGACTTTACGTTCCCCAGAATGAAAGAAAAACTTAATTAAGGTTTGTAGATAAGATCTCTAAGGAAAGAACATTGTAAGAATTTACTTTGGCTGCTTTTGTTCTGAGATCTGGAAGTCTATTTCTATTACTGACCAGGACTGGCAGATGAACTGCAATTAAAGGCACAATAGCGAAAGAGATTAAACACAGGAATGACAACTGACAGTGTGGGCTTCCTTCAGTGCTTTTTGTTGCATGGAAAGGGCAGCTCCAAATCCTGCTCAGCTCACTGAAGGACCAGGTTTTAATGAACTGCTTTATGCTGTTAACGTTGGGCTCTAGTTATCTTGAGCAATACACAAGCATTCCTCTGCCAAATGAAAACTCTTGCTTTTCCTTCTTCCCCACAGGAGGAGAGGTTCCATACACAACCTTGGCAACCCGACTGATGATGGGAGCCTGGTGGCTTTTTGCTTTGATTGTCATCTCCTCCTACACGGCCAACCTAGCAGCTTTCCTCACCATCACACGCATTGAGAACTCCATCCAGTAAGTTGATAAAGAATGATTCAAGGGGAAGGAGGGTGAACATAAATATACATGTAGAGGGGTATAAATGTTCTACTTAAATCTGAGAACAGGAATAAATTTTTATCTTCCTGAGAAGTAGTTGAAAAGTTAGAAAAATAACAATATACTCTGGACTGTCAGTCTCCCTGGAGACACCCTGTTTTTAGGATTGGAACTGTTGGCCTCTAGCAGATGTTTTTCCCTGTGGCAGACATACATATGAATGTTTGCACACATACATATTTTGAAAGAAGCAATTGAGTTTGAGATGACCACACAGTATCAGTGTTTGAAATAGAAAAGTATAAATTGCTGCTGTGTTCTCCAGCTGTGCTTTCCATTCAGGTGTATTCCACAATACTTGCATTCTGACACTTTGGTCAGGAAGAACCCAGTGCTTCTTCAACGTATGGGGAACTCAGAGCTGACCTCACCTATTCTTCCAAGGCAGAGATGTGTCAACAGCAACAAACAGTAACAAACTCACTCATAGTCATCTTTGCTCCTTCTGCTCCCAGGAGCTCTCTTACTACATAAGGAGATCATGTAATTCTCTTTTTTTCCATCTATTTGTTCCTTTGCTTCATGCCTCCCAAAAATGAATGTCCTGGTCTTCTCCTGTCCCTTTTATGGTCAACTCTTTCTGTCACACCTTCCAGTCTTTTTCTGAAGATCCTGTTGTCTTTCCATACCATAGGAACCTTTCTAGCTCTCCTACCCTCTCTCTCTGCCCGTTTGTACTCCAGTATCCTCTCCTTCAGCTAGCTGCATGCTGAGTTATCCTCGCTCCCATTGCTCCAGTGACATCCTTCACCTTCAAAGGCTCACTCCTGGGTCAAAGCAGAGACTAGAAAATACAGGGAAGCATTAGCTAGCCAAGCACTGTGAGGGACAGCTGGCTATTTTTTCATAGCATGTTAATCTTGAGCCTACAAGTCTGTGAAAGCATGTGAAAGTGACAGAATTACCCTTTCCTATATATCCTTCTTTGCAAAAATCACAGAAGGACTTGAAAGAAGCAAGGCACATTTCACTGTATTTCTTCCTTCAGAAAGGTAAGAACTTGACCTTCAGGCCAGGCTCAATGCTGACCTTAGGGAAAATTCTGTTTTCCCAGTCCAGTCATTGATTCAAGTCCCTGGCTTGTGTGTATCATCACCTAAGGTCTTTCTGCCTCTAGTTCAGCTGCTTTCAAAGTTTCTCTGAAATTCCCCTTAAGACAGTGAGCCACTATCACAGATTGAGCAGGGGGAGCCTTGGCCTCCTGTGAATTCACAGGTCAGGATCAAGCATCACTGCATGCCAGCAGTCACTGTGCTTGCACAAAGGTACTTCTCCTCCAGGTGAGGATTTTCTGTGTGCTAAAACCAGTCCAGGCTTTCTCACAGGCTGGTAAACATCTGCAACAGCAGACAAGTTTCACTGGCAATTGAAGCCCAAGTTGGATCCAAGAGCAGAAGCAGTGCTTAACTTTGAGTGCATGGTTATGTCCTGACTCTTGGATGATGGAGGTGGAGGGAGAAGTTCGTGTTCCATGGACCAAGTTGCCCAGGCTTTACCAGTCCTTACATTTCCAAATTGGAAATTTTCTATGGTTGTTATCCTTCTTTTCTGAGGTAACGACCTCACCACTTTGATCTATTAGAGGGCTCCATACTCTAAGACAAAGATACATAAAATAGACTGAAGTAATGAGAAAACGAGAAAATTACTCCTCTGATACAGTTGTATTACTAGTTAAATCAAGTTACCATTTTTTTGTGTGTTCTGAATAATAGATTTTGAGATGATGCAATGCTGCTGGGGTATTTTGACACAACCCAACCATTTGACTCTGTAGTCTCAATTATAATCCCTTCAAAATTTGTATGGGAGTAAAATTATATTCTCTGTCAATGTTTGCAACATTGATCTTGATATTTTGAGAGAAGTTGATTTACTTATTTCTTTAAGTTTTAAAAGATTTAAATTTGACTAAGGACTGTGAAGAAACAGCATGGGAATTTATACATGCAAAATAAATTTTAATGATATATTCACTCATTCAGTTTGTCCTTACAAGAATGAAATATGCTTCTGTGTTCTGCTTTAAAGTCATGTCCCTTCTAGTTTTGAAGTAGTCCAAACAAATGTTCAAATTACTGTGACAAATGTCTGTGTTTTCTTATGATGTGTAAAAAAGAATAAAATATACCCAAACTATAATTTAATACATCTTCAGCTTTTCCATGCAGTTTATTATGATGTCACTAGAAAAGCCTCAGTGGAATTTTGAGGTTATTATGTATAGTTGGGACTACATTGGTCTTTGTGCTGTATTATTTATGGGCAGAATCACTGAAAATGTTTTATTCAGTAGAAAATGTTACAGCTGGAAATCTGCTGGAATGAAAGAACAGGAATTTTCCAACAGCACTTCCAGCTCAAAAATAGAGTAATTAGATGTGTTTAGTATCCATTAGGGAATGAAGTTATCCTAACTATGGTGTGAGTATAAAACTTCAGTTTACAAAACTGCCAAAATTGGAACTTAAACCAGCACATAAGAGAGAGGATGTTTGTTTATCATGCTGAATTACTGCAAAGTGGAAAACATGAATAAGCAATAAAGAAAAAAAGCTGATGTTCCTTTTTTCCTTTTTTTTTTTTTTTAACAGTTCAAATTGTACCTTGGGGAGCCTTCAAGGCCAGAATGGAAATGAGTATAAGCATTTAAAAAAAATAGTCCAGATTCTGCTAGTAGTGCTTGTCAGCTTTAGACAAGCCAGAAAAAAGGAAAGAAATTGAAGTCAGTGGGTTTGCACAGATATAAAAAGTAGTTAATAGTTTTTCATTTCAGATTTCCAGCTAGCATCAGATATTACAGTGTGTTTTTGTAGGTATGGCCCTTGAGATATCTTTTATAAAAGATAGGAGGGTTCAAGCAGCCCACAGCACATTTCATTTCCATGAAACATTTGGTAGTTACTGCATTTCAGCTTTTGGATAGGAAGCTAGTTTGTGTTCAGAACTCTTGCAGCTTCCCCTGCTCAGTTGGTGAGAAGGCTGGGCCATTCTTCCCAGTCAGTGCCTCATGGTATCCAGAGCTCTATTTTGAGTAGCAAAGCATGCAAAATTTTATTAGTCCATCCACTAAGGTGCACCCTTAGAGAAATAAGTGTTCCCTTTCCCTGTAGAGTTTCAAAGTAGATCTTTGCTGTATAACCTCGCTTGATGGCATTTGTGCTCTGCCTCGGTGTTCAGTTTGAATCAAATTTTTGGAGTTTTTAAATTAATTCAGAGAAACTAGAAGAAAAAGAATGGGTGTTAAATCTGCTTTTCCAGAGAAAACAGTTACTCTTAATACCTTTGGGAGCTCAGCTTTTCACCTTCTGCCAACACGCAATATCAAGAGCAGGGGCACTCAAGTTCTAAAGTAGTTCCTGGATGCATCTTTTGTTCACACTTGACCCACATTGCAGATGACATTTAAATCAAGACAGTCAGCATTTCAAATGCCAAAACACTGTGGCAGCAAAGCATAATTTCTGTGCATTTTAAATCTTTAGATAGCTTTTTCAAATGCAACATAAATTAATAGTAATTAAGAGTGGCTTTTCTTGGTAAATGCCAAATGAATTTGGAGGTCCTGAGCTATTTCTAGAAGGTGCTCATGTTCTGAATTTCATCACTGAGCCAGTGTTGACATTATTATGTTTTATGATTCCTTTAGAACCAAATTAGAGTCCATTGGCAGAGATTGATTTTATTCAAATTACTGCACTGTTTTTCTGGATTAGGAGAGGGCATCACCACCTTCTCATGGGCATTGACATTTTGCAAGAAGATTGTGGGAGTGGGGTGAACAGAGAAGTCAAGGGATTTGCTATTTGAAAGCCTGGTGTTAGGTGGTTTCAAGTTTAATCCACTTCTAAAATGTGGAAGCGTAAGAGTTTAGATGGTACGTGTCATGGGGGGAAGTGTGCATCTTTTGTCTTCTGTAAAATCAGAAGTCACATTATGTTCTCCATCTTATAACAAGTGTGTCTTGTCGGCTAGGTGAGACCTCTGCCTCCAAAAATGGAAGCATAGTGGGAAAACAGGTCTTTCTTTCTTTCTTAGCCATTCTTTTCACAACATTTTGCTAAACCATGACTCACTTGAATCTAAGAAGTCCTTAAAGCTTTATTCAGCTCAGTGCAACTGACTTCAGGATTTCTGCAAGGGGGCTGCACAGAACACAGTAATTGGATATTGCCTGATGCATGTCCATTAATCTTTTCTTTAAGATGGTTCAGCCTGCAAGCACTATTGCAGGTTTGTGCCACAGCTCACCCTGACAACAGTCAAACCCCTTGGCTTAATGTGCCCTGTTCCCTAACCCTAAATCTGCTCATGAATTTATCCTTACTGTCCTAGGGAAAAAAAAAAAAAAAAAAACAACTAACCAGACAAATTAACAAAATACCCCACAAAAGCATTGGAAAGCTTTAGCTGAATTAGTCATAAATAAAGACTTCAGTGTAGGCCGTGACACTGGTTGTTTTTTGCTGAAAATTTAGTAACTAGTCCTTACAGACAGCTCTATGCAGCACTCAAGTCTAGCACAGCTAGCCTGAATTGATCTATAACCCAGGTTTACAAAGATATGTTGATGCCCAAGTCTCTGACCTCAGTGGTATTTTATCACCTAAAGAGAAATTCAGTTACTTCTTTATGAAGCTGACCTTTTGCTTTTCAACGTTTTTCTGTGTACTTTTTTAACACTTTCGGCTGACATATGTGAACATGTTACCAATTCTGAGTCTTGGATTTGAATTTATAGAAAATGGTATGTGGAGAAAGAAACATATCTAAATCCTACTATGTTTTTCTTCTAGCTGGAGGCAGAGATAATTTTTAAATTGCAAAGTAACTGATATGTACTAAGCCATAAAATGAAAGTGACCTGACAACTGCTGCCTGATTAAGGTGTAGAATACTAAACAAAATCAACAAACACTGAAAAATACATCTATCTGTTAATAACTCTTCCTCAAATGACTCAATTCCTCCTCAGAATAGCCCTATTAGCCTAGTTAATTTAGGATAATATTGATGCTGGGATAATATTGGTATTATCCCAGTAATTGCAATGAAAAGCCACACATTATATTTTTCCCCACAATGCAGCATGAGTGATAGACAAAAATAAGCTGAATGACCTGACTGCATGATCACTTCCCTAGAAGTAGAATTTGTCTGTATACAAACTCAGTTAAAGGTATCTTTTTTTTTTTAATTTTTCCAACTACATCTGCTTTTCTTATATTTTTAAACAGTTTTACCATTCCTTACCTTATTGCTTCAAAACTGGAAATTTAAAGAGAAAAAAGTTTTAAAATGTGAAATTATCATTTGCTTACTCATGCTAATGAGTGCTTTGCTTTGCAGATAGTTCATCCAAGAACTACTGAAAAATTACATTTCAGTGTGGGTAATGGAATCAGGATTTGGGCATTGAAGGATGCCTTGTAGGAATTAATTATCTTGACAAATGCTTTTTCCTTATTTTGAGATCTGGTGTGGCAGCTGCGTGGTGAAACTGCGGGACAGAGTGAGGCTGAGGATTTACGTGTCCCCTAAACGCATTTGTCTGAAAAGAGAATGAGTTGTTTAATCCAGGAACAGGGGTACACCAACCAATGTGTAACATATAAACCAGGCTGGAGGCAAAGCAGTTTTAAGGGTTCTTTCTTCTGTAAGGGAACCTCAGTGTTTTAATAATTCTAGTAGTTCTCTCAAGGTTTGTCATTTCTCTTTGTTTTGCTGTACTTTTGTTTTGTTGTGCCTTCTAGGTTGTCTCAGCAATAGTTGGCAGAGTTGTGGGTTATTAAACAAAGGAGGTCATATATATTATGATCCCATTTTACATGTTTGTGTGAGGGGAGGGAGTCAACGACCTGTGATAGATCTTTGCTGTATTTGCAGCTTGCCTATGCAGCAGAATATGCACGTGTACACCTCCAAGGTTCCCAAAGTTTTGTTTTGCTCCTCAGCATATGTTCAGGTGAACCAGAACTTTGGGTTTACTGCCAACAACAGCATTTAGCTCATCCATAGAGTTTACACTTACATTTGTCTTGCTTTTTTCCTCTTGTCATCATTTTCTGAGCATGGAGCCTCACCTGCAGCTGTGAAAAGATGCAAGTAGGGCAGCTGAGAGGCATCCTGCACTTTAGGATAGCACATCTAACAGTGAGGAACTGCAGACTCCAGTTAATGCCAGACATGGCAGCTACAACATGCCTTCCTGAAGGCATTGACATAATTCTTCTCCTTGTTATTTCCCTGCTGCTGGTGCCTTTGTGTGTGATAGCACACTTGCTTCTCAGCCTGTTTGCTTCCCATACCTGACTGTAGTATTCTTCAAGACTAATAGCCCATGTCTTGTGCTGGTTTGCCCTTCTGAAAATAGCAAAGTTGCTTTTATAGCCACAAGATATACACAGGAGCTCCTTTTCTTTTGTGGTGTTTTTTAACTGATTTGTGGCAACAGCTACACCTGTCAATTGTATTCTGCTTAGCAATAATATATCCAAAAAATGCTTTGTTGCTGGTTATATTAGAAATTATATGGCTATACATAGTCCTGTAAAGTAATGATTGCAAGTTTACTAGGTGTTGTCAGTAAAAATTAGAGACTGCATAAATACTTTTTGTACCCTTTTCTAGTATGACAAATAACAATTACAGGACATTGCAGTATGCATCTTGTGACAGCTCACTGCACTGCTGAGTGCTGCCAGTTGATTAGAGGAATGTACTGGGGGCAGCAGCAGTAACAGAATGGATGAATTCAGTATGCTGTGTTTATCTAGTGCCTTTCATCAGTGATGCTTTTGACAGATAGACAGACTGTCAGCACTTTGCACAACACTTTGCCTAATGGTAAAATAAGAAGAAGCTCTCAGCAAGGCCCACTGCTGCCTACCAGGGTGCCTTTCTGCAGAGCTGTGCCCAGCCTGGTTGTTGCAGGCTAATTTATTCATCCCCAGGTACAGAGCTTCGTATTTGTCCTTGCTGAATTTCACACCCCATTCCTCCAGCCTTTCTAGGCCCATCTGAACTTCAGCCTGTCCTTGAGCAGGAGGCTTCATGTCATGTTATCTGCAAACTTGACAGGAGGGTGCTTGCTTACCTCCTCCAAGGTTAGACCTCTGGGGTACCTGTTAGCAGCCTGCAGGTGAGATATGCCAGGAGCATGGCAATCCAATAGGGAATTTATCAAATCTGCTTTCCCACACAGCTGTACCTAGTGACCTCTGGGTACAAAAATATTATGGGGAGCAGATAGGCAGGCTGCCTTGCTAAAGGTAAACCATGTCAGTATCTCTAGTCTTGTCCACAAATGAAGTAATTTTAGCGTAGAAGGCAACCAAATTGGTCAGGCATGACTTACTTTTGGTGAGTCAATGTTGAGTACTTCCAGTCAGCTGCTTGTCCTTTGTGTGCTCAGAAATGGGCTGAGAGGTGCAACTCCATGAGTTTGGACAACCAGCAGTAATTCCATGAATCATCTTTTTTCACTTTCTTAATATAGCCTGGATATTTTCTTTCTCCTGTAGCAAGGGATATCTCTTAGCCTCCTTCACCTTACAAAAATTAAAGCAGGTGGCCTTGCAAGGACATGGGCCAGCTTTCTCAGTACATTCTGACTTCTGTGGATCTAGTGATCCCAATCAATCCCCGCCTTGTCTGCTTGGAATTTACCTGGCAACCTGCTGCTCGTTGTTCATTGCCTTCTTGAGCCCTGCCTGTAGTCACAGAGGCCTGGGAGACCTTGGTGAGGAAGAGTGAGGCAATGCAGGCATTGAGTGCCTCAGCTCTAGCTGTGACTGCTGTCCCCATCCACAGGGTCACACTCTTCTTGTTCAGCCTTTCAGTTCTGCAAAAGCTGTTCTTGTTACCTTGAAATCCCTCGAGAGCATCCACTCTGACTGAATATTTCTAATGCTGCCCAGAGTTGCTAAGAAATGTTTCTAAACTCCTCCTTTGAAGATTGTCCATGCTTCCACTGTCTGTATATTGTTTGGTGAGAGAAAGTTCTTTTTGAAATTTTAAGGGGTTTTTTAGTCATTTCAAAGTGGAATAGATGATTGACTGGCTTTCCCCGGAGAAACCTACCTGGTGGCTATGTCTAGACTTCAGGACTGACCTTTAAAATTGTATTACTCCTTATTTCAGTATGTTTATTAAACTTAAGCACATGACCTAAACAGCTTACTTTCGTAATGCCCCTGACTGCCACTTCTTAAAATATTTACTGTTTTCCGTTCATTCGCTGGCTGTAAGGAGGTTTCACATTTTTCCTTACAGCTCAGCCATTTTATATTTAATCTTTCAGAACTCATAGGTGTTCATCTGGACTTGAGAATTTTTTTTTTTTTACTATTCAGTTGCAAAATAAGCACAGTACTTATTGTCCTGCTGCCTCAGTCTACCAGAGTCTCATATTTTTCCTCATAGATCAGGGCATGTCTTGGTCCTCTGGTGGAAGACCAATATACTCAGTTTCTGGAAATGTTACATGTAGCATCTCATCTTTGATGATTCCATATGTGTACAGTTTTTTTGGAGATTCCCTGTTTAAAAGGAATGCAGTCTTGTTGGAGAAAATGAGATGATTTTAGGGTTTTTAATACCATTATTTATTTACTCCTCAAAATTACATTTATCCCTTCCTTATAATTACTATGTTATCTGACAAGAATTTAGCTCTTGGTCAATGTTTTTCTAAGACCATATCTAAACTTCCAATGATTTCTCTTTTACTTAGCTAACATCTAAACCCTTGTCATTTATCTCTATTGATTTTTTATTTTCCTGCTTTCTGTTTTGTTCATGGCATACATATCCTGTGAGATGTCAGTACTGTTCTCTTCAGTGCCATCCTCACAACACCTAAAATTTCTTTTTTTTTAACCCCTGCCCCATAGGGCCATTTTCATTAGCCTTCATGTTTGCATTTTTTAGAAAAACAGCTTGGAATTTCATGAGCTTCCTACATTGCTGTTTGCATTTTCTGTGTCTGCAATAAGCTTTTACAATTTGCTGTTGCTTTCTTTAAGACAGCATTGAGCTCCTTGATTGTCCTTATGTGTCATCCACTAGATTTGTGCAGTTTATACACAGTTAATTTGTGCTGGGAAAGCTGGAATGAGTTTTAAGCAGTGGACATATTGCAGTAGTTACTTTGAAATTTTAATGAGTGCCATTAAAGAATCAAAGGTACAGGATAGCAATTCTACAGGAAAGGAAAATAAAAGCCAAGAGGTAAGGAAACTTTAAATGGTTCTAATATACAATTTTTAAGTTCAAAGCAAGTTTGGTTAACCAGACCCCATTTGGGATGTTTTAGAAGTTTCTAAAATGATTTATTTCTTTTGGTTTATAGAGAAGGGTAAGACTAGATGACATGTAAAGCAGAACAAATTTATTAGACTAAATAACATGAACTGTGATAACATGAAAATATGATGAAAATGCGGTTCATGAAAGTACAACAGAAGTATTCTTATTGCTGAAAATAATACAGAATGTGACCTATGATGCACAGTTCAGTGGAGGAACACCCCCACCAAACTGCCCTGCACAGTGTAACCCAGGAGCACACAGAAGTGCTCAGCCCAGGTGCTCTGGGCTGGATTTCCTGAGTTCTGGTGCTGCCACCAGCTCCCCACAGCAGGGTGTGTGTTTGCACTGTAGGCAGGTACCCAACTTCTTTCTGTAGGATTCCAACACTCCCTGCCTCTCCCTTGCTCCTGCTCAAAGGAGCTTGGCATTTCACAGCACCCTCTTGCTCCTCTGTTCTTTTTTCATCCATTTTCACTTTTTCCACCCTTTCCTTTCTCTTCATATTCCTCTTTGTGTCTTAAATCATAAAAAAAAAAAACAAACAAACAAAAAAACCCTCAGTCTTGCTTTATCTTTTAAGAAAAAAATAAAGGAAAAAAACCCAACAGAAGAAAGTGTCGTGACATGTCTTCCTCTGTGTTGCCCTTTGTTTGCCTGCAGCTCCTTCCTCTTGAAAATGTGGATTAAAGTCTCCCGTGTCTCTTTCTCTTGCCCAACAACTAAGGTCTCTCCAGGATCTCTCGAGGCAGACAGATATTCCTTATGGCACCGTCCTGGACTCGGCAGTGTACGAGCACGTGCGGGTGAAAGGGATGAACCCCTTCGAGAGGGACAGCATGTACTCCCAGATGTGGCGGATGATCAACAGGAGCAACGGCTCCGAGAACAACGTCCTGGAGTCCACTGCAGGCATCCAGAAGGTACTGGCACGCTTCCTTTATGCTTCCCATTGGAGATGCTCTGTGTTACACCACGTTTGCTTAGCTGTAGCTTCTAGCCAAAAGGGATATGTTGGCACCCAGGCTGTGATCATGCCTGGAATCAATTCCTGAAAGCCCATTGCACCGGCACGGAGGACTGGGACTTCTCAGGTTTGTGGCATTGAATAGCATTTTAATATCTAAGTACCTAGACTGTTTGCTCCAAAAAGCATTTGCAGGTGTTTTTATAGGAGGTGGCTGCATCTGTAAGGATGCAGAATGGGAATAGGAACGCTGGACTCAGGACACCAGAATACAACACATTGATTGTCCTTTTTTTGTAGTCTCCTGACATTGAAAATCCTGGCTTTCTGTTGTAGCTCTAGGTCCTGTTTGTTTTGAGAGAGGAAGGCAGGAATGGATGATTTGACTTTAAAAAGAGTCTCACAAACACATTCTGTAGCCGGTTTACCAGTGGAAAAACGCTTTGAGAGCTCTTGTAGGCACATTTGTGAATGCAGTCGTTCCCTCCCAAATTCTGGCTGACAGCTGCAACTTTTATAGAAACACCAGTCCATGAAAGGATTCTGTAGAAGAGTCAATATAGGTTAATGAGTGACTGTATACAAGCTTTTTCCCCTAGCATTGTATCTTTATAGTCAGATAAGACTGACTATAAGACTTCTAAGTCAAATCAAAGAAACACCATATTTTGCTGACTTTATTTTAAACTTCAATATGTGACAATTTCTTACAGAAAATATCCATGAATTGTGTGTTTACATTGTTACAATCTCAACTTAGAGACTTCTGAAAATCTAGATGAACTCTGCTTTTTTGTCTCCACCAAAATCCATTGGCCAGCAAAACCTGACATTACTGATGTTCTCACTCTAGGTAGTAACAAGAGAAAAGAGTATGTTAAGAAGAATGATGAAATCCCTGGTGAGCTCTTGATAATAGAAGAACTAAAAAATAACAAAGATTATTTGGAGTTTTAAAAATCCCCAATCCAACCTCTGGATAACCAAGATCATATTTTCTCCTCTGAAGGACTAAACAGAATAAAAGAAGAGGCAGCAGAGGTCCTGGGGAACTGCACTTTTGAAACCCTTTTAGATAAAGTCATAAGCTGAAAGAGCAAGAAAAAAAGGTCTGAAGATTTATTGGCTAGAGGAAATTGCTTTTTTTGAGAGAACATATTTTAGCTCAGTTTGTAAGTGGCTGATAAAGCTGGGATTTGCCTTTTGTATATATATAAAAAAACCCAAACCCAAGAACCTTCCCTCCTTAACGTTTCCCTTCCCAAGTTATATTATAAAATGAGTTTCAGAAGGATCAAAAACCAGAGTGCATCAAACAGAGCTGTGCTCACTAACAGCTTTTAGCTTGAAAAACCAAACAAATGGTATATCCTGCTGGCAGGTAATTCCAGATTACAGTCATTGAATTTTCATTCCTGGAAACATGGAAGTTGCTGTCCTAAAACCTACAAAACCAGAAACATCCAAGTTCTTAATTTTCCATGCTTTTGCTTCCCAGGAATAGGCAAATGATGATGTAAAAAAATTAAGTTGTGTCAAGTGAGCAAGCCAACCAGCCTCCAGTTTAAAAAAAAAGAGGTCTTAGGCCTAATTATCGTCGTGGTCCATACATAGAAGAAAGTACTCTTGACAATAAAGTCAGAAGGCTAATATGATTTATTAAAATGACTCCATAATTCTAATATTTTTCTATATCTGCTCAGCAGAGAGCATTCTCCATGCTCCTGCTGCTGCTTCGTCCAGGGAATGTGTCTGAATAGTTTACAATATCAGAAAGATAAAGTAATTTCAGCTCCTTCTCCTCATAGGTAGGAGGAGGCCAACCAATTCTATGTCTTTGAAGAACAGACACAGACATTTTGTTTATGGAAAGCTTATACAGAGTAAAAGACAGCAAAAGGATGTTCTCCCATGGGAAAATGATCAGAAGGCTTACACACAGAGAAACTTATAATATGTTCATAGCAACAGCTAATTCTAATGAACATACACATCTAACTGTGGGTGCACAGTTTCTCCACTTCCTTCAATTTACAGGAAGAAATGATACAGAAAAAGATTAATTGCCAGCTCCTGTTCACCAGAAGCTTTTGTGAAGTTGTAGTTGGGCTGCTCAGGAAGAAAGCTGCATAAAGAAAGTGATGTTAAAAACTAACCTTAGGCAAGGAAAACTAATATTTTAAAGGGTGTCTGATAAAAGGCAGAGATTATGATCTCTGTAACACATTTCAAAAATTAAAACATTTCAGAAAGAATTCATGGGTCCCCTTGGCCTGTTTATATGTTTTATAATGCTCTTCAGGGTCTTTAATGAATTTAAGTGGCCAAATCAGAGGTATTAACCTGATTATAACCCTGGGCAAGATACACCAACAGGTGTTCCTCTGTGCCTCATTTTGTTTCCCCCATTCATCAGCACTAAAATGTGACTGAACAGCAGTTTGTCCAGGCTCTGTGACAGCATCACCTCAGCAAACCTTCCTGGGTGCCAAGTGAGACAGCAGAGACTTAATGAGTGCTCCAAACAGGTACAGGGAAAGGGACTGCAACTCAGCTGAGTAATGACCATGAAGGGATTGGGATAGGAGGGACCACCACAGGAAAGAGGTGTGCAGGGATGGACACTGCCATCTTTAACAGCACCCCTTGCTGCACCACCTCAGAGGTTAAATGAGGTTTGCAAGGAGCCTTCACAGAAGATGCTTCCCAAAATATTTCTGTAAAATCCTTAAAGTTCTTTAGTTTTGTCTTGCTTTTATTCTGACAACTCCAGTGGAGCTGACACTATTTTATTGTGAGGAAAGTAGCAGTCTAATGCTAATGTATATATAAACAGGGGGAAGAGGAGAGAGGCCAACCACTGATTCACTCAGCACCTCACCCCTGTCACTCAGCAGGACTGCCTGCTTGCTGTAGCAGTGTCTTTGTGGGGAGTGGCACCTGTGTGAGTGCAAATACAATACAGCCAAATGACAGTGATTGCACAGTTCCACTTCAAATCAGGCATTCTGTTGCTTTGACCTGCTTTTCCTGGCAGGAGGGAAGGGCAGACAAGAGAAATAAGATGGGAAGATCATGCCATTGTAAGTTTTCAGGTTTTGATATTTATTGGTCCTGTTCCTCTCATAAATCAGGTGCATACATATCACCGTGTGTGCTCCTGTTCCATCCATAGCGAACAGCTATAAATACCACAGGTCCAGCTAGAGAGCAGCTGGATAGATTTACCCTGAAGAGAGAGCAGTTTTAAATACCTCAAACAGGAGACAGCCTGAAAAGCACAGGCACTTTAGATATTTTCTTCCACTTATTGTCTCTTCCTTTCTCAAAAGGCAGCAAAAAGCTGTTGAAGGTCTGAATTTAAGGTAGGGAAGCACTCAGTTGTTTGTCTTCCTGCACTGTCAAATCAAAATGGATGGGGAGGTAGCTATATTTTTGTATAAGCCTGGATTATTCTGGAGAATACTCACTTTTATCTTCCTTTTTTCTTTATTATTCCTAAGCGTTTCATGTGTCTCAAATTGATTTTCCTTTTTTTGCATAGGTTATGAAATATGCATCTCATTCTGTCCTAGGAATCTCTATTTTTGCGGAAGTTATTTATTCTGAGAGGATTTACAGAGGCCCAAGTCATGCCTGCTTAAACATTCATTGAGGACTCCAAGAAAAATCATTTAGGCTTAAAGATATCACATTACATACCTCTTTATGTCTTCTTAAAAAGCACATTACCCTGCTTAATCCTTTACAAGCACCACAGGCTTTCCTATCCTTGGAACTATTCCCATTTAAAATATAATGAAGCACTTCTATTGTGCCCCTGTCTGCTCTTTCTTCCCTGGAGTATAATAGTGCCTAATGCCCTATCCTACCCACCTTGTTCCTCTGAACATGATACCACAGCCTACAGCATATTCATTTTTCTCAGTAGTACAGAGTGGAAAATTCCTTTCCCAGGCAGAATCTGAATACGTTTGAAACCTCTTCTGTCTATTTAACTCTGTCTGCAAAATATTTAGCTGCTAGGAAACTTGTGAATTATTGTCAGGTGAAACAACGCTTCTGGATGGTGCATTAAGAGAAACTCCTTGTAGGCTCATAGTACTTCCTTTTTGACATGCTCACAGTATAAAAAGGAATTTGGTCTTGAGATTTGAATTTTCTTGTGATCCTAATTGCAATGCCAGTGGAAGCACACAAGCCTGTTTGTTTTCCCTGGACACTGTGGATGGCACTTTAACCCTCCTGAAAATACTGTAATAGTAAAAATATTTATGCATAAACCATAACAAAGCTCCACTAAGGTTATTTGTATGGGGAAGAAAGGGGTAATAACAATTTGCAATTCTGTGCTAGAGCAAATCATTAATAACTTACCCTGGATATGCTTAATTTGTTTACAGCAGTAGCAACATCATGAAGACCTATCTTGATGGGCCAAAATCCCTCCTGAATTAATTAATTATCCTGATATACTCACAAATTTGCCACTGGAATTGCCATTCTTGTGGCAGATTCACTGATTGCACCACAAAAAATCTAGTTAATGTGTGGTAGTCCACACGTCTTTGTTGTGAACAACTCTGGCCATGGAGTAGCCCAATAAAAAAGACACTGAAAACCAAAGAGAACCAAGACAGACTTTTGGGATAGTGGATGTGCACCATGATTCAGCAGTTTGGCAGTGGCTAAGAAAGGGATAGGAAGCAGAAGAGGTCAGAGCATATAAAAATGGTGGGACAGTTCTCCAGTATATCTCAGTTCACGAGCAGGCGATCAGCTGCGCTGTGCAGCTGTTGGTTAGAAGGCTAATTATCAACCCAGACACCAGCTCCCTGCTTCCCCTCTGCCTCTGGAGCTGATGCTTCCTGGTCAGATGAGATGTTCTGTGTCTGCTCTATGAGTAATAAGATTGACAAGTACCCTTAAGACCTTGATGTGTCCAGTCCCACAGCTGAAGGTGCAGTTTGTCTGTTTTGCAATCACTGTCTCCTGCACAGTCCATGATTTAGAGCTGACAGGTGCCTTGCAGTACCAAAGGCACTGACTGGCCTTACTTTGTATTATCATGGATGGTCTGCCTTTTTTTTTTCCATATAATTCTGTGTATCTTTACTGCCATATCTGGGGCTTTAAAAAACTTACAGCAGTGATAAAAATTAGAATCCTGACCAGAAAGCACTACAAACACAGTGTGGCATTACTTTCAGGCATTATCAAAAGGCTAAGAGTTATCTGAGTTAGCTCAGGAGCTCAGTGTGTTTGGGAAGCACAATAACTGGTCTGTGACAGTTAACAGAGCATGAAGCAGATTCTGTGCATAGCTTTAAAAACTAAATGCAAAACTTTTCCTACCACCATATTTTCTCAGAATTCAGGGTATGTTTAACAAAAGGCTTGCTCTCCCTCACCAACGCTTCTGAGTATATAATAAAGTCTGATCTAACTTTGACTTTGTAGAGAGTTTTCACAGGTTTTATCTGGAGTAGAACACCTGTAAAAGTTATTTTATGCAGAGGTGGGCTTTATTCAAAAGAATGGGCAAGTCAAAATTTGAGTTAGCCTGCATATCAAGAAATGGATCTACATGGATGTGTGTTCATTCAGCAACTAAGCAAGCCAACTATTGCTGTATTCTTTTGTCTCCAAAGTTTTCTGGAAGGTTTGTCTGAGTTCATCTTCCCCTGTTTCATCTTACATGCTCCTGAATGTACCTCACCCTTTTTGCTCTCCCTGAAACGCCACCCAAGTCACTCCTGACTTCTGTTCAAAGATCAGTCTGCGTACGCCCGAGTTGCTTTAACAGCCTCAGATATCACTGACTGCTGTCCTGCTGTGGTGCTGTGCCATTCCACCTTCCATGTGACAGGAAGGAAGACAGAATATCTTTGCTTGCTCTCTCTCTTATCTCTCAGTTTTTTGGAGAAATTTCCAGAGCTGTTCAGAAATTTTTGTGGGCTGTCCTACATCTAAGACCATAGTCTTTTCTATCTATAGCTTATCCCTGTCCCTTAATTGCAAACAAATTGGCTCCACGGAGACAGCTTGTAGTTTAACTTCTCTTGAACTGAGCTGAGCTGCTTTCATCTGAAATAAAATTTGTGTGTTTTCCTCTGCTGTCTGTTCATGTCTGACCACTAACTTAGTTCAACCTAAAGTCTACAGAAGCTGACTTCATCATCTTAAATTTTCTTTCTGTTGCTGGTGTGTCTAGTTAAGTCTTGCCAATTTACTTTCCATACCATGTCTTTGATTTACCCATACAACCTAGAGCCTGTCACTTCAGTAGTGACATTGTTACTTTGTTTCCATTGTTATTTTCTGAGGCCTCTGTAAAGAATTTTTTTTGCATTTAGTTCCATTGAAAATGCTCCTGGGTTAAAAAAAAAAAAAAAAAGAAGTTGCCTTGACTTTCAAGGCCTTTCATGGTGAATTCTGACTCTCCCTGCAGCTTTCTCATTTCTGAATTGGAAATAATTTGTGTGAGCTTCCAGTACAACTCCTTTTTCAAGCGAAGTATCTTTATGCTTTCTCTAAGGACCCTTCTGTAAGGTATGTTTTCCCTCAAGACAGTAGTTGTGTCTTTCCTTCAAAGTCCTTACTGCTCCCCTTTGTTATTACAGTAACAAAAGCCTTGACAGCCAGGTCTCTGGTGTGCTATGATTGCTACCCATCAGCTGAGCAGCTCTGTTTTATTGCATCTTTATGCTCCTTCCCTCCCTTTGGTTTATTTTATAGCTGCCAAATCAGAGGGGAGAGAGGAACACACACGATAATCATCTAAATACTGGCACAGATGGGATGTGGGGGAAACCAAAGAAGTGCTGTACCCCAGAATGAACTAAATTAATGAACACCACCATTATCAGATTAATAGTATTTCTCAAAAAACAATCTCTCTGTGCCTGACCTTTCAGCCTTCATCCTCAAAGGAGAGCTACAGCATAACTTCAAAAGATGAGCCTAAAAGTTCTTAGCAGTCTGACACAATATAAAAAATAGAGGAAAAATAAGACTTTATTGGGCAATTTCTCCTTGTTATTTCTCTATTTCTCCAGATTCAATGGTGCCAGCTACATAGTTCTTTTGAATGTACTCATTGATTAACAACAACATCATTGAATTAATCTCAGAGGCAGTTTTCTAATCTTGAAGTTTTCTGCTTGTTTTCAGATGTTTGTTTGCCTGAAAACTTGGTTATTTAGGGCTCTCTCCACAGATATATCCCATCTTCTGTTCAAAGATAATTCTCTCTTGAAACCTTGCTTCACCTTGATCTGTCAATGGCTATAAATATACCCTCATCATGTGTTACTTGAGGTATCTAATTTAGGTGTCCAAGTTTCTTTCTTTGCTACTGTAGACAGGCAATTTTCTTCTCTGGAGAGTGGTCAGGAGTGCCTAAGATGGCAACCTATTTTTCTTGGTGGCTTATTTTGTTCAGCACCTACCAAACTAAGATCATATTCCATGACTAGAAATGGCAATAAAAAAAAGAAACAGCAAAATATACTCTGAGGAGCTAATTTTGCTTCAGTCCTGTAGAATTGCATTTTGCAGAGAGCTGAGTCCAGACTTTTAAGCTGGAGGAAGGACAGATGACAGCCCTTTGAGGAGTGAGCATGGGATGGGGGAGTGGGCCCCATCCTTCATCCTGATGGCCAAATGCAAAGCTCAGTACTTGACACTTTACCCTGTGTCTAACCCTGTAGTCATCTTTTTATAGGGCAAAACAGCCCAGAGGGGAAAACTGATTCCTTTGTGAGTAGAGATTTCACTGGATGTTTCTCTTATGTAGAACTGGACTAATCAAGATGGACTCATGAGCAAAACGTCCGGAGTGCATCCCTGTCCCGATGGCAGGAGCACAGCTCTGTAGGAGTGTAGGGCCAGGGTGCACTGCCAGCCATTGGGTCTAAAAGAATCCTCAGGCATGTGCAAAAAGTAGAACTTTTTGTGTGTTAGTAGAACTAATTGTGTGTGAAATAGCCCCCAGACTCCAGCTCTTGAGATAACAAATAGGAGTTTGGTTTTTTGTTTTGTTGTTGGTTGGTTGGTTGGTTGGTTGGTTTTTTTTGATATTTCTGGAGAACTTTGGATATGTCTGATAGGTAGGGAAGGTGGGAACACTGCACTCGGATGGTGAGTGTACCTCAACCACCACTTGTGGAGTGACTGCTTGTAGCTTCCTGTGTGAGGACTTGGTATCTTTTGGTGCCTTTTTCTGGTGCTGAGCACTTTGGGAATTGCTGCCAGACTGGTTTGTATCCTCATTTGTTTCCATGGCCCTATCACATCTGAAGACCATAATCCCATATGGCAGACTTTAAATTTCTGAATAACTAAGCAGCATTCATGCTGCTTTCATTTGCACTGGCAGGTGATTAATTGTAGACATTCTGAGTTGGGTCCTGAAGATGGGATTTTTACAGGGGCAAACATTTTGGAAGGTATCAGGGAGTAAGAAAACTGACAATTAGGAAATAATTTAAGAAAAAGGGTGCATTTTCAGTCAGTGGTTGTAAAAGCTGAGAATGAGTATGTCAGGATAATGCTCACAGGAACTGGTGTTTTTTTGCTAGTATTATTTGTTGCCTAATTTTCTGAGCTGGTCACACTGTTCGGGAGGCACCTGTTAGAAAGGATGGTGTAAACAGAAAAGGATGCTGAACCTACCCCTACAAATGAGTAGCTTAGTTTGTGCATATTTACATCTAACAGAGCAATGCTGTTGTCATGTTCTATAAAATAAAAAGTTTGTGAGTATTTAGTAGGTGATGATTGCATTTATTATATATTAGCATGGGAGAGGTCTGAAAGAGAAACAGCTCTCCTGGGTGCTGTTACAAACCTTCTCCTGAGTAACACACAGGATTTATTAAAGAGTATGAGACTAGAAATGTCTTCACAGATATATTTGCAGCAAAATGGAAGTTCTGATGCATGTTGGTCTCTCAATTAAAACCAAAGTGTATCTGCTGCAGGAGCCAGGAAGGGTTTGGGAGATGCAGATTCTTTGGGGCAGAAAGATACTGAGGGGTCAGTTTAGTAAAGTCTCAGTTGTTATTTGGGCCCTGCTGCTAGAGTGATATTGGTTCTAGTGTGGCATCTTACAGTGAAAACATGCTGGATATATATACTGAAAAATCAATGCAAGGAAACTTTTGCTAGATAATAAATGTTTGTAACTTTTTCCAATCCATAAATCTACCTCTAATGCTGTTGCTACAATTTTATGTGCTACCTTCCCAGGCTCTTCAATCTATGGCATTGCCTCAGCAAAAAAGGTTATGACCAACAGCTTTAAATGACCAAAAACTGTATGATGAGGGATGAGCAAGCTGTGCTGAGGTGCCTCAGTGCTGTCAACCTCCTCTTGTGTCAGCAGCTTGTGCAGGGATATTCCCTTCTTTGGATTTTTGAGTAACATGTACATTGCTTTTTATTAAACCAGAGGGACTCCTGATGGAAGTTACAAACCTCCAGGCATGTTTTCCTAGTCTGGGCACATCAGATATGGGTTGTGTCTGTGCAATCTGTAGGGAAGCAAAGCTTGGGATGAGCAAAAAATAACTTGAAGTTATTCTTTTACTTCTTCAGGTCACTTCTTGCAGACATTTTCCTTTGGGAGAGTGACAAAAGATTTGAATTTGTGCAGTTTAACAACCACACATTTTCATTTGTGCCAAAATCTAGTTCCAGATCCCTTTTTAAAAAGCATCAGTGGAAAATGTCTGTCAAAAATTGCTACATCATTTTGCATTCTTGTTCTCCTGACAAAGAAGATGCCTGACAAAGAAGAGTAGTTTGGCATTTGGAGGACTTTTGTTTGGGTACAGGGGACATGCAAGTTATCAGGCATCTGTTATTCCAGTCCTGTGAGCTCTTATTTCTCCATTTTATCTCCATTAACTTAGTGCTTTTCCTGCAGAGGTTCTGTAACATTTCTAGCTTGATGAAGATTAATAACACCACCCCTCCTGAGAGTGTCTGGGGACTACACAGACTCCTACACAGCTCCAGCAACCTCTGCTTGTTCTTTTCCTTCTGAGTTCTCACTTCACTTTCTTTCCTCCCTCTTACTTTTCCATTTGTCTGCTTTTTGACCCTCTGTCTCTTCTGTTTGGATAACAGCTACTCCAGCTTTTCCCCAGCTCTCTAATTCCTTTCTTCTTTCCACCTTTCACCTCTCCACAGTGTTACACATCCCCTTTGTTATCTCCATTGGCTTACAATTTTTCACTGTTGATCTGTGCAGCAATTTCCATTTGCAATCAGATGAAGCATTCCTGAACTCCAGCTGTCACTTTGAAGCCCAGTTGCAGGCTCCTAGCGTGGTGGGCCGCTCTGGGGATGTATCACACACAGATGGGGGAAATGCAGACTCTGTCTCCTGATCAATAGATGGAGGCAGGAGAGCACACTCTTGCTCCAGGCACAGAACTTGGCAGTGTATTCTCTTTCTTGCTGAAATGTTTCCAGCTAACATTTTTGTATATTAACATATTTTAATAATACCCAAATACTTTGTGATGCATTAGCAAATGCAAATGATGGGAACAAATGTCAGGTTGTTTAAATTATAGAAGCAACAGAAAAGAGAGAATAGAAATAATGAGAAAGAGTGCATTTTATACATCTCCTATGTTCCAGCCTTAAAGCATGACTTTGTGAGGCTGCAAGTCTAAAATCAAGAGAGAAGCATAAGAGGTAACAGAGGGATCTTGTCTCATGTTTTTGGAGCTGCTATACCAATCATTCATCAGTTTTGATAGCTTTAGGTAATTTCTGTTCATCAACTTGTTACTAAACAAACAAAATGTCTGTTCCAGAGACCAGCAAATGAAATTGCAGTGAGTAGATCTGTAGGAAGTCTCCACTGTAAGACACTTAATAGCTCCTCATTAAATGATTCAGAATTTTTTTTTCTAATACTCTTACAGCTAGAAGTCATAGAAAAGAAAAGGTGGATAGAGGAGGACAGCCTGCATCTGCTCCAACAGCAATTTTTTTCTATATCATCCATGAATAGTCAATATATTAATAAACATATTGGTAGGCAATGACATGCTAGTGAAGTGATAAGAATGGCGCAGGAAAATTAAATTGCAAACTAAAAAGCACTAGCAGACTACTTGGGAAAATCAACCTTTCTAGTCTCTAACGTGTATAAGTAAAGTCTCCAAGTATCAGAAGATATAATTAAAACAGATGATTGCCCTTAAAGTCATCCTAGTCTCAAAACAGGAGAGTTTAAGATACCATGGAGAGAAATGAAGCACAAAAAAGTGTAATTTTTCAAATACAAAAGAGGAACCCTATGCATCCCCAAAATGGTGGTTGTTTTACAAACTCCTGGTCTGTGCTTCTATGTATTTATATGCATTTGATGGCACATAGAAGTTTTGCAGCCAGAGAGTTCTCTAATATCTAATCTGAAAACAGGTCTGGTCTGGGACACAATTGACTGAGCAGACTTTTGCTTCTGGCTGCTTTCTGACAGTCATTTCAGTATATATTGTGGGAAATATTCTAGTAAAACTGCATTTTGTTGGAATATATAATTTTATTTATTTATTTCAATCAATTCAAGTTATTAATTTATTCACAGTGTTAGAAGAAGAAAAAATTACATGGTGTTTAAGGTGGGAGAGAGGAGAAAGAGGATCAGTTTGACGCAGATCAGGTGGTCAAACTGGACAGTTGTTATACAAAAGTAATTGCCCAGAGGCATGCCAGAACCTGTTATTAACTTTTGTAGAATTAAACCATACTCATGCCAACAAAACCCTGAGGTTAGGATGTAGGGGGTTATTTCTTTAAAGGATAATTACAGTAAGCAGAAAGTCTCCTCTGCACAAGTTGTCAGGCTGCACCATGGTCCGGTGTCACAATGTGAGCACAGGCTCTTGGGGGTGTGTTTTGCTTTTCCATCCTTATTGCCAGGTAGGCAAGTGGGCTTTCCTGAAGTGTGTGAACTAAAAATAAAGCTAATCTTCTTCTGTTAAATAAGCAGAATGTTTCCTTAGGCTGAGGTGTAGTTATAATTGGGTTTTTTCCACCTTTTATTCTCTTTAGTTAAATTGCCATCAAGCAGTTTATGTCTTCTTGCATTTGAATTAGGTGGCAGAGTTGTCCAGTTTGTAAATGTAACTACAATAAATGAGTTTCCTTTCAAGAGCCAAGCTATGGGAGGAGAGGATTAAAGTGCCATGTGGAGTATTTTAAGAAGCATTTTAACCAGGCTGTAATCACATGCCATTCTTCTGTTCTTTTGCATGAAATAACTGCTCTAGATAGGCTGCACAACTCCCTTCCAGAATTACAATGGCAGGAGACGGTTGTTTACTATTCCGAGCTCCAAAGCTTTCCTGCTGCATGGGGGCTGATTGGTGTTTATGGCTGTTTGCAGAAGGGCTATTTAATCAAATAAAACATTCCCATTCCCTGCTGAATGGAAGAGAGGGAGAGATATCAATCCCAGGGGCTGTATCAAGATGGGTGGAAAACACAATGCATCTGTAATGAAAAACCTGATAGATAAGCAGCTGTATTATAAAAGTCTGTAAGGGTTCTGGTCATAGCATCAATCAAAGGGTAGAAGATTGTGTTGTTTTATCTCTCTGACCTCAGAGCAGGATTTCCTTGTAATGCAGCCGTGGTTTAACCCCAGCTGGCATTGCAGCCCCACTGTCACTTGCATTGCAGCCACTCTGTCACTTCCCCTCATTTCAGGTAGGCAGAGAGAATCAGCAGAGTAAAAGTGAGAAGACTCATGGCTTGCGATAAAGCCAGTTTAGTAAGTAAAGAGAAAGCCACAAAAGCAATCAAAGCAAAACGTGGAACCCATTCAGCACTTCCCACAGGCAGGCAGGTGTTCAGGAAAGCTCACATGTAACAGGTGCTTGGGAAGGCAAACACCATCACTCTGAATGTTCCCCCTTACCCCTTCTTCCCCCAGCTCTACATGCCCAGCATGATGTCACATGGTGTGGGATATCCTTGGGTCAGCTGTGCCCCCTCCCAGCTCCTCGTACACCCCCTGCCTCTTCGTCTGTGAGTTGGTGGGAGGAGCAGAAGAGGCCTTGGCACTGTGCAGGCTCTGTTCAGCAGTAATGAAAATATCTCTGTGCTATTGGCACTGTTTGCAGCACCAATCCAAAACATAGCCCATACTAGCTGCTATGAAGAAAATTAGCCATCCCAGTCAAAACAAAGACAAATATTTTTCTAGCAAGAATTCTCACCCTGTAAGTAAACAGAACTAGGACATGGCACCTTCCCATTAGTGAGTCTTGTCCCTGAATCTCTAATACAAATTCCCAGGCAACCTCTAAATTTCTCTTCAATCTTCCATTCAGCCCTGGATGCAGTTCTTTAATACTCTGTTTTATAAGATGTTGATGGCCAGGACATGTCCTGTGATTGATCCAAGGTAGTGCAACATAACCTGGTCCAAAATGGTCTGAATTTGTTACCTCTGGAAGACACCAAAAACAATACTTTGTGTCCTGCAGCATGGGGAAACAGCATGGCCTTGCTTTCTAAACTGCATGCAGTCAGAAAAGGGTGGCGAACCCGAGTTTGAAAACCTCTACATTTTGTTTCACACCTGGCAGGAGTTCTGAGCATGGTGGTGTTTTATGTGACATTAAAGTATGCACTTGAGAGCTGCTGGACTGGGCACAAGTACCCTGTCACCTCATTGATGGGTTTTCACTGAGAATTGGTACAGTAGAGGACACCAGTCTGCTCATCCCTCACAGAGGGGAGGCCCACAGCTACTGCACTCTCAAAAGCAGAATTTGTCATGAAAAATATTAGGTGGTTATCAGCAGCAGTATCTTCAGGATCAAAATTTTGGCCTCGAGCGCTAACATTTTTCCCAAGTCATGTCTTTACGTTCAAGTTGTGGTATGAATCTCTTGGAGCCCAAATGTTGTGTTTCACAGCATAGTCAGGAGGCAACACGCAACAGTGTAGGTGCACATCTGGCAGGTGTAAACAGCAAAAGCAGCAATGTTTCCTAGAAAAAGGAGAATGTGAGCATCGGTTAATGAATGTTTGCAAAGTGCTTCCGGTTCTTCAGATTATGCTATTATTAATCTGAACATCTTTGATTATGCTACGGTTGTGCTGAAAGCTAAATGAAGGAGCTGGTTTTCTTTAAACAGTATCTTATTTTTGATTAGAGTGATCATTAAATCATTTCAGATCTAACAAAGTGAGCAGCAGATGGAACACAGCAAAGACAGTGGAAAAATATGAGATTTCAGAAGAGAATCAAACTAGGCAAACCCAAAGTAATTCAAAAGAGCTCATACCAAAATTCTGGCTAATATAATGACATATAGCATATGTTTCTGAATTACAACAGTTGTGGAAAATACTCAGGGTATTATTTTGTCTTTTGATAGATGCCAATAGCAATCTTGAGTTAGGGAATTGTACTTCTGAATACATCCTCTCATGTGTGGTGTTGAGAGTCTCCCCACCTTTTTAGACACCATAGTGATTTTGAAAAATTTAAATGAAGTTTAATGGAGTGGAAATATCGGCCTAGCATGTAGTTAAAGATCACATAAATTTTTTATATCTGATGGAATTTGCTACACTTCTTGCTGTACCTCTCTCTTCCCAAGCTAGTGTCCTGCTTTTCAAGATCTTGAATTGCCCAATTCAGCCTCTAATCAGCTGGCTTCTCCACCTTCCTTGAACATCCCATCAAAGGTTTTCACTGCCTTTCCACCACATGCTTTCTCATATCTTCAAAGTTAATTTCTCCCTACATCCAACATGAAAAATCTTTAGCTCAACTTTGGCATCCATTGAAAACAGTCAGTGGTAGACTTCAACTCAATTTGTAATTCCATCCACCAATTGGAAGCTGACTTGGCTGCTGCAAACCTTATGAACAGAGTTGCAAAGGGGAAATCTCATGACAGCAAGAATTATTTAACATAATGTTATATCGCATCCAGATCCATTCCTGGCTGAAGGAAGACAAATCACAAGCAAATAACAGAGAAGCTTACAGAAGGTTTGTTTTGAATTTCTTTCTAATAGTAGTCCAAGGCCTGGTGGAGTTTCTTCAGTCCCCATAGAGTTTCACATGGTACACTTTAGGACTGATACTGCATCAAATTGTACTGTATCCTTTCAGGGCTTATATTGCACACCTTCTATACAGCTTTCAGTTTATTTTAGTTATTACTACTCCATAAAATTTTTTAGCTATGAGGAATTTCCAACACCCCATGACAAGTCTCATGTAAATTTTTTAACTGCAGTTTTGATCTCACTTTTATCATGTTATTCTCGATTGGTAGATTTTTTTTAATTATGCTGTTGTCATACTTTTACAGTCTGTGATTTATCTCATTCATTCAGCTCATACATTGCTAGACCTAAATTCTAGTGCATGCCCCATGTAGGTACAGAGTAAGCCCATTTGAACTGACTATTAGTTGCTCAGCAGCTGCCCAATGTTCAAGCCCATATTGGGCTTCAGATTCCCATTGTACTTGCATTATTCAGCTCTAAATAATTTGAAATATGACAAAAAGGAATAAACACAAATCAAAAGAAATTTTAAAAGAGACAAGAGAAAATATTGTTGTGGTTTTATCTTCTTCAGCTACAATATAATATGCTCTTCATAGATATGTCATCCATAAGATAAAGGGAATATATCTTTCTGGCATTGTATTTACTCTGCTTTCTTATATGCATCTTGCAAATTAAAGCTTTTCCTAAAATTAAACATGAACAATGTAGCAACAATGATACTGTATTGGACTTGACATAGATGTCAATTTGTAGGAACTGTATTTTCCCTTTGTGGCTGAAGGGATGAAATTTTCAGAAGAGCCCACATGCGTGCAGTACGATGTTTTAATAGAGCTGCACACAGAAAGGAGCTCTATCTGCACCCAGAGCACTGCACAGCTGCAAGGCTGTTTGTACAGATGCAGGCATGCAGTTGCTTTTCCTGAAAACTTGGTCAGGCACTTATCACCAGTATGTCAGAAGCTGTGTAGCATCCTTTAGTATCCCTTAACAAGTGAAGAAAAAATTTCTGTTCATTATTTTCCACTTAAAAATCCATGCTGAAGGAACAAGGAGCATGCCAATAATATAGAACTGGGCAAGTAAATTATTATTTTTCTGCTTTGGCACTCAGTTAAGGCCTTTCTCCCCCCTTGCCACTGTGCTGGCAGCTCACGTGTTCCTGTGCAATGCAGTACCTAATTTTTTGAAAGCCAGAGAAAAACTGCAGTTCTTCCCTGCATTTAGTATATATGTGTCCAACACGCTGTCCTTCTCATGGGAGAGTCCTGTAAGAGAAGTTTTTTTAAGTTGGGTTGGGATATAAATGTAACTAGCAAGCAACAGCAATTTAGATATTCATTCTTCACATAGACATAGTCCAACTTGTTAGTGAAATAAATAAGATAACACTGATGAGAATACATTTCCTAACAAGTTGGTGGCCTTTTTTCAAGCCATCCCTGCAGAGATGCTGGGTGATACCAGCTACACGTTGGATGAAGTCCTAAAATATTGAGTTCATGATTTTATGATGCTATTGCATGTGTTTTTCAATTTCCTTTCCCATAGTTTGTTGCTAACTAATGAAATTATTTCGTTCACTCAAGTAAGATGATTACTGGTGTACAGGATTAGCTGGCACTTAGGTGTCCACATTGCATGCACAAGTACCTGATGTGCAAGTGCATTGTTCAAATAAGAAAATCTCAGTGGATGTTCCTAATTCTAGCTGAAATGCTACTTCATTATAAAATGGCACATAAGTTCTGATTACCTTGTATCTTCACAATGAAAGTTTTTTCTCCTTTATAAGTACTTTACTTTGCTCATCACTCATCTCAAACATACCTTGGCTGGCATTTTTATTAATGTTGTAGGACTAGAACAAGTAGGTGATTTTAACCCGGTTGTATTCTATTTGTATACCCAGTGACATGGGGTATACAGATCAAATTCAAATTAAGAAAATAAGACTGGGTGACTAATTGTAATGTATGTTTACCAAAGAACTATCTTGGTTTATGATATAATGAGATTTCTCAGCATATTTAGTCCAAGTTTGAATTTGACAGGCTTAGGCAACACATAAAGAGACATAGGTTTCCATAATTTATTATACTTGCAGAAAATCAAGAATGGAGCAAGAAACACAATTGCTTATTGCTTCTATTTATACATATTTAGATTTTTGTAAGATGTCTAAAAACATGGCTCAAGTAAACCAGAGTGAATTATCATTAGGGATTTATTCACTGGAATATAATCATAATTGAAACTGAAACTGTAAGGAAGGAGGTATTTTTATAAAATACTGTGTAGCTTCAAAAGCACTAAAATTGTCAACATGGCATCATAGGGTATTTTTATATTCAACTATGACCTCTTTTTTATCAAAATATGGGGTTTTTTTAAATTTTGAAATGCTAATCCATTGAAGAGAAAGTAATTCAGATTGAAATGAACTTTTTGGAATAAAATATTTTCCAGTTTGGATTTTTTTTCTGCTTTTGGTCCCAAAATTTGTGATATTTTTACTTAATTCAAAATCTTGAAATTCCTTGTGCAGGAAGGTAACTAATTTCTGTCCAGCTCAATCTATCACTTTCACCAAGCAAAAGTTCTGTGTTCAACATTACATCTCTGAATTTGTTTCAAGTGTCCCATGCAGGAATTTCTGTTGATTCCTCTTTCAGCAGAAGGCAAGGATTAAAAGTCTTTCATGAAAAATACTGGTCCTGAATGACTCCTCAAGCACAAGTGATTGTTTTTCAGTAATTTGCTTATGTTGATATTTGGCAGCTGTTTCTCAGTTTGTCATCTGTAACTGATTTCTGGCACCTGAGCTATGGTGTGGGCAGGTCAGGATGAATCAGAAGCAAATACAAGGGAAGCGTGTGACTTGCACTTCATTTGTTACTTACAAAGGTGTGCCAAATGAATGCTACAGCCCTGGATTAGTGGAAATGCCTGTGGCCAGAGATGAACTGCTCTGTGTACATTTGAAGGCACAGGCTGTAAGTATTTCACGCTGTAAACATCAGAAGCCCAGCTATCACCTGAAATTAGAGTAGCAGTAAACATTAAATCCCTGGATGGCTACGGAGAGCGCTCAGGAGCTGTTGCACTGTTTTGGGTGCTGTCTGAACTTGAAACTCCTTCTGGACACTGTTTACATCTTTATTTACTTTGCATATACAGAACTTGGAGTGCCTGCTCCTCTGTCTGGTCTTGCTCTGCCTGGCAGCCCTGGCTGTGCACTGTGAGTGACTCTAGCAGCATTTTTGTGTTCACTATTTTGTCTGAGGCGTTTGACTTCCTAGTTTGTGACTGCAGGCATGGGCTTGTAGGCTGGCTGCAGGCAGGGCAGCAGAGACAGGAGCTAGCTTCAAGACTTGCAGGGACTTTATCTGATGACTTGTTCTGCTGTATCGTCTTCTCAGTTGTCTGCATGGTGACAGCAAGAAGGCAGCCTGAACTGAGTAAAAAATGTGACTGCACTGGTCTTCTTCCCCCTGCCACAGCTCCTGATGTCTTCCATAGGTCCTAAACTGCAAAAGAAAGAGAAAACCTTCGTAGCTCGAATCCATAATGTTCTCCTTTCCTGTGGGTTCAAAATACCTTTGTGCAAGAATCAAAGTGCATTCAGCAGTGGGGTCTCCAAGGACCTGACAAGCCAGTGACAAGGGATGGTGTGGTGGCATTGAGAACCAGTCTGTGCTGCAGCCTGAACTTACAGTCTTCCAAAAGAAATGCTTAGAGACACCCTATGGCAGCCTCTATTGAGCTCTCAGAGAAGGGGGATGCCAGGTGTTGCTGAAAGGTAGAAACACGAAGGGGTGGGGACAAATCTCAGTTTCCTTCTTTCCATGGCCACATGACCTGCTGCACTTAGGGGGAAGATTCACTGCCAGAGGAGAGAAGTGGTTTCATGCAGGTTTTCCAGAGGAAGAGGAGGCTTTTGAGGCAACCAAAGTCTGTGTGCAAGCAAACTGCTGTGGAATCACGGAGCTGCGTGATGCAAACCTGTTCCTGCATGCTCCAGCCCAAGCTTGTGCAGGCTGCCAGCAGTTAGTGCTTCCTGTCTCCTGCAGGTTAGCAGAATGAGGGGAAACATGCAAAATTGCTGGACAGTGTACTTTCAGAGAGGGGAAAAAGAGGGGCTGGGAAGCTTTTCTTTTGAAGCTTCAAGGTACTGTGTCTCGACCAAGTTGGCTCCTTCCATATCTGGGCAGGAGATAGTTATCAAAAAGAGAAGAATACAATGGTTCTAAAGAAGACAGTCAAATTCTTTTGTGTGAGTAGTGGGACATCTTGAATCCTATTACCACTACAAAAGTGGTCAGGGTTCATGTACAAGGAATATAAAAAACTGAAAGATAAGTTAGTTTCTTTAAAATAAGTTTCAAAAATGAAAGTATTATTTCAAATGAGCTTTCACTGAAGAATTTTTCAGTATCACTGGTAGTTTTGCAAAGATTTTTCTTATGGTTAAGGTTCTTTTTCAACTGATGAGTAGTTTTTTGGCTTTTAATGATTTTTCTCTTCTTGCAGTTGGTATTCAGTAAGCATGTCTTTGAAAAAGGAATCTGCCCAAGAATTGCAGTTAGGCTTCTATTCTAAAGAAGGGGGACAAGAACCCTTCAGTGAGCTGGATTGATTTAATATAAAGAGGGATGCTGCTTTTCTGTATTCACCTCTGTTTAACTTCTTCATGGTACTTTAGTCCACGAATTATTTTTTTTACCCAAATGAAGAATATTGACCCATGTCCATTTCCTCATTTAAATGTTATTTTATTGCAAATTAACTGCCACAAAAATATTAATTTATCAGAAGAGGGGAATCACTTTAGAAACATTTTGTTTAAATTTGCCTCAGTATTGAGACTGCCACTTGGTTACCACAGATCTAATTTTCTGGAATGCTTTCATATAATTTCTGTATATGACCTTCACTAGTGATACTCTTAAAATAGTATGCATTGCTATCTGCAGCACTTAGTTGTCAGAAAACAGGTGAGAAGCTGGCATAATAAAAAAAGATATTGCTTCCTTACCTTTCAAAAGCCTGCTTTGCTGAGATTTACTTTTTTCTCCTGTTATCTTCCATCTGAAATTAATGTTTGCTGTAGCAAACCTGTGGTTTAGCTGCATGGCAGTGATCAGCATGATCTGCTGGGTTTTTAGTGCTTTGCTGTGATCACCTGAGGAAGCAGCTGGCTCTGTTCTCCCACCACCCTCAGAAATGTTTGTTCCTCTGTTTTGCTCCACTTGTTATTTTCTTTCTTGTTAACTTACAAGATACCTTCAATTACAGTGGCAAAATGTGAAGGCACGGGGCACTGGGAAAGTTCTGACACTGTGGTGCCCCCTTATTACAGAGCTCTCATACATGAGTAATTCTTATTCTGGATTAATTATAGGGTCTGCCCGGTGGAACAAGTGAACATGTGATCATGAGATTTTTCTCAGGAGATTGATGGCAGGTTGCATATGAGGAATTGATGCTTTTCCTGATTAAGTTTTATGTGTAACAAATAGACATGCCATTCAAGCTGATATGGCACTTTAATGAAAGATAAACTTCATACTGAAGGGGAGGTGAGGCTGGGATTTCTCTTCCCCTAAGCTTCCAGGTGTTCCATTTTCCTGCTGTTGTTTGCACCTGGGCTCAATGATGCTTTTAGAAACTATTCCACACTTTTCTGTTTGAATAAGTGCAAATAATACATTGAAATGTTTTTAAAATAGTGGCTCTTGAATTCAAATAACTTTCTATAGACCCCACAAAATTTAATATTAAAGGTGGTGGTAGTAGTAGTAGCTGATTGCCTTGATGACTGAATACAGTTTTAGATATATACATGTGTGTGTGTGTATATATATATATAGGTGTATATATATATATATATATATGAATTTTTATTCTGTGCTCCAATACTACCATGGAAATCCAGCTCCTGTCTTGCACTGCAGAGAGCTGTCAGCTAGATTCAGATTCCCTGATTGCATGACTGCATTTCACTCTCAAGTTATGCAGATCAGGCACGCGTGCTGTCCTGAAAAAGTGTGGGGCAAGAAGTGCCAAAATTGTATTTTGGATGTACGGAAAGATTTACTTTTGTAAATCAGTGGGGTCTGTTCAACAAAGCTGAAATGTAAGGTTTTATGTCACTGGGATCCAGATAGAAGTCAGCTAGATTTGTGCCCTTTGTGAGCAAAACCAAGACTTGAAACCTTGGTCCCCTGAGGAAAAAAAATTAGCAAATAAGAATTTCTCTGAAGGCAGATCTGACTTCTGCTGCAGTCCGATAAACAGCAACTTCATTGGCCTCTTGCAAGAGGATTATGGAAAGTGTTTCCATTCCCTTCTGCTGAAAAAAACCCTCCCTTGTGAATGCCATCAAGCTGCTTGCCAGCAACTGACAATCTGAAAATCTAGACTTAGGCTTCCACCTCAGATTTCATCTTTTCCTTTCCCCATTTTGAGTACAATATCCACCATACCTATACCAGCTCTCACTCATCTATTTGCAAATGTTCATTCAATTTTCTCCCCTCTCCTTCATTCCTTGTGTAATAGCATCCTTGGCAAGGCTGTTTTGTAGAGAGAAGCAAAGCCCTCTGCAGGCTGTAGCTGCTGCACACTTGCTGAACATGGCAAGAGTGTATCAAAATTTTGATTTATGTATTTATACATGCCAAAGTCTCAGCTCCACACTGATGGGCATAGGTCTAGCTAGCAGCACTGGATGGTGTTTTTTCTTCTCTCTGTAGTCACTGCAGTGGAATGGCTCATTTTGGAGAACAGGACCCTCAAAGTGCTGTAGGGACAGGTAATTAATCAGTGTCCTTGATTGGGTTTAGGGCAGAGCTGGAGCTGCTGCTGCTATGCTGCAGAGGAGTCTGCTTCTGATTTTGGCTAAAATACAGCAAATACTGCAGCTGACAACTTCATAGGCAGGGAAAGGTGTTCAGCAGTTGGCACCTGGCTGGTAATGGAAAGGAGCAGAAAAAGCACCACCACTGTGTCTCAGGAGTGTAGGCATAGGGTGTTCAGAAAATGGGCTTCATCAGCATTATCTGATAATTTTCAGATTTTCTTCTAGAAAATTAATATCATTTTAATCAGTTTAAACTTAAGATTCCCTGATCTTATGAGTTCCATTGTCTTCATAACAGTTAACACATTTTACGTACAATGAAATATTTAAAAGAGGTCTGCAGGAAAAATAACTGCCAGTTTTTTTAACCTGCAATCTATTGTGTATTTTTTTCTTTCATGAGAATTCTTTGTATTTCTTTTATAGAGGAATTCAAAATACAGAAAAGATATTATCCAAGAATACAAGTATGAAAAATTTCAGCAATTGGTTGTTGTTTACTTACCATTATTTTTTTCTGAAATTTAACATTTGCTATACCTAGAAATGTGCTTTTAGAATGCCAGAGCTGTACACAAATATATTATTCAACTTATTCACATGAGCAGGTTAGGTGTAACAAGAAATACTATCCACATCCCTCTTGGCATAAAATATGTGCATATGCAGCAGTGTAATGGCTTTAACTGTTTTCCTCTTATAGTTCAATGGGGTTTTGGTGGAATTATCCAGGATAAATTTTAGCTAATATCTACAGACAGGGTTTCAGCAAAGAAAAATTTTTTAAGTGTTCAGTGATAGAAAATAGAAATATAACAGCCCTAAAGAAATAGTTTTAACATCTATGTGCTGATGACTCCTGTTCTGTGTAACAACCCTTTTTACAGTGACTCCTTCGGAGTTGCTCACAGGACCATGAAGTCAAGTCAGGCATTTCTGTGTGGTACCACACCTCCCAGTTTCACTTAATGACCACTGTAGTGCATGAGTTCAAAATACCCTGATGAACAACCAACAGTTTCAATTTTGCCTGGTTTTGTTGTTGTTGGTTTTTTTTTTTTTTTTCCCCCTTATGACAATAGATATCAGATACTCAAAAAGTCTTTTTAGCCTCTGCCACAGTGACAGACACAGGGAGGGAGAGTGAAGTGTCAATTCTCCATGCCCCAGTGGACTGGAGAGCTGGGGTTGCTGCAGAATGATAAAGTGCTGCCCTCCTACAAACTCCTTCCTGGCATTCCAGGGCTGTGTGGCCATGTGTGAGCAGCATCCAGATCTGCCACCATCCTGAAATGTTGTTCTCTCTACAAAAAAGGCCAATATAATGATGAGGAAATGTAGAATCAGGGATGCAGTTCTTCTGCTAGTAGTGAGTTAGATGTGTCACAAGGATCCTTTTTTTTTTTTTCCCCCCAAGGAGATTCTGCTTTCATTTAGCTCCCAAAATTGGCTGAATGCAAGTTCCTTAACTTTTTCTCCTGATACAGAGCTGGAATTTTTGCTGTTGATTTTGAGGCCCAGAGTAGAAGTCTTCTGCATAGCTATTGAAGAGCTGCAAAATATGTGCTTCCCATGGTAAGGGGGAGAGAGAGAAGGATAAAAGTTTTTAATTGACATTTTGTTCTGAAATTCCCTTGTCCTTTTACAGACAGCATCATCTCCTCTTTCCATAGCGTAGGTACAAATCTGTGAAATATCAGCAGTGTCCCAGGTATGCTATACTCTAGCAAAACTTTATTCTTAGTCCTTTAAGCTAAAACCAGTCGTGAGCTGTGTGAAAGATCCCTGGGCAAGGAGTTTAGACCGATTCTCAGAAGAGTATGCTAAAAAGGAAATCCTATGGCTCCAGAGCTGGCAGATAACTGATTCTCTCATAGTGAAACAGGTGTTTCTCCCATGCATAAAAATTAAGAATTGGAGACAGTTCAAAAGTAGTGTCATTGCTAATGGGAGGGCCGAACTGATAGATTTGCCAAGAGAGATTAAAGAAAGCTATATCCAGCTCAGCTAAGTAACAGAAAGATCCATCAATAATTCAGAGTTGTCAGCCCCAAAGTATGAGTGAGTATTTAAAACTGGAGCAAAAATACTAAGAATGACATAAGAAAGTTATATACGAAAAAAAAATAGGTAGCAAGAATAAATACACTGAATAGCAATGAAAAATGTTAGACCAAGAAGTGGTTCTCTAAAGAGAGGGATTGCACGCATGACAATTACAACTTAGGTTTGCTCCATGGTTTTGAATTCCTCAAATTTGTAAGTGAATAGGGCAAAAATGCTAAAAAGGATGTATTTTAATGCATGGAGCAATCATGTGTTGAAGGTAGGTGATGGGAATGATCCCTTCTGGCTCTTCAATACCCTTTGTGCCCCATGCACTTTAACTGAGGCTCACTGTGATCTTATCTATGAAAAGTAATATCTTTGTGGGAACCTGAACTGTGATATTACCAGCTCTGCTCTGAGGATCTTATATATACCACTTCATCAGAGATATTATTGACAGTAAGTGCTTTTACCACTTTTATATATTCTCCTTGTGAGTTGTTTTACAGCAAGGCAGCTAAATCAAGAGAATTTTTCCTGACCAGCTGAGCAGCTGATAAGTCTCCTTACAAGCACTTAGGTGAATTCAATGCACTAGGATGATAAAAAGGTGGGTTAGGACAAAAGCAGATGTCAAAACATAACCCTCTGCTCTTTCCATCACCTCAAAGGCTGTGTCCCACATGTAAAATTGCTTGGGATTGGAACCCCACTTTTCCCTAATTCTTTTGTTCAGAAAGTCCATCTGATCCTTTTCAGGATTCATTTGCCCACTTCTTATCCTCTGCTTTTGTCTCCTATTTCCCTCCCTTGTTCTCTGCGCACCAAGATCCTTTTTCAGGCTGAGTCATTATCCTGTTAAATTACCCTGGGAAGGGCTTTTTTCTCAGTCATGTCTTACTCAAGTGGTGCCTGTAGGAAGATCAGAACAAACCATGCTAGGAAGAGCTCTGTGAGTGGCAGTACCTGTAGGACAAGCATATAAATTGTATTGTTTGTTAACTGCAAATTCTTCCCTTGTGCAAACTTCTATCCCTTATTCCTTGCCTGTTTAGACAGACATAAACCTCCACTAGGAGGAGAGAAAAAAACATTCTTGACAATTTCCAGAGCCTGTAGATTAAAACTGGCCCAGTCCTGCATTTGTGTGTGTGTGTTGTGTGCACTTTGAAAAGAATTTTCTTTGTCCTGTGGAGTCCACAGATAATATGGCTCCCTTTCTGCTCCAAAATCTGCAGAAATCCTCCCCCTGCCATGGCTACAGATGGAAACAGGAAATACTCCCTTGCCAGGCCTGCAGTAAAAAGGAATGTGTCCCAAATGCAATCATTCCTTGTGTACTACATCTTGTGAGCAAGCAGACGGTGTGGCTTGCTTCAGTAACTTTTATATGTAAACAGTCTTTAAAAACATAATCTACATTGTCAAAGCCTAGTCTAAATGATGTACTGACATTGCTTACTTTGATATGCTGACTTGGTTTTCAATTCTCTCTGGATTGCCTGGCCCCACATGGCCTTTTTGTGTTTTGTTTACTTTTCACTTAGCTGTCACATATTTATTCCCATTAGAGGTACAAAGTCAATGGATTCAGCCTAGCTTTACAGCTTAGTTGCCTAATAGAGCACAGGGAAAAAGCTAAATGAAGCCAAGCAGAGGGGCTGGAGAAAAGCAGAGGAATTCTTCAGGTCTGACATAGAGACCAAAGAAACAGAAAACCAGCAAAAGATCTGGGTCTGGTAGAGCACCTAGAGATTACTGTTTTTTCAGAAAAAAAGCATGATATGTCTGGAAAGCAGAAATTAATTGATTTGTATAGACTGATTTTCTGTTTTTAAAGGCTTGCTTCTGAATAAATGCTTAAATTTTGTATACATCACATATATTTTTTTTTTTTTTTAAATCTGGATTTGTTTCAAATGTGAATGAATGGGGAAATGTTACACTTTTTCAGTGTAATGAGCTGGTTGGATTTATCTTACTCAAACAGTTAAAATGGCTTACATGATCTTGTTCTGTGAAAGTCTTTGAAGATATGTAAAAATGCCCCATGCTGAGAAAAATAATCCCGAAAAATCAATTTGGTGTGATCTAACCCACAGAACCCATAAGACAAATGGGTGTTTGTGAAGTCTGTCACAGCTTGAAGCATGACTGAAATGTGGACTACCCTGAACGGTGGTCTTCCCTCTGGATAGCCATGCCTACCCTGCCATGCTTCTCCCAATGGGAATACCTACCCTCCCTCCAAATGATTGTTTTTAGAGCTCAAAGAGAAAACAGTGGGGGGATTTCATGTGGAATTTAGTCTTGGGGGAGGGACCTTTGGTGGTGTTTCCTTTGTTCCCTGAAAAGGGACAGTCCATATTGCCTCCATGGCACTGTGTCACTGATGGCACATTGCTTTCAGGTCACATTTCTTCCATTTGAGCCGAGGTGCTCAGCCCAAGCCCTTCACGGCACCGTGTCTGGGCACTTTTGGTGCTGGCAGCACTTGGGCACCCAAACTTCACCTCCTTTAAAGAGCAGATTGTGCTGAAACTGCCCCATTTCCAGGTGCACTGACCTCCTTCCTGACCTGGCAGTCCATAGGCTGAGCTTTGCCTCTGTTTGCCGCAGGTGAAATACGGGAACTATGCCTTTGTGTGGGACGCGGCGGTGCTGGAGTACGTGGCCATCAACGACGCGGAGTGCTCCTTCTACACGGTCGGGAACACTGTGGCGGACAGAGGATACGGGATCGCCCTGCAGCACGGCAGCCCCTACCGAGACGTCTTCTCACAAAGGTAAGCCTTTGGAGTAGGAGGAGCAGGTTTCTCTCAGCTCTGGACCCTTCTTCTAATTTAATTTTCGGCAAAGGAAAAACGTCTTGTATTTGCGATCCACTTCATCTCTTGTGTACACATTCATTTTCTCAGAGACATTGAGTTATTCACTTTTCTAGAAACTGCATTAGAAACACTTTGTGTTGCTCTTATTTGAATTGTTCTTGTTTTATTTGAAAAACATTAATGAGATAAACTCAACCTCATTAGCAGGAAAATGAGGAAAGTGTTGCTTCATTTGTTATAGAGAGTCAGCATAACTCAACCCTTCCTATTACAGAAGCCCTTTCTTAAAGAAAAAGAAAGAGAATTTGGACACTGATGGGAAAACTAAAGGGGATGAACAAGAATATTTGATATTCTGGTGGAAGGACCCCTATTAGTACCCAAAAGCATAGGTGCTTATCCCCATACTAATCAACCTCTTGGGCTACAAAGTGAAATCTCTAGAGATACTACTGGTACTGTGTTGCTACTAGGACTAGAAATACTAAATTAATTGTATGTGTTATGCCTTTGCATATGTATTTGTGCTTCGCTCCAGTACTGATTTCTAAATCAGGATGTGTGTGAAAAGTAAAAAAAACTACTAAACTTTTATAAAGTGTAATATCTGCAGTTTAGCACTTAGGAGAAGACGTGAGCTAGTCTCCTGATCTTTTTTTTCATTCTGAATCTGATCTGTCAGCCTGGTTTCTGTTGGTTTGTGTTATGTGTATGAACCAAAATTTTACAGTTGCTGCAATGGGATTTCTGTTGTGTGGCTGCCAGGTAAACATACAAAATATGCTTAATTTGGGTTGGTGGCTTTGCCTTTGTCCAAAGACTGCGGTGGGGGAGAAAGTAGCCAGTAAGTAACATTGTGCAGATCCAGAGGAATCACTCTCTGCTCACACCTACTGCATGAACAGGGAAGACTTGGATTCTTTGAATCTGTTCCACTTTGGGAGTGATATTGCTGAATTTTGTGCTAAGGTAACATCAACATAATAAAAAAATTCACAGGATCAACAAAAAATTTAATGAAATGTGTATATGCTTTTCATATTACAAAGAGTATTAGAGCCAAATATTTACCAAATACTGTAATACTCTCATATTCCAGCTGTGACCAGACTGGCTCTGCTTAAAATCTCTGGCACTCTACTGTCTGGGGTCTCTAAGCAAAACAAAGGAGTAGAATTCCTTCCTGTAATCTTTTGAAGAAATTCTTCCACCTGTTAGAGTTTCCAGGTGCTTGTCAAGGTGTTAAGTCATCGTCTCCACAGCCTTATCCATGTAAGCCTGAGTACAAAAATTGGAAGATGTTAGGGAATTTTACAGTCTGTGTCTTTCTTACAAAACACAGTGAAACTGCCAAGCAACGTGGCACGGCTCACGCCCGCATTCTTCATGCCCACCACTGCTGCTCTGCAAGTCAAGGTGGATGCATCCAAAGTGCCCTCAGAGACTGTTTGTGACAGGATTTATGTACTGGGTATAGCTCTTGGCATAGGGGGGAAGTGGTTATGACTGATTCTGTCTTCTTGGTCACGGTATTTGGTACAGGGAGAGGCTGGGTTACAGCTTCTTGTGATACACTGCCTTCAGCAACTCCTGGATCATTGGTCTGTGCAGGCCTGACATTTCCAAGTACAATTTTATTTCATAAGAAAATTTTGGCTTTTCAGCGTATTATTATATCTTGGAGCTATAGGAAAGCAGAAGGAAGCATAAAAATTTGCACATATATAGGTATTTTTATCTGAGGATCTTCGAAGCAATACTTAAATATTAGCCTCTCAGGAAAGCAAATGCTATTTCCACTTAATGCTTAGGGAATCCATAGCATCAGGAGACTTAAATGAAATCCCAAGGTCATATGTTGTCCCCTGGTGGAATCAGGAATCATAGGCACTCATTTTTGATTTCCTGCTAACGTTGTCAGAGTTCAGGTAGATGAAGAAGGGGATTATTTGTCAGATAGTGGGCCACAGGAGGATCTGGACAGATATGCAGAACTTAGCACTGGTGAGAAAATAACTCATTACATTAGCAGGAATAATGGCTGAACAGAGAAACTGGAATTTGCTTGGAGTGATACTACCACATGCAGAATTTAGAGAGCCTGAGATATATATTCTGAAAATGTGTGTGCTGCTGTGCTTATATTCTTATTTCTGTATTATGAGAGCATATTATATAGCATTTCTAATTATGTCCATAAATATAAATTTACAGTTTGAAGCAGTGAAAGACGATATAAGAACAAACATGAAAGAGAAATCATGCTTACAAGGTAGCTTACAAGGTTTTGTTCTTAACACCCTTCTGTACTGTTCTTTAAGTTTACATCCATGTGGTTTTCATACATCATCCTTACATTTCTTCCTAATGAAAAGGCTCAACAACCTTCAGCAGCTGCAGCCTGCATGCTAAATAGAGAGAGGAATAGATTCATTGTATAGGATTAGCAAATGTTCACATGAATATTTCGCATTTTTAACGCAGCAGGGAACTGGTTTATATCTATTGGCACTCCTTGATCTTTCCCAAAATAAATATATTTATGTGAAAATACAGGCCTTCTCTTTTAAGAAATTTCATATAAAACCGTAAGCTGCACAGTGTTAAATCCCTAGGGCGCAGCTGTGAAAGGTCTGGCAAGCTTACAGGAGATTTTGTTCTCTGTGCAGGAAGCACAGGCAAGCGTTTAAAACTTTTCAGTACCTTTTCCGAACATTCAGGTGATTCCCAGAGAAACAGGAAAAGAGACGGAGCGGTGTAAACACTCACACCTTCTCTCTAAAGCTACGCAGCATGAGCTGCAGTCAAGGTAACACTGGGGTGAAGTTTACCAACAGGAAGCAGTGTTTAAAAGGTGTCTTTGAGACCCTTCTTTTTCACACACACAAAACAATCCCTTCTATGTCCAAACAAAGACATGAGCAGCAGTGAATGGCCTGACTGCGACATGAGATTGGCTTTTTGCTGCACGGGGATGGCAAAGCAGCCAGCTGGGGTCCCACACAGCATCTGTGACCCCACACAGGCCCTGCCTAGTGCTTTCTCTGAAAACAGATGCTTTGGGTCCATCCTGAAAATAGGTATGTGGCTGTAACACAAATAATATAGAAAATAAGCTGGGTAATATTTGAAAGAAGGAGCTGTCGTAGCCATCCCAATGACTTCATTCGTGTTGCAAATGTTAACAAACACAAGTGGTTGGTGATGTGCTCAGGTAGATGGATGTCCTCTTTCCTTTGCCACTAAGACTTAACCTTCTAAGCACCAGCAGCCTGCAGGCAGCATGTCAGTTTTCCCTCTCTGTCTATTTTTCTTTCAAGGTAATGACAGGGGCTGTAATAATAGGAACTGCCAAATTTCCTAGGAGAGCTTGAAAAGGATGTGTCTTTTGGTTCATGAGGAGCTGTGTGGTGACACTAAATTTGACACCTGTTAAGAATTCTTTTCAGCCTTAAGCTTTAAAAGTTCCATTGCACCCTTAGGAGGTATAAATATAATTGCAGACGCTTTTCAGAGTATTTCATAGGATGTCTGTGCTTCCTGCAGTGCTGCAGCAAGGCTCAGGTGCTGCGCTGGTGGCTGGATTTTGGTGGGGGTCAAGGAGGGGTGGCAGCAAAGTGCTGGAATCCAGCATGTCTCCAGTTTCTCTGCTGTTTCACTCTCTTCTCCTGCACTACAGTCCTGGCTGCACAGCACACTAGAGGAAAAGGGACAGGAAGCACTAATTCCATGCCCAGCAGCCAGCTTTTCACTTAAGTAACTGGAACCTGCCAACACCCAAAACCACAGGAAAATCAAGCTATAGATGTTCTGCACCCCTCGTATTCCAAAGAGCATCCATGTGTGTTCTGCCCCTCTAGGTCAAAGGAAACAGTGACAACAGGAAGAATAAAAAAGAAAAGGCAAGCTTGCCTTTAGAGCCCACAGTGTGGGACTCTTTCTTCTTCATCAGCTGTGTTTCCACAATTGCCCCAGCCAAGCACAAGCTCATGGACACCTAAAGTTGTCTGTGTGCCAAGAGGAGCAGCAACACTTCCATAATTCCTGGTGGTTGTCTGTGGGAATGGGGTATGTGAGGGCAAAATGTATGGAATTTACGACTACCATATAGCTTCTGCAGAAACCCCAGTCTGAATTTGACATTATGCACTAAATCACAGTGAATTTGTGCTCTTGCTAGAGAAGTCAATCACATCTTTTTGTCCTGAGGGGGGAAAAGAAACGGACACTTATAATGATTTCCTCATGCCAAGCCCAAAGACACCTCCCTAGCTGCAAGTGGTGTGTTTTCAGATATCCAAAACTCTGGAGGGAGAGAAGAGAGCTATTGTATGGCATTTCAGACTGCCCCTTAGCAAATCATTAGCCAGCTGCTTTAAATAAATGCTATGGATATTCTCCTGTCCTTTTTACATCTCATCAGCAAAATCCTGAGTCTTAGAAAGTTCCTGCCCTGAGCCATAAATATGTGTTCTTCCTGTCTCCTCACCATTAATTCTCCCTCCTTAAATTTTCATTCTGTGTCTTGGAGGTCACTTATGTCCAAAGACTCCAGTGCAAGGAAAATTACTTTATTCCTAACTACCTTGATTTTTCTCTGCCCTTGGGACTATGTACCCCATTCTTTGAGAAGATCCCCCTATTTTTTTTTTTTTAATATTCTTTTAAAGAAATCCCAAGGAAGTGTTACTTATTCTCTGATTTACCTTTTACCAGCTATATGGAAAATAAGAGTTTTGGATTATACCCTAACCCTGCAGAGGATTAACAATAATGATGTAATTGGATTTTTCATTATTAAATACGGTGATCATCTGCAGAATAGTGGATGTCTTAGTAAGAGATAACTTTGCTTTGTCTTGGTAGTTTGCTAAGAATTGAAATCCTATTATGAGCTGTACGTATAACATTCTGAAACATATAGTGGACAAACTAGTAAAATCTACCTAAATCTACCCGAAGCAGGTTTTTTTCTGATCATTCCAGAAAATTAAGTAACTCTCCATGTTGGGAGAATTACTTGACTTCAAGCTAAGTCCTGAATTTAAATAGAAGAGTTTCATTTTGAGAGTCTGCTCTTAGATCATGTCACAACCTCATATAACTGAATTTACGTTAGTGAGAGGAAAAAATAATCAAAATTTATTCCAGGTTTCTGAGCAATCTGACATGAGAATCCAGTCTTAATTTATTCAGATATTCATTGTTAATGAAAGCCTTAACTTTAGAGTAGCATAGAGTAACAGGGTAGTTTCTCAGATAACCAGGATACTAAATAAAAAAATTAAATCATACCCAAGGTAATATTTCTTGACCACCCAAAATAACCAGTCTATCCTATTTTTTGCTGTCTATATGAGGCTTGTAGGGGTAAAACTGGGAATTGCACCAGGCTCTAGGTCTCAAAACACATCCATCCTCCTTTTTGCTGACCCAGGTCCTCCAAGACAAGCTGCAGCTGCCCTTCATGCCAGGAAACTCACCTTGAGGAAGCGCTGCTCAGCCAGCTGCCTGCCCCCGGGGCTGCAGAGTGCTCACGCTCTGCTCACCTTACTCCGGGCCACTGGGTCCAGGCTGAAGACCTGTAACCTCAAATGGATTACAAGAAAAGATGCAGCTTCATTCTGATTGTTAAAAATGGCATTCCTTACTTCATGAGAAAGCCCTAACAGAAAGTTTTTGTCCCTCTGCTATTCCCTCTTCTTTTTTCTACCAAGCCCACAAGCATCTGATGCAGGCTTACAGTGCTCTGCAATCCTGTCCGAGCAGTGCTAACAGCTTTGCCCAAGGGCCAGGTGATCAGACACTGTCCCTTCATCCTCTTCCACTGACTGCCTAATGCAGAGCTCCAGGTTCTGGAGATTGCTGTGCTGTCATCAGAAGGGTTTCCTGGCTTTATTACCTGTCCCCATCTCGCTTGCTCGAGGGGGCTGCTGGCTGCAGGACTGCAGAGAAGCCGTGGCTCCCACACGCCACGCTGTCAGAACTGGAGAAATGGCTTTATTGATTCCTGATGCTGTGCACCTGGTGCTTGCAGGTCTCACTGTAAATTCATGCCTAGCAGCTGAACAGGATGGAGAAACACAGACTTTAGCAACTTCTTAATCTCCCCTGATATTAACTGATGATATAGATTAAAGGATTCTGCAGCAGATCTGGAGTTTATTATATACACATAGTAAAAAAATTACTCAGTCAAAACATATAAAGGCAGTGAGCAGATTAGGGCTTTTTAAATATACCATAACATTAATTGATGGGGTGAGTTAACGAGTCATGAGGTAGCAGCACTGAGAAGAAGCATGAGAAAGAAAATCATAAGGAAAGGCATTAGATCTTCTTGCATTCTCACACAGCACAGAGCTATGAGCAACAGAGCGCTGCCTGCCTGCTTCACCATGGAAAGGCACCTCTGCATCCAAGCAGTGCTGTGGTGAAGGAAAACTTTTCAAGACTGCTGCTGCATGTTGGGAAAAAAAAAGGTACCATGAAAAAGGCAGCTTCATTCTTTCTCTTTGTCCTAATCAATGCTCACTTTCAGAAAGGGCCCTACATTCAAAGTTTCAGAAAGGCAAGCCAGGTAAGGGTATGCTTTTGCATATTAATTCCCCATCAGTACCCATGAACCGCCCCAAAGAAAACAGTCTAATTCTGATGTGTTCAATTACCAGCAGAGAGTACTTTGCAAGCTCTTTCTTACTACTTGCTCTCCAATTCTCCAGCCTTAGGCACCTCAGACTTGGCACAAAAAATGGCCAGATATTACCCAGCGCAGTCAGTGGAAACAGTGTTGCTCATCCAACTATATAGAAGCGACATTTATTGTAAGCTGAGTTGTTCATGTGTTTTAAAGTTTTATGGAGTGACTAAGTGCATGGCTGCAGAATTTGAAACTGCTTGGTTATAAATCTGATGACAGTAAAGTAAAAGAAGTCTCAGTGAGTAGCTTCCCACCAAGAACTTGCCTTTTATGAATTCCTGAAGCAAAGATCAGGTTTACCATCAGTGCACACTGTCCTGTAGTACAGTTTTTTTTTTCTTTTCTGGCTGCCTTCTCTAATGTGTGCATCAGTCTTGAGAGGAACAGGTGTAACTACTTACTCTGGCTCAGCTGAGCAGCAGGATTGCCTTTAAAGTGGGGTGGAAAAGTGCAAAGCTTTCCCTGGAAATAGGAAGGGACCAGTCATGCAGCTGCCTTGATGATAGAACCATAATAACCCACGTAAGGGTTTAGCCCAGCTACCCCACACCAGCACTACTTTCCAAAGGTTCCCAGCCCTTGGCCTTAGTTCTCAAAACACTGGTCAACCTATCCAGTTAAAATTATCAGGAGTAGCAAAAGAGCAAAGAGTAATACATCTTTGCTAATCCATTTTGTTGCCTTAAAATATAATTAACCTTTAGCTGGACCATAAAGCTCATTTTCAGCTAGTCCTGTTTTCCAGATCAAAATAAAAGGCCTGAAAATAAAGTTTGTTTTCAAAGCTGAAGTGAACTTGATGGAATGACAGCTGGAAGGATTTATCCATATCTGAGCTAAGAATTTTGCTTCCACCAGTGGAACTGCTGCAACAGAGGCTACCCCAGCCTGCAGAGATTTGCCCTGCTGTAAAACACCAATCTGCTATTTGTCACACATTCTTGAATCATCTGTAAGCGAAGAAGGTGCTAGCCTTGGTTTATGACTTCAGCCAAGTTCAGGGGTAGGGAAAGGGAAAAAGAGCATGTGGAAACTCTCCAGAATGTAGAGCCAAGGAAGAAGGGTAGCAGGTTTCCTGGCAGAGCTGTCTTCTCTTGCTGAAATAGGATACGAGGAAGAAGAAAGCTTCCTCGTATCCTATTTCAGCAAGGGAAGACAGGAACAGAGGGAGTGAGGCAGCATGGATGGGGAGGAGCTGAGTGCTCCTCGGTGATTCTTGGAGAGCGAAAAAATCAAGCCTTCTTTAGTGCTCAGCTCCATGTAGGAGGAGATCAGCAAAGTGAGAAATCTAAAAAAATGATCCAGAGAAGTCTTCTGCTGTGTCTCAGAGTAATCCCATGGGGTAGGTTGCTCTAGGCTGCTCCCCAAGGAAATAATGAAGAACCTGGGAAGAGAAGCCAGACTGTTTGCCCAGCAGGGTCACCGGTATGTCAGAGTGCAGTGGATAAAGAGGTTTGGATCAGTTTGAAGATGAAGATGGGGTGGGGAAGCCTTTTACTCTCTGATTCCTGTGTAGTCTTGAGGAAAAAATATTCTAGTGATGAGCTATTATGAAATTGGAAAGCCCTCTGCCCAAACCCCAAAGAAGACTTGGTGGTGGCAGAGAGGCTTTGCAGGGTTAAAACAGACAGAAGCATTTTCTGACATGAACCAGCTGGATAATGTTGGAGACTCTTGTTTGCACAATGTGGTTTATATTCTGCTTTAGTGCCAGTGGTGTTAGGTTAGCCCAGAGTAAGGCAGAGCCCTGATCCCAGCCATCATAGTTTTGATGACTGTCCTAAAAACCAAATGCCTTTCCAGACCCAAGTTTTCCACTTAAACATGGTGTGCAAGCAGACAGAAATGATGATATGGCCAAGGAAAAACTGTGTTTGCCATTTTATTCATAAAACACTTTTGCAAAGTGCATTTTGTAATTTGCCATTGTAACCACCTGCACGGAGAGCTTTCAGGGCAGAGCTCTGACACTGTATTTTGTTCATACTTTGACTGCTCAGCTAAAACTTCCATTTCTATGCATTTATTCTGCTTCACACATTATGTTATCAGTCACTTTCAATATTTCAAAGTCACAGCAGTCCTTTTCTGACATGCATTTGCCAGAATGAACTGCCTTGACTGCTGTTATTACAGAGTGCAGTTCCTGACTAAGGGAAAATACTTATATAGAACCAGAATATTGAAATTTCTCAGAAAAAAAAACCAATAGATAAAACAGAATAAAATTAGAGTCAATGAACAGAATACATGCTTTAAATGACCAACCATATTAGGAAAAAAAAAAAGGCGAGGGGGGAGAGAATGGAAAGGCAGAATTTATAACCAAATATAATTAATCAGGAAAAGTTTGCTCTTTCAAATTCATATGCAAGGTATTGATAATGGCACTCTTCAGCCATCTGGTAGTAAATCAGAAAAGTACGTCATACTTGGACTTCCTCTCAATCAAATACTTTATCATATCCCTCTAGTGATCATCTTCAATAGAGGGATTTTAATAATAAGCCAGTTATAGTCACAGAAAACCATCACAAGGGGTTTTGGCCTACCTGGAACATGTGCTTACACTCCTGATTAAGTCCTAGTGGCAATAATTTGTCATGGCACATCAGCGCATCTCCCTCTTGCACGTCCTTAACAGCATGTACAGGCTTTGCCAGCTCACTCTGAAAGCCCTCACAGTTAAGGGCTGAGCCAGGGGAATTACACTTGTTTGGAAAGGTTATGATTCTTTCATTCTTATTGCAATTGAAAAATATCTTTTTTCCTTCTATTTGCTACTTTTGTTTTCAGCCGAAATAATAGCCTAACAGCTGAATTTCCAAAGCAGTGAGGAAAAGCTGCCACCTAATTACCTGGCTTTGTAGATAAGTACATGCTCCAGCTGCTCCTACCAAAGCAGAAAGGTTTCAGCTAGTGACAAGGATTAAAAGGAAAAATAACTGTATTGGCTGTTGTTTCATAGGTGGTACACCTCTACAGAACCAAAGAGATCATGAGTATCTCAAAGACATCAGATTTCTACAGAAAGCTGATAAGATAGATAAGCTATGTTAGGATTTGTTTGTTTAATTAAAAATTCAATTATTTTTTAATTAAAAAAGAACAAACAAACTCCATTACAGTAATATTTGGAGAGAAAAGCAGCAGAGTTATTAGCACTGTTTTGCAGCCTTGAGAGCAGGGATTAGAAGTTCCTGACCCAGGATTGATTTTTTTTTTTTTTTTTGGCTTTGTCTGGGATATTCCTACAGCAACACATGAGAGAAACCATGAAGAAGTGAGCCTTGAGGTAACTGAGAAATAGATGCTTTATTTTTACTATTGTTTGGTTGTATTAATTTCCTTGGGTTTGGGGAGATTTAGTTAATTAGCAGCGGATCTTCAGATCATGGAATTACTCCAGATTTATACTGGTTTAGCTGACGGGAGAATTTAATCCTATAATATGCCTTTGGCATCATTTAGATGTAAGGCTTAAGATTAAGGTCCCCATGAAACAGGGAATTTATGTTCATTTCTTTTCCTTACATTGTGAAGTGCTATGCAAAGCTACAGAAATGTGTCAGCTCTGACAGTCACACTTGGGCAGCAATCAGGGCTTTCAAAAAGCCATTGGGCTTCACCTGCAGCATCAAATTCCCTTGTGTTCTTCCATTTTATATCAGTCTCGAGGGAAATCTAAAATCCATAGAAGAAAAGAAATTGAAAAAGAAGCACGGTTAAAGCCCTGAGGAAGTGAAAGTTTCTTGATCTTCTTCATGTCCCTCTTGAGTTAAAAACACTCATTTTTAATTTTTTTAAAGTAGCAGTCTTGCACCAGATTAAACATACAAGGCCTCTTGAAAATACAAAATTTGAGAAAGAACCACTGACAGGTGTTTAGCACAAGAAATATATCCATGGTTGTATATGTAAGTAAGTATATGTAAGCTGTGCTGGCAGCAGTGGCTATGTTTTATTCTCAGCCCTAAAATGAAATATTTGTGTGTGTGGCTGGGCTGGTAGCAGAGAGCTTGGCTTTGCAAGTGAAGAGTCTGTCACTCCAGCTTGCCACAGGACACTCAGCTCAGGGGGGATGAACAACGTGTCCAAGCTGACAGCATCACTTGGATGCTGATCCTTGCTTCTCCCACTAGTTGTTTTCTTGCCATTTTCTCAGCTTTTACCAGTGGTTTATTGCTTACTTGCTCTGAGGCCTTCTTTGATAGAAGAAATCCAGGGTGGCTTTGGTGCTGGAGTGTTTTTAAGGGCTAAGTTTAGGAGTAGAGCCTGCTTTCATGGAGAGCTGCAATAACTGAGATGAAAGGAGGCAGCAGGGCTGCAGAGCTGGCACAGCTGCAAGCTGGGCACAGACACAGCTTCCTTCCTCTGGCTCCTGCCAGCTTTATTTCAAATTACCTGGTGCCTTAGTACTGCTGCCTGTTTCCTTTTTTCTGCCCAAAGTGTTTTCCTACTGGTGCTTCACTTAACACAGGCCCTTTTGGCTGTTTCAGTGTTGTGAAGCAGCCTGTTGTTCCTTGCCCTGCCAAACAGGGGTCATGGGCTGTGGGGGCACCCTGTGGGGTGAAGCCCTGGGTGGGTTCAGGGGGGTAACCCACAGGGTGGCTGGGCACACTCTGGAGCTGGGAGGTGCCTATCCTCCTGGGGTAGTGGTCTCCAAACCTCCTCAGAAACAAAACTGGTGTTTGGGGTCAGGAGTCTTGCTGGTTGTGAAAAAAGTGAGGATTTCTATTTCCTTTTTTTCCTCCTCCCATTTCCCAGAGGTGTAAGTGGTTTTCCCATTCATGGGGCTGAACTGTTGTCGTCTTTTTGCTTGTGTTGAAAAGAAAGCCTGCGTAAAGAGTCTCACCAGGAGACTTCTGTCCTAGGCTGGCAGGACTGGGAGCACACTGTGCTGTGCACCTTTCAGCCTATTGCAATTTAAGATGATTCCCACAGTGCTGCATTTCAGGTTCAGTTCTGAAGATTTGCTTGCTCACCGAGAAGCTTTCTCATCCCCCACAGGCATTGCATACCCAGTAATACCTTTTTCTGAACTGAGGAAAAAGTAGAGATGCCAGTCCTTCAGCTTGCCTTGGCAATGATAAGCTCCTTGCTGAAATTTTCAAATGTTACATCCCTTTAGATCACTAATATAGCCTATCCCATTCAGCTGGAATTATCACAGGGCTGAATCTTAATAGTAATGGTGCAGGTTATCTCTGTGTAAATAGTGCCAGATCTTTATTCAGCAGGAGAAATGCTGCAGGCCTGCAGTGATATATTGATCTGGATAAACAAGATAGTTTGTTCCTATCTGGAGATGCCTTCTTAAAGTTCAGTTTGTGGTGCTTGCAGGTAAAACTGATGATTTAATGTTCCTGGATATGGCAAAATACCTGGTGTGCTGCCTAGAAACCAAAGGATTTTTCTCTGTAGGCCTGGTGCTGGACTTCCTGAGCCTCTTGCTGCACTGCCAGCACTAACACAAACATTGCATCTGGGCAAAAAGGGTCCTTATTTGTGTTTGCTGTTCTCTCTGGCAGCCTGCATCACTTCCCTTTGGGCTTAGTTAGTGGTGCTTTCCTTGAGTCAGTGTGCTCTGACAGCAGGGCTGCAGGAAGCTTTCTTGGAAACATTTGTTTTTCTAGAGAATTGTTTCCTAGCTGGGGCTTTATTGCCTGCTCTGAACTTGAGTTTTCTCAAACAAATTTCAGCTCTGTTTCCAGGCTTGGAATTTTAACCAATTGGAGTCATTTATGGTTGAAGTGGGGAATTGTATGATATTCTGGGATTATTTTTTGACTCAAAATAGGAAACAAATTAAAAACTATGCAGAGATAGCTTAAAGGCCTTGTCCATCAGAACTGCTTCTCTTAGCAGGCCACTTCTCCTGAGCTAACCTGTCTGCTCCATGCTAACACAGTGGTTAGCTAAATTAGCTAGAGTCAGCTGGATACTTGAATGTCATTAGAAACTGAAATTTTTGTTAGAGTTGAAAGTGAAAACTTATTATTTGATAGAAAGAAATAAGAAAAAATGCTTATAATAACTCCAGAATCAGCCATCGTAAAATGATGAAAGTCCGAATTAAAGTTTCACATCAAAGAAACCTGAAGGTAAGGGATGCAGTTAATTCAGGCATGCAACTCCAAATCAGCCTTATAATGATGCCATGCAGTTAACCTATGCTTATAATTAATGTATTTCCTTAGTTATTAGAACTTGAGTAGATAAAAACAAGTGTGATTTTTTTCTTTTCAATTTTGTTGGAACTTGTTAGATTTTTGTCTTCAGATGATTGGAAGGCCAGTCAGCTGAAAACTTAGGAAGTTGAAAATGCATAGGAGGAAGGTGCCAATCCTGATTTGTGTTCTGAAAATTTTTCTCTGGCTTTTTCTACGTCAGTGTGACATTCTTTGTAGGCCAGGCTAAGTGTTGCCATGGCCTTTCCAGCCCCAGTGTCAGCAAATCTCCTCACCTCATTCTAAACCTCCCTTTTCTGACATCACCCTGCTGCCTTTCTCCTCCAAGCTTATAGTTTGCTCCTTTGCAGGATCTCTCCATCCTATCCAGGGCACTAAGGTCACCCTGAGCAGCATATGTGAATACTCCAGGCTGGGAAATGGATAGCCCTGGGACACTCGAGGGATCCTCCAGATTGCTCACTCTCCATACCATGAAACCACAACTAACTTCCCGTGGTGTGTTTGACTTCATTACGTTACTTATTGAATTTTGCTGGCAGTATTGCTTTTGTCCTCTTGGGACCAGCATCAGTTGTCATGGCAATTACTGTCAGGTGGCTGCAGCTTGTGTGCTTGGAGGAGCGTAGGAAAGCTGATGGCCAAAAGAAGTCTCAGTTCAAAGAAGAATAAAATGTCACTTACTCATACTGCTTAGTGACCAAAATTCTGGGGGCTGCAGCAGCTGGGAGATAGCTGGATTTCAATCAACATCCTGTTGTGTCTTTCAGTTTAGCTCCTAGATTAATGTTATTGGTTTGGTTTTTAATAATCATGATGACATTTGAAATGACTGATGAAGGAAATGGGTCACTCTCTATGAAGTCATTCTTCAGGTTGCTGTAGGATTCATACATCTGCCCATCATGCATGGAGTTTGGCCATTTTATACAATGAAACAGTTTACAAAGGAGCCCCAAGACATGTTTGGAAAAACAAGGAGTCTTTTTAATGTCCCTTAGCCTGTGTTCCTAAGCCTGTGCTTAGCCCCAACATCCTGGTGCTCTGGGAAAGAAAAATGGCAAAAGTGGAGGCTAACTGGACATCTCCTGTCATCTGTGTTACACTGTGGGCACAGCAGGCAGGAATTTCTGTCTCAGTGCTTTTGGACTTTGGGCCTGCCTGTTGACACTTTTAACATGGATTGTTTGAGTTGGTTTATTAAGTTAGTCTGAAAATTTCTTTGCATAAGCTTGAAGAAGATCCATGTGTGATAAGTATGGAAATTTTGTTTGTATTAACTGAGAAAGTTGAAGTCCTTGTAAACAAATATAAATTGATAGACAAAATGCAAGATAAAGGAAATTATGTAAACACGTCGGGTGCTCATAAGATTAATTTATCAATGCTCTTTTCTGTAAAACAATAACAGAGAAAATTAGTAGAGTGGGGCCTTGGAGCAGTATTACATTATATAGCAATCCAAACATGCTCTCCTGGGACCTTTTCTTAAAATGACTAAAATCCCATTCCATGCAAAACAAGTCTGGAAAGAAGAAGTATGTATTAAATTTGCTCACTTTATGGCTTCATGGATGGGATCAAATTAATTTCTTACAAAATTTGGAGAAAATGTTTTGCAGTCCTTTCAAGATAGATATTTCCTAATGGGAAAAACTGTGTCTCTGGCACGTCGTGCTGTGAATTTATCATCTTGCTGAGCAACTGGACACAAGTTTTGAAATATCCCAGACTGCTTGATGGTCAGTTTGTGTTAAGACAAAGAGGAGTAGAAGGATCTTTAGGTGGTTGATTGGCAAAAGTCTGGACAAACATCATCTACTTCTGTATTGGGAGGGAAAAGAAGAGACTTTGCACACATGGTTATCACATATGGATCAGTTTTGCAGCAAGGAGGCTCTGTCCCATCCTGCTGAAGTCACACAGCCACTTTTCCAGCCCCTTTCTCAACCACAGACTTCGGAAAGCCACAAAGGTTTTTGCCATATGTTGGGTAGCATTTTAGAGCCTCTCAACAGGGGATGTATCAATATTGATCTTGTGCTAGAGACTGCATTTCTTGATGATTCACTCTTTTGTATCAGACCCCTTTAGAGGAGAAAATGGGCTAATAATACTCATTTCACCAGGATCTCAGGGGAATGGAAGCAGGTTTTTTGTCACACTTGAGCTGACAGTTTTCTGATTGATGGCATTTATGGGAAGTTGAAAGAGGATTAAAGTCTCATGATGCTGGTTTATTTCAAGAACATGACATGTTCAATATGATAATAAAGTGGGAATTTTTGTTCTGTGGCTTTTATGGGCTTGGGGTTGTTTAGGATGAAATTATGGATAAAGCCATAGCTGAAGTCAGCAGTATGTGTTTCTGAGGCCATCAGGTGCAAGGTGACAGGAGCCGTTGTAAAACCCTTGGCAGTTTTTTGCTACAAAGAACTTGACAGCAAAGCCAAAAGAAAACTTAATAGTGTAATGATTCATGCCATGTGGGAGGCCAAAACTTTTAACAGCGCTGGAAGGCATTTGCTGTAACGTGCTTTATTTTCATAGCTGTGCTGACATGGTATATCAAGGATTATTATCACTGAAAGGCACTAGAGACTGGTTTGAAATTACAAGTATTTAGAGGGCTGGTGAAGCGAGAGTTAATCTTCTATTCCTTTGTGGACATGTAATGAGTGAAAGAAAAGAAATTGCTTCCCAGTGTCATAAATTAGCACAGTAAAGAGTGTAAAATCTTTACAGAAAGGAGGGGGTGAACCATTCATCCATAAAACATTTGAATTCTACCTTCAAGCTCATTAGTATATGTGTTTTACCCACTAATTATATAGCCAGAGTAATAGTGTTATAAGTCCTCTGTACTAAAAGTAGGTTGCTGTAAATAAATCTCTTTTGGATCAATGTATTTTTACTAAGGAAACCTTAAGTTTTGAGTAGAGTCTTCAGGGTCTCACCGGAGTGAAGTTATCATTAGTAATATCCCCTGTGGAGGTCTGAAATATCTTTGCATTTACTTAGCTATTTATATGCTCATTTATGATAATATTTAAGCAAGTTTGGTTGGCATTAATAAAGTTATGGTTCATTAATATTACATGGACACTTCTATTTAGAAAGACCACTTTCTCTAGGCCACTGAAAGTTAAACTCCTTTCAAAAGCCAGCAGCTTTCAAAAGGCAGCTGTGCACTGCACAAGGATCTCCAGAGGTTACTTTGCCTTAGGTGCTCCAGATTGCCTCGGATGTGGTCTTTGGGCAGAGATCCCTTTGGCATCTTGGCTGTACAGGGAGCGAGGCTTGGGGTTTGAGCTGGACAAACCAGGTGCCCCACACCAGGTTTCCCAGGCAGGCCCAGTGAGGGGGAGCACCAAGGGGCACTGGCAGGAGGAGGACACAGCAGAGACAGGGAGGGGCAAGGAGATGGGAGGTCTGGTGTCCTTCATCCACCACACATCTCCCACAGCACTGGGCAGCGCCAGTGGGGCATGCCAAAACCTACAGCTGTTGCACTGGGGGTGCATGTTTCAGATCTGCACTCCAAGATCCTCATTTGTTTGATAGATGACCCAAGTGACAAAGCTACAGGCAATTTGCTTTATTGCTGTTACATGAGCATAAGAATCAGAGGGGTCTGCTGGGTCACCGAATCCATTATCCTGCTATGATAGGCAAGCACACCACATGGGTCCTTTCATAACTCCATCAAGAGCCATCTCAGTACCAGGCTGAGGGATTTTTGTTCACTTGAGTGTTTTCCCCTGGGAGGTCTGTTGTTTTTCTGATGCTGTTCCTGCTGGGAAGCATTTCCTTCTCCCTATTACTCCCAGGGACATCCTTTATAGTCTAGATTTCTTTCTAGCCACTGTGCAACTGTTAGCTTTTGTTAATATTGGCATTTCCCTCACTGGTCTTCTCTGTTTCTGCCTTCTCTCACTCTCAGTTCTTTTCCATGCGTCTCAGCAAGGCTTTTTTCCTCCTGAGATAAGAGCCCTGTTCTCCTATTCATCGCTGTATCTCTTATCTGCACTGGTTCTGGTTTCATGAGGGTGGGTAAGGCCAGTTGTGCAGAGTGTGTTGGATGAGATTGCACATGTACTTGCCAGAATCTGAATCAGAAATGCCTTGGCTGGTGCACTCTGCATTTGCCCATTTTGCAACTTTATTGTGCTGGTGGCTGTTGGTCACTATCACACCTCAGCCTTTGCTGCCCTCACTCACATCCAAGCAATGAATGCCTGGTTGGCATGGTGTGCTGTTCTTCATCAGCTGTGCTCTCCAGCCCTCAAAATGGGGTAAATATCTTTTACTAGAACCTCAGTAAAAATTATAAACATGGAATGCATAAATATGGGGGTATTATAATTTTTTGTTACTTTATTTTTCTCTGAGACTGAAGATGGCCTTACATAGAAAAATAACCATCATTTACTTAAGTAGCAATGTAGTAATTCCAGTTTGTTCATTTATGTAAGAAAAGATCTGATGTAAATGTAGTAATGCAGTTCAGGGAAAAAAAGCCTTAATTTGATTATTTGGGGAGGGAATTTTGAGCGAGTTCTATTCCATTAACTTTTCTCACACCCACACACCTTCAGCATAAAGGGAATCGTGGCACAGAAGAGAACTCCATTTTTGTAAACTAAAGCTTGCATTTCTTCCAACCAATTCTTCTATTCTTTGCAGACCTGGAGAATAATAAATGCAGATTGTATCAGAGACATAGCTGATAATAATAACACAATGTTTTGTCTCTGATTATGCATTGCAGTAGGACAATTACAAGAATCTTGAATTTTTCTATGATGCCACTGAGATTTGCTACACTTCATTGCAAAAAAAAAAAAAAACAACAGAACAGCCTTGGTAAAATTTGAAAAAAGTCTATTTTTCTCTTTTTCTTATAGTCAGAGGTAGTATTTTTGATTGTCACCAAGAGACTGGTTTCATATAAGAGCTGTGAGATGAAAACCAAATTGTCTCAGTGCTCTTCACCTGGATCCTGAAGCTTATAACAAAACCAGGCATGCCTTTGAGCCTCCAACAAAAGCTGAACTCCAGTGCGTTTCCCATGGATTGAAATTTTATGGCACGTATTTTGCACTAGTGCTACTGTTATTTCTGCATGAGAGATAAATTTATTGTGCTTTCTGATGGATTTTTACATCTTAAATAAGATAAAATACAGTTGTTATTTGACAGGGATAGGCTATTGGAAAGTAATAAATGGAGTCAAACAGGGACACTTTCTTCCCTAAACACTTTCTTTGGATCGACAACTGTGTGTTTTCATTCCAATAATTGGAAGTTTCCAATGCAGGTATACTGCTATATCTGTAGGAGAGATTTGATCTGTGCACATTGAGACATAGGTCATTTTTGGCTAGTACTAGTAAAAATAATTGCAATGTCAGTTCTGTACCTGAATTACTTGTGATAGATAGACTTCTGGATTAGGTAGTCTGCACTTGGAAATAATGAGAAATGTCAGGTTTTGGTTAAAAAATGAGCAGTGAAATATCTCTGCAGGTTATTATCACTTTGAGGGATTGTGGTTCCTCTCCATTATTCCCTCCACTATTGTTGAATTGTCCAATTTAAGTGAATAACAGCACATTCTTTCTAGAAACTGTTGGTGGGAGCCAAGGAAATAAAATATGTTAGAGGGATCTATTACATAAAGGATACCTGCATATAATAGCCATTGGCAAAGTTGAGAGACAATAGCCAGGAATCAAATTCACCAAGTGAAGAAGGTTTTCTGCTTTGTTTTTCAAAAGTCTGAGCCACATATATTGAGCAACCCAGTTCTACTAGAAAATTCCTCTTTTTGTACCATCCCTGCCAATATTCTTAACAAAGGACTCTCACAGGCTGGACACCTTCTGATTTCATTAAAACTCATGAAGCTGCTATTTGAATCTTTTGTAGTCATGCATGAGCAGCTACAGAAAGCATTCAACATCATGCACTGTCACATTTGCAAAAAGAGGAGTTGTGTTGGAACTTTCCAGAATTCATAATTATCCATATGTTGTGCAAAATCAGATTTAATTTCTACCCCTTTTCTAAAACAGTGTTTTAAGGCATGTCTTTCCAGACTGACTGGATAACAGGCTAACTGGATAAATCAGAATTTTTCAACTCTTTTCTCATCTGTTCTCACTGACTGGCTCCCTGAGAGAGATATGGATTAAGCACTTCTTTTTTTTTTTTGGTGCCCTTTGTTACTGAAGAAACTAAGTACTTGCTGAAATTGATACTTGTCTTTGACAGCCACTTCTTTAGTGAGTATAAATATGCTCAAATTTCATTTTTAGTTATCAGTATGCAAGCTCTGGCCATATTAAAACAAGAGCTTTTGTATTGGTCAGCCTGCACAGAGGATGTTGGTCAAAATCTTTGCTCTGGGTAGCCTATTCCTTCAAGATTTCTTGCCTTTTGGCATAGATCTGTTCCAGCATGCCAAGCATCTTTTCTGTGGGAAGAAGAATGTCAGATCCTGCAAAAAATATCTGTTGGCAAAGTAGACCAGACAAGGACTGTCCTACCTGGATGGATCTGTGGAGCTCTTCTTCTGTCTCAGCAACATCTCAGAGATTCCTCCCCTCACCCCTGTGCAAGGTCAGTTTGTGTTCAATTACCCACATGACCCAGTGGAAATACAAAACTGATAGCTTAACAGCCTTCAACAGCTTTAGGCTAGTTCTGATTACATATCTGGATGAAGGGCAATAGGGAGATTTAAGACAGCAAACTCTCTCTTTAGCTATGTCTATTCTGTATGCTCTGGAACTCATTTAAATACCTGGAGCAGTTGATCACTTGCCAGGTTTCGTTGCTCAGGTTGCAGCTGCCATTGTGACACATTAAGGCAGTATATTTCTAAGTGAAGAACAACCTCCTCTTCTCTCTTTTACATGTAAGACAGGCCAGACTGTCATGCTTAATTCATCTTTAAGGAAAATATATTTATTTGTTTGCATTTTGTAAGTGAATTTAGGTCTTGGTCTGTACAGGGAGAAGAAAGGAAAACAACAACTATTTTTTGGACTAAGACCTTCTTGTGCTGTCTGCCAAGTCATGTTATGAAGCTTTTTTTTTCTTATGGTCACATTTCAAAGCTTTGTGCAGTAGAGATTGTAATAAAAAATAAAAACATTGCAAGGGGTCTACGTGTATAACAGTGCTCGGTGTCACTGTTGTATGGAATTTAATTTTCTCTCATCCAGTTGCATATTGCTGCAGTTTGTTCTGTATGTCTTCCTGATTCACATGAACAAATTTCAGAATAGCTGAACTATGCAGCCGTGCTGAGATGAACAGGAAATATCATCCAGCACCTTACAAACTCTGCCCTGTCTTTTTGTTGTTATGTCCCACAGGTATGGCTGCTGCTCTGTTAAATAGGCTTTCAGTCATTCCTAGTGCTTTTTCATTCTACTTTACTTAATGATCCATGTCAGTGAGTAGATCCCTGTTTAGAGCAAAGCAAAATAAAATTGATTTTCCCAGTTGTATTACATTTCTTTTAGAACATTAAAGTTACCAATTTGGTCCTTAGCTGGAGCAGTAAAGGCTGTGCTGGTACTTGGGTAGAAATGTTGCAGCTGAGACCCTCCAAGATGAAGCAAGGGTCTTAGCTTTGCAAATTCCTGTGCCTTTAGCCCTGCAAGAGAGGCCAGGAAGTTTGCCCTAGTATGCTTTCTCCCATGTTGCCCTAACTGGGGAAGAGGCAGTTCTTCAAACTGAAGAAATTTCTGCCCTTAACACAGAAACAGGAATGGGATATGGGAAAGGCTTGTTAGATCACTCCATTTATTTCCCTGACAAAACAGATCTATTCTCTGTCTTTCCCAGTGCTTCTGAATTTCCGTTCTCTGAATTTCTCTGTGCTTCTGCTGTCTTGGGTTTTTTTTCCAAAGTGGAGCGAACCAAGTATTTTATCTAGTCATTAATAAGAAAAACTTCACTCTCCTGTGGCATTCCTGTCTTTCTTGCTGCAGAAAATATTATATTATTGGTTTACATAAGTTTCAGTGCATTGTACTCCCTAATCGTAGTCTTTTAGGCAAAGACTACCTAATTTATATTAGATGAGCACTATCCATTTGTATGGTGCTCATCACTGTGCTGTCAAGCACCAAAGTGACAGCTTTCTTTTCCCTTTCTGTATGCACAGTGAGCTGGCATGATTTATGACTGTCAGCTGTATTCTTAATACTTACACTCATGTGTGGGGATGTGTTCAGTTGAACAAGTTGCAGCATTTTACAGAACTTCCTGATTTTAGCCTGAACCAACATTTTTGGGTGTGAGATAAAACAGGCTTTTCTATAACTTCCTAGATTCCCAGGATTTTTTTTTTTTAAAGCAAATGAGGAACAACTAACCAACCCGTGTAAATTCAGCTGGGCATTGTGGTTATGGAGAAACCCAGCCTTTGCCTGGTGCCAGCAGTTATGCACCCATGACTGCTCCTCAGTCTGCCCTGCATGAGATCCCAGCAAGAGCAAAGCACCTGTGAGCTGCGAAGTTCCTGTCCTGGAAGCCCCACAATCTAGGGTTTGTGGTGGGCTGTTGTGGCTTTGCCTGCCTTCCTGCTTGCCTCAGCCCAGATGGAGGCTCCTGAGCCAGGGCAGAGCTGATCGCTGCCGCATTTGTTCCTCTCTCAATTCTGCTTGTGCTTAATAGGAGCACCTTGGAGTACTAATGCTCTGCTTACTGCAGTCTAAATGTGTTTTCTTACTTCAGCTTTAATATCCTCACTGTTGAAAACCATCCCAAATTAGCACAGGAGATTCTTCCAACTCACAGAGGTTTGTTGGCATAATGTTTACTGTCAATATGCAGACTCCTTTGGCTCACTAAGTATATCACATGTAAAAATGTCATCTCTGATTCCCTGCAAAATATCTGTTTTCTGTGAGAAGTTAATCACTAATTTCAAACCAGCTGGAATGAGGCCTAATGATGGCCTTCTCCTAATTTTTGACAAGTGATGGCTTGATTGGGACTAAGTTTACATAGCTTCAAATGTGAAATCTGGTTGCAATACCTTTTCATTTCTTCAATTCCTCTAAAGACAGCACCAGAGACCAGTTTATTTTCTGGACCTTTATCCACACAGAAATCACAAGGACAGAGAAATGCAAAAAGAGTTATTTCTAAAACTCTCAGTCTGCATCTGAAGCAGCAGGACTGTAGCAATAACCCTCACACCTACCATCCAGGCAAAAGCAGGGCAAGACAAGTGGGTCTGGCATGGGGCAGGTCTGAAGCAGGCAGGAGTGACACTGATGGGAAGCTGAGATTGCATGTGTTAGGTAAACCAAGCTTTCAAGGTGGTGTTGTTACTGTTGTGCTTGCTGTTAAGATGACTGAGCAGGGGGAAAAGGTCACTTTCCTTGCCCAGGTGCCAGGATAATGGATGCATGGCTGGCTGCATGACTTTGGGATTGTTTCACCCCCGTGGGCATGCTTACACCTCCCCACGCTCCCCAGGTCAGCAGAGACCGAGCAGGGATTTATTCTGCCTCGTTCAGCACATCCCTGCTGATGGTGCCCTCCCTCCATCTCCCTCTAGCTGCACTTGGCAGGAGTTGCTGATGGGCTGCAGGCTCCATCCTTCCCTAAGTGCTCCATCCTTCCCTAAGTGCTCCATGCTTCCCTAAGTGCCCCATCCTTCCTTAAGTGCTCCATCCTTCCTTAAGTGCAGGCCCGTGGAGCTGAGCCTGCATTCCTCCTCCCCTCTCTGCTTTTGGGGACATTAGTGCTGCAGCCTTGTTCTTGCAGTTGCACCACAGCTCAGTTCAGCACCACTGCTGTACAGTGAAGCATTTTACAGACTTGTCCATTTTCAACAGCAGGAGCTGTTTTCTGGCTTAAAGGGTGATTTCAGAGGTTTAAGTTATTTTCTGGGCGTAGCAGATATTTCTAGCCATTCACACATGAAGCCATCAGTTAGACTATTATTTCTTTGTCTTGCCTCTTGATGGAAGGGTTGCATTTTATTTCATCTTTTTTTTCCTTATTTTTAATTTTGCACATGACCTTAATACATGATTAAATTAAACATCCTTTGTCTTACCAGGTTTTTTTCAAACTCAACAGGATTAGGCCTTTAGTGAGTTATTACAGACGCAAAGCCTTTACCTCGGAGTAAGTGATTTCCTGCCGTTCTATGTTTTCCTGCCAGAAGCAATGAAAAAAGCCACAAGAGACAGGACTAATGCAGTCATATTTAGTGAGCGTCAAACGTAAAGCCTGTGTTATTTACACTCTGTCTTATTAAACTGAACTGAATGTTTGCTTGACATCTACCTTTGTGTACCAGGCTTTATTCTGATGGCAGAAAGCAAATAGAAAAACCCTGGAAATTCAGAGAGCAGAAACTTACAAATTGGTTGGACCTAGGCACTGCTGCTAGTCCAGATCCTGCTTTTTGTCTCTGAAACTTTGGTGGTGGCTTTGCATTGAGCTCTACACAACACGTGTTTTGGTGTGAGCGAAAAAGACTTGAATTAGTACAAGCTTCTGCTCTTCACCATCCCAAAAGTGTCGTTCCCCTTGCATTCAAAATGTGTGCTCTTTCTCCTCACCTGATCTCCATAGCAGGGTTTTCCATCATCTACCCAATGTCTGCCAGTGGCCCAAAGAGTCATTTCTTCCTCAAGTTTCCCAGCAGGTCATTTTTCTCTTCTACCTTCAGGAATGTCCCTGCCTCCACTGCTTCCCCCAGCAAGATTGCTTACCTGTAAATTAGAGGTGATGAAGTACATCTTGCCAAGCTAAGATTGGTCCTCCTCCTCTGCTTTATTATCCCAGCCTGCCACCCAGCTGCAGGAGAAGCAGACAGAGCCCAAAGGATCAGGGAAGCAGAGCACATTTCACACCTCATAGGGGCACATTTACAGTCATTTCAAGTAATTTGAAAAGGAACCAGGGAGGAGAAGCCGCAAAGAAGGCCTAGAGATGTCAAAGAAGACTGTATGTTTACCCTTCTAGCTCAAACCACAAGGTGAAGTGTTTGATCATGTTTGGTTATATTTAAATCAGAAGGTTATTGTAAAATCTTTTAGTGACTGATGCCATTAGGGAAGCATGTGCTTAATGTGGAATTCAGATTAACAGATTTGTCCAATTTCACTGATTTTCGTTTGATTTCAAAGGCTTGCTGTCTATCATTTCACTGAGTGTTTACATAATGCTTGAAATTGTGACATATCTTTATGCATTTGATCTATGAAGACATATTCTCTTCCCCATCCACAAACACAGCTGTTGGCTGCCAACTAGGAAGGCTCTGTCAGATAAATTGGTAGATTTCCCTCCCATTTTGTCCTGTATGGAGGCCTCCACTGAGAAAATCACCTCTAAATCAAAACTGACCATTCCCTGTTGACTGCAGGTAGAGGCCACATCAGCTTTGCATCTCCCTGGTTGCCCTCAGAGGAAGATTTCCCAACACCTCTGCATGTCCCTGCACTCTGCATCTGCTTTGCAGTCCCTTCATTCCTGGGACACTGCAGATCCTTGTAGCCCCTGGTGGATGGGCAGCAGTGGGTCACCATCCCACAGGATGGGAGCAGCAGCTCCAAGCAGGCTTTCCCACCTTTGAAGGAGCCACCAGAGGGAGCTTTTTGGACCAGACCCTTTTTGGTGTTTCTTCTGCACTGGCAAGGTGTCCCCACATAGTAAATCATCACAAGTTCCCTCCTGGTCACCTGCTATTTAACTGCTCTTTCCTTCTTCCCTTTTCTGCAGCTGGTAGATGTGTCAGGTCCCTGTCACCCTCGAGACACATTTATCATTTTGGAGAGGTGGGACATGGAGAAAAAAGCAGCAATTGAACTCCACACAGATCCTGCATTTCTTGGGCTGTTTCTCCTGGTTTCATCAGCCCCATGGCTGCTTCACGTGTCTCTACCCTGCTGCCTCCCCACTCACAGTGGTTTGATATTTCCTCCTCTGGCCCAAGGGTTTTCTCTTTGTAATTCATTCTTCACTTCAAACCTCATGAAGGATAGACAGGGTGCCTCTGAGCTGGGTCTGAATGGTGCACAAGCCTTTGAATGTCTAACTAGCAGCTGGCTGCAGCTCTGAATATGATCTAATAGGGAGTAACATGCCCAGCAAATTCCTGCCACATTCACTTGGAGCAGGAGAGATTTGTACATACATGCTTTTGCTGAAAGACTGTATTATGCAGAGCATGCAAAGTATCGACTGCTATCCATTTTTAGATCCATTGTTAAACAGAAAATTAGCATTGCCGAAGAGACAGTGGGAGATTTTTCCTTCTCCCCTCCCCTCTCTCCCCTGGTACAGTGTCTTTATTCTGTTTTCTCTAGTTCCCTTTGTCTTACTGGCATACTGGTCTGCTAACCACCCTTTGTTTCATTTATATTGAAATCAGCTGGCAGAAGACAAAGTTCACAGTGTATATTTAGAGCCCGTGTTTTTGAGACCCTTAATTATTGTTTTCCTCCGTCTTTCCTGGGAAGCCGCTAGTGATTTGTTTTCAGGTTCATTTCATGAGTGTTTACTGTCATTTACTCTGAACTCTGGTCTTTTCCTTTCTCTGCCTGTCCCTCAAAATGTTGACCACATGCTGGCTCTGCTTTGCATTTCTGTATCTGAGTTTGTATTTTAATATTCATTAGGTATTTGTACTGACAGCCCATCAATACATTAAATTAGTATATATGCAGCTAACAAGTATGGTACATGCTTAACTGACTTATAACAACATTAAAACAGACAGACACAACAGATTGCCTCAGCAGGGTTTAATAAACTGTACTTATCCACAGTCCCTCTGAAGAACAGGCACACAACTGCAATATACAGTGCTCCCTGGAATAATGAGATAAACAGCAAACATGCTAAGCTAAACATGTTTTGTTCCTCTGATGAGAAAATTAAACTTTCTTCCCTCACAGAAAGCTACTTCTGTGGCTTCTATTCTTTTAAACAACTGGGCTTTCAGTTATCAAGTGCCATGCATTTTAATTCCAGAAAATGCTTAATGAGCATCAAATAATGCTGGAGCTGATAAAAGACATGCACAGTTATGCATTACTCTATTCACTCTCATGCAATGCTTTGAAGGTATTGAGAGCTCTGCAAGCAATTAGTATCATCATTAGAATATCAAATTTTTCTGCTAATTAATGCTAATGTGATTAAAATGGAAGCTTTTTTGGATAAGAGGTATTTTCTCTATACAAGCAAGAAAGCTGCTCTTCTAAAACAGAAGAAAGCAGGCAGAAAATTATGTCAGGTGATAGGAGAAGAGTTTCTCAGTTTGTTCCTTTGCAAATGTTACTGTTTCCAGTCCAGACATTTCCAGAATAAATCTCCTGCCTTGCCTTTTGGAGAGAAAACAGACCCCCTATTTCATTATGTTCATCAGAGTTGTCTTTTTAATTTTTTTAATATGAAATTGAATCGATGTGTAATAGATTTTAGTTATACATCCTGTCTCTACTCAAAAACTGTGATTAAAACCACAAAGAAGTACTATAATAGACAACAGCCCTTAAAAAAACATGAGTGGAAGGGGTTTTCAAATGCAGTATTTACCTAATATTTTTCAGCTTTGTCCTGAAGTATGTGCTTGTGTAATTAACTTTTCTGATGTGAATCATCCTTTAGCAGCAGCAGAGTTACCAAAGAAGCCTCTTCTCTTGCATTAGGGCATTAGAAGTGCTCACACTCCCATCAGTGATACCACAATGGTTCCTCTCCAAGCACTTCATTTCCATCAGGCTCAGGACCGGAGCGTGGGCACAGCCCCTGCCCGACGAGACGCGCTTGGGAAGGGTTTTGCAAAAAGCAGGGAGCTTGAGGCAATCCCTAAGCAGCACTGCCCTTCACATGGCCTTTGGTGGCCCATCAGCCAGCTGCAGCCCCCGGGGAGCAGGGGCAAACAGGCAGGAGAGTGCAGTGCCAGGAGGGGAGCCAGGTTAGTGTACTTAACACGGGCGAGAGCAAACACGGAGAGCTTTCAGCTGTGCTCCAAGTGACAACAGTCTCTAGGCAGCAAGGCACTAGAGCTGCCAGCATCCTCCATGAGGGCTTGGAGAGTTTCCCCTGGACTTGGGAAAGTCCCTAGCAACTTGATGTTAGCATGCTTGTTAAAATAATAGTTTCTTTTAATTGTTGTTGTCATTGCTGTTTTCGCTTGATCTCGCTGTATCTATTTGTGGTAGAAAGTTGTTTGCGTGTTTGTTTTGTAAAATATTCAAACTATTTAAACTTCTTCTCTCTGTTAATAAATAATATAACATATATGGGAAACTGGCACTGGATGCAGCAGCAGTACCTTGGCAATGTCAGGTGACTTTAACATCAGATCCTGCTCATTTTCATAAGGAGGGAAAAATCAGCAGCACTTGAGCTGTTCTTGCATAGGTGTAGCCATTGTGATCCATTTGAGGCATCTTCTCTGATAGAGAGAGTGAAAAGCTGCCTCTTAGAAATCACAGGTAATTTCTCACGGCATGACCAGACTTTCTATTCCTTGCATTTACATTTATTTACACTTTTTTGAAAGGAGGTGAGAAGAGACCCTGACTGTTAACTTTCTCCTCAGATTTGTTTCTCTGGGGCCTTCTCCCAGCCCTGCACCATCTCTCTTTTCCAAGCCACATCCAGTCTTGCTGATCCCCAAATCCAGAGCTATGGAGGTGAGACACTTTCAATGGGATGGGAGTTCCCAAGAGAAAATTACTACCTTATTAGAGATACTTCTGCTTTTTTACTGATAATCGTATTCCCACCTAAGAACATAAAGATAACTTGGATGGTCTACAATTACCCTTGCTTTTATGAGCCTTTAAGAGCATTCCAGTTTTTTCTCCCTATGGTTTTTATTTCATGTGGATAGTCTGCAAATTTATAGGCAGGTAGCACCTAAGAGTCTAAGCTCTGGGCCAAGCAGGAATTTTCTTTCTCATAAACTGTCTCTTACAGACCAACCTCCATAAAAGATGTACAGGTCTGGGAGTGCTGGGGATTTTAGTTCATTAGAAGATGGGTTTCATTTCTGATGTGGCATTAAAAATTACCCCAGAAGATAAAAATGATTAAGAGACGGCTGTTTATTTATCTTGTTATCATTTACCAGTGCTAGGATGTAAAGCTAAATGTGAAAACTTGGAACTAGAATATCTAAGTGGGGAAACTGCCCCAGAGCTGGAGAAGTCTGAGAGCTGAACAAAGCCAAGGTATCTTGCAGATATCTCTGGTTCAGGCTTTCTCCACAAGTTTGCACTGAAATGCAAACAAAGTGGCCTCAAACTTTTATCATTAAGAGCTGATAGCTCCAGGAATAGTGTTATATCACAGAGCTGCCAAACCATGCCTTACTCCCTTTTATTAAGTACTTTTCCAGTAACCACACAGGTAGTTTGGTACCTGCCCCATCTCAGCTATTGTGAGAGTGAATTCATAGAAAAATGCCTTCAGGACCACCCATTTGTTGCCACACATTTCCAGGGGTCCCTCTGATCAGCTTTTCACACTTCCCCTTCATTTTCCTCATTTTCCTATGCAGCAGTTCAGAGGCAGCAAACGAGCTGAGCAGGGCTCCCTTGAGCTGCGCCTGGCTCCACTGCAATTTTTCTGGTCTGGAAAGGTCTAAAACCTTCTCTAAAGGTGGGAAATGCTCATTCCTCATTTCCCAACCAGAAGATGATGACAAACAGTAATGAAGTTTGTGTGTTGGAGGAGGCAGTGTGGGCAGACACTTCCCTTTGCAGGGTGTGGAAGCTTTCCCCATGGGTGTTGTGTCCAGGTCAGCACACTGCTACAGAGATGTCCTGTTCCAGAGAGGAACTTTCCACTTGCAGTTTTTAGCCAGCCCCTAGAACTGATTTTTTTTTAATTGTTAACCCCAAACCTATGTTCTTGCTCTCTTTCAATCTGCATAATCAGAGCTGTTTTTTTCAATTACCTTTAAGCAAAACTTAGCATTGCTTCTATTATTAGTTTTAAAAACTAATACTATCAGAAACCTGGGTTTACTATACTAATTAATTTCCTTTCAGTAGCTTTGGTGCTGGTCTTTCTGTCATATGCATACAGTGTATTTCACTCATGCTGTTTTTCTGCAGAGCTTTAATACATGATTTGGGAGGAAGAACCATATAATGCTCTTTAAGCAAATGTGGCTTTAGGGCTGCCATGTGCTCCTCCAGTGAGCTATAATCACCCTGACTGTGTCACAAAGCCTGTCTGACTGGGACTGGGGGGCTCAGTAATGAATCTTGAATTTTCTTTGTCTTTGAATGAGTCCAGATGCTTTGTTAGATACCAGTTCTGTTCTCCCTCCTTTCCTTTTTTTTTTTTTTTAATCTTCTTTTCTTAATGTCAGAATGAATTGATCCCAGGCTGCTCCTCTGTACTCTGACACTCCCGAATATGGAAGTGTCGCTGTAAAATGAACCATAGCAAATTGTTAATAAGCTACCTTCAGAGAGAGTTATAGTTTTTGACATTTAGTTATAGATTTATCCCTTGTGCAGGAAGATTCATTCATTTCATGCATGCTAACCGTGGTGGGGAAAAGGCATTATTAAGTATTTTTCATACTTTGGTCTATTGAACAGCCACATCACATGCAGTGCCAGGCTCTAGCAGGCACCAAGAGCAGGAAATGGAAGGGAGGACAGAAGAAATGTCAACACTGTGTGAAACCTATGGGCCAAAATCCTTTCAAAGGATAGTTTTAGGGTGCCTGTTCCACCATACTGGTTTGGTATCAGTGCTGCATATTCAGAAAGAGTCTGTCAGTTATCAGGGCTTATTGATTCAGGTTAGAACATGGCTCTCTACTGAATTCCATGAACCCAGCCCTGATAGCTGTTTCTGCTGATAACAGAATATAATATATATAAATAATAACTGTTATGTAATTTTTAAAAATGTTTCCATGTTATGTATTTTACTATAATGCTGAGATACTAAAATTCTGCTTATAAACCCCCAATATTCTGGTAACTGAGATAAATGCCTGGAAACAATACCACTATGTTCACTCATTCTGTTTTTAAAGTGATACTGGGCACAGCAATTTTAAATTGATCCTTTGGATCTGAGGGGGGAAAAAAAAAGAAAACCTACTCATTATTTTGTTCCCTTTGATACCTCTAACACTAAATATGTCATTGTAAATAAAACCCATCTGGAAGGGGAAAGAGCTGCTCCTTGTCCAAGGAGCATGACTGAAAAAATATGTGACTATTTTCTCCCAGTAAGAAGCTTACAAATATGTTCAGAAGGTGCACTGCCCGGTCTAATGTTAGCTGTGCTCACTTTTTGTTCTTAGCAGTGAGCAAATCTTGCTTGGAAAATTGCAAAATCTCTCTTCCATCTTATGATTAAAGGAATGGCAGTGACTTCAGATAATGCTATTTTTTGATATCAACTCTCTCTCTTCTCCAAAGATATTATACTTTACTCTGGATTTTCAAAATCAGGTGTAGCAGGGTATTTGCAGAAGTGGAACCAGAGCTTATGTAAAGCAATGCACGGGTAAGGTAAAATAATAACCCTGCAAAATGAGGGAGAGATCCAAAACACACCAAAGTCAATTATTCCTTCCCAGGAATTTAGCAGATATTGGCTTAGTTCCCCATCATCTATAGTTTCTTTGCTGGTATTTTTTTCCCCTTTAGAGATAAAACAAAGGTATTCTTGAAAATAAATTCTTGCCTGCTGGGCCTGACCTCCTCTTTCAGCTCTGGTTTCCCAAAGGAAAGCTACCACCAGTTCAATTCTAGGTCTTGACCCCCCACGTAGGCACAGTGGAGAACATCATGACATGCAGAGAGACTGATTTTGGGATGTAGTCAGATCCCTGGGTGTCCATCCCACACCTCCTGTATTTACAAGACGGTACCTGCCCTACAGGAGCAAGCCTGGTACCAAACACCTGCCAGGACTGGCCTCAGCAGCATCAGACTTTGAAAATTTAACCATAAAAGTTAAGTAGAGCTGTTACTCGTCTCCCCAGGTAAAGATAATGTGCCGAAATACAAGGCTGAGTTGAATTTTAAAAAAGGAAAAAGCCTCCTAATTGCATAATTAGACTTGCAGGAGATGAAAGGGCAATGCCAAGCCAAGCATAACTAAGTTACAAAAAAAGAAAGATTAAGTGCTTATCTACCTGAGAAATAAGATTGAAGGATCAGTGTGTTGCAGGGAAATACAAGTTTATTAGTATTAACAAAGACATAAACGTTAATGTCATTGGCTTAGGAAAAAATATTGTCACCATCAGATCATATTTTTTAATGCTGCTTTCTAGGTTTCTGTTGGTGCCCTGACATTAATTCCTCATTTTATCCTGTGAGTTAATTTTAGAAATTCTATGTGACAATTTGGAGTGGTTATAGTAATTTTCAGGTAGATACTAATTTTACTGACCTTTTGGGAAGCTCAATCCAATTTCAACTAAAATCAGTTGCTAGGTATTTATCAACTTCAGCCACAGCAGCTTCTTACCAGACATGATCCTGATTGCTGCTTGCGTGTATTTATTGTACCCTAAATGAGGTTATTAAATAAACAGAGATGCACTTAAGATAATGCTTGTCCTACATCTCACAGGAGTGTAGAGAGCAAAACTGATTAGTTTAAGGGAAAGAGTTCTGCCAAGCTCCAGTGTACATTGCAGATGGATACTGAAGCTGGCTGGAGCCTGGACACATCAGGAAAACTCTCAGCAAAGACAGATTTAGGGCTGGATTCTTTGAAGAGGTTAAAAAATCCATTTTAAAAATCAATTCATCTGAGTCTCTAGCCTTTAATGCTACAGAAGTAGTGTTACAATGGGGTTACACTTCACCTGAGGATGAGGATATATAAGTATGCATATGCATTTTGGCCCAAGAAAAACACTTATGTTTTGCACAAAATAGGGTTTTTGTCATTTAAGGATTTTAGTTAAGGCTGCTTCCTTGTTGTAACTAGAATTTTTAAGGGTGTGTTTGGTCCTGATACAAGGGTGTGTTTGTCAAACCATGCAGATGTTCCACCCCTCTTTTACAAGGTCAGCTTTTTATCCTACCCTGCCTTTGTTATACAAGCTGCTGGTAACCAAATCTTCTGACTGTCCCCAGTGGTGTCCTGAGCAGCCTGAATGGCTTCTGAAAAGGTGCTGGCTCTCCACAGGTTCCTCCAGGGATGATGGGTGGCCGTCCAGGGTGTGTGTCTGTGTGTTCAGGCCACTTGCTATGTATTAGAAAAGCGAGGGTGCTCAGCTCCAGGATACTCAGTCAAAATTCAAAGTGGTGATTTTGGGCTCTAAAGGGGAGGAGGGGAAGGAGGAAGAGAGGTTTGGGCAGTCCTTCCTTCTGGGAGACTTCCATTCTTGCTGTCCCATTCTTTTTCACCTCTTATTTTAAAAAACCATTCAGGTGTTAAAGTAATCTTTTACATATTCAGGGCCAGAGAGCCCCAAGTCTGGGGACTCCAGTAATGCAAAGAAAACCCAAGCTTTTCAACTGATGGGTAACAGCTGTGTTTTATTTAAAAATTATAACAAAAAACCTAAATGCTTTATCCGAGGCATTCATTAAAGAAGCTGTGTGTTTCCAGCTATGGGAATTGGGTGCTCACTGACCTTGCTTTCCCTACCAGCCTCTTGTGCAGACTGATGTCTCTCTCTCCCTTCTTAAAAGGCCTAATTATGCCATAGGCAGCCACCTTGTTCTGTTCAGTCTTGTATTCTGCCACATTACCATTAGAAGCAGAAAGAACTAGTTAAATAATATACTAAATGCCTATTTTCTCATTAATTTATTCTCTGTCCAACCTCATTGTGTATTCTCTTTTAGTCAGGGGATAGATAGAGGAAGGCAGGCCCTTTTTTTGCATTGGTTCTCAGGGTTAGGCTGCCATTAGGACTACTGCAGTTATATATATAGGTTATTTTTCAATTCCTTCTACATTCTCTGATTGAAATTCACTCCCTTGGTATATACTGTCTTCTGCATAAAGGCGTCAGAGGAAGCCTAAATGTAATCCTGCTTAACTCCTACATTGTTCCAACACATCAAAATTTCAGGTGTAAAAGAGCACTGAGGTACTTTAATGAAGACACATTGGGTCAGCCCAGGCTCAGCAGCCTGTCCCTGGTGCCGGTCATGCTCGTAGTTTACCAAGGATATTGAAACCCACTGGCTGAGGCTTTGTGGATTTGTACTGTTTTTCTGTGGGAAGAAAAAGAGTTGTAGACAGCAGCAGACATCTCTTTTCCTCCTGCCTCCTGTTTCTCTCCTTAGCCCAGGGAGGGAGAATGAATGTCAGCCTGTGAAAGGAAAGCCCCTTTGGCAAGGAGAAGGCTTCCATGAGCTCTCCCATGGGCATTCCCATTCTGCCTCATGTCCAAGCAAAGGGCAGCTCATATTATTTTAAACCTCCCTTGGGATGTCAGGAGCAGAAGGTAGATGATTCCCACCAAGACATTAGGACCCAGGGCTCCATGCTCTGTGTAAAACACCGCTCTGAAAACTATATAATTTATCAGGCAGATGTAATTCCATCAAGGGGTTCTGGAGATGGTGCAAACCACATCATCCAATTATAACCTGGAAATTGAGTTACTGTGCCTGCAGGAGCAAATACTGCCCTTATATCCTATAGTGTGATTCTGCAAATCTTGTTTGGGGGGAAGTAGTGCTGCCCTCCTCCCTCTGAGTGCTGTTCCAGAAGTATTTGTGGGATGCATTTTGGTGGAATACAGGCTGTATTAAAAATGCCACTGGTTTATGCCACAAAAGGTTAAGGTGAATGGAGTGCAATTTTTCCCTCTTGAGCTCTTCACTAAAATTTCATTGTCAGGTTTAGTGCTCAGTTCAGAGCAATCCGAGCAACACAGCCAGAAAAGCAGAAGAGTTAATTAGGTATGATATGCTGGCTTTAGTACAAAATACACAGAGCTTGACTAGTTTAAGTAAGCATTTGTGTTTGATTAGAGTCTGCATGTCCTAATAGAGAGAGACTGTGTTGTAATAGAAAAGATGATAAAGGTTGAATTTATGTCTTTTTTAACAGGAATGAGAAGTGTGGAATTATCCTAAGATTATCCTACCTTCTCTGTGGGTGAAAGTAGAGTTTGTTTTAGATTTGTTTTATAGTGTAGTGTGAAGGGGTTTGCTGGATTTGCTGTTAATGTGCTATTCCAAAGGAAATATTAATGCTCTAAGGAACAACTTCTAAACCTCTAATATGCAAAAACAACTCACAAAATACTCATCTGGCATTACACAAGAGCCATACTTAATCTCTAGAGCATGTGGTATTTTGTTAAGATTGCACATATTGACAAATGCTATCAAACCTGTAAAATATGAATTTATTTTGTAAGCAATATACTTACTTTTATATCATTGAAATAATCAACATCTGTCTGTATAGTCTGAGAAAATGCCGTGTCTGGTTTTTTAATAGTAAAATTCCTTTGGTCATAAACCTGTCAGTCCTGATAGCTGAACTGAAGGCAGTTTAACTGAGTTTTATAATATCTGCATCTTCCTGTGAGCTCTCTCCACTCTGCTCAGGGTATTGAAGGTCCTTTGCCTTAAGTCCAGGAAGCAGTCTAGAGGTTAAAACCAATTTTTTCCCTTATCTTGGAAGACGGATGCTCTTCAGAAACCCCTACCATTCTGATTTTTAGGGATACCCCAGAGTGCTTCCAGATGCATGCCCTTGCAGGAAAAGAACAGTAACAGCCTGGTTGCCATCTGTGGTACAAAACCACAGCACAACACTTGGCCCATCAGGCCCCACACAACTTTCTTACCCTGCCGCTACCTTTAGCTACATGAGATAGATGAAATGGATGGGGTTTGGTTATAATTGGCTTATGTGTAGCTTTTTAGATGTCAGACTTTGCACTCCCCTACTGAGCTTTTACAGTTGTGTGTTGGGTTTTTAGAAGAAAACAGTAACTTTTTTTCCCTGAACTTCTGCATGTTTCAATTGAAAATATTTGAGCGAGGCAATGAAGGTTTGGTCTCAGCTGAGAACATAGAAAAGGTAGAAATGTTCTTGGCTGAAGTAATTTTAGAACTTTACAGGACTCCAAATCCAGTCTAAGGGCAGAGAGACTGCTGCTTTTGGAAAGCTCTCCTGGGTGCTAAATGCCCTGTTAAAATACAAAGCTCCTCCCAAACAAAAGATTTAATAAAAGATTATTTTTCTTTTACGGCATTTTTTACAACCACTGCAGTGTATGGCACCCTCAGTGGTTTTACAGCCCCCTTGTCATTGCCTTGAGTTTACTGGCCATGGTGATATTTATGGACAGTGCAGACATTGGGCTCTGAACAGAGCCTGTTTGCCAGCATCAAGGATGATTCACAGGAATGATTTTTTTATGTGATGAGATTTTATAGTAAAACAGAACTCATATTGTTTATTAGTCACAATTTTTCACACTCTGAACCACTCCCGCCAGCCTTCTTTATTTCACTTAAAACTTTATTCAGAATTATTTTTGCGTGTTGGTATTTCAGCTGTCCTGGTATTTTGAAATAGAGATTTTTGGTTCATTTTTGCCTTTTACAAGGGTGTTCATCTCTCTGTAGCAGATGTAGTTCTCCCACCCCATCCTCCCATGGAAAAGTCTGCTCTGAAGATCTAGGATGAGGATGTGGGGAGAGGGAAAGAAATGAATGATTTCTATACAACAAGGCAAATAATTTAATGAATACCAACATGGAGCATAGCTTCCCTTCCTGTGCTGTGTCAGAGTGTCTGCCCACTCAGCTGGAGTTGGCAAGATGGATAGAAGGAAGTGTGCAGGAAGAGAGGAGAGCTGTTGTACCAGGGGCTACATCCCAAAGGACAGAAAGGAAGAGGGCTCCTCAGCAGTCTCTAAGTGCTGCAGTTCATGCTCAGCATTTTACTCCTTGAAATTCTGCCCTGGTTGCCTTGGCCACCTCCCTCTTCCTTGGCTTCTCTCTGCTCTTCACCTCCTTAGCAGCCTGCATTACTGACAAGGTGCAATTTCAGGAACAAAAGTGGAAGCAGCTTGCAAGAAAAGATGAAATACTGTTTTCCTGTAGTGCTTCTGGTGGAGGGACACAAAATCTCACTTAGGCCCTGCCACATCCAGACCTTTACTCACCTATTTGGCTTATTTTTAGTCCCATTGCCCTGTGCAGAGTGTACTGACTTCTTTCTTGCATGAGATTGCAGGAAACTCCACAGGTCAGGACCAACACCACTTCTGCTTGTTTTATTTCTGCGTATGGTTATTGCTCCAGGCCTGTATGGAAACCCACTGTGTGTCAGAAACCAGGTTTGGGCTTTCTCCAAAAACACTTCAGATGTTGTTTAACTTCACTTTCACGCTGATAAAATGGCAGAAACTCTTTCTGTCCTTCCTTCCCAAATAAGCATCCCTCTGTCTTTGTCAAAACCTAATCACAAGTGAAGAAGTCCCCCACAGAGGGGGGACCTCTTCATAACAATAGCAACTCCATCAGCAGCTCATGGTCACATTGCAGAGCTGCTTCTTGAGAAGGATGGGGTTTCTTGCTCAGACAGGGCACCTGCAAGTGTATTTTCCTTCTTTGTAATGAAAGCAGGACAAAAGCACATTCCAGGTTCATGATTGCTGTTTCTTGGACATGTGATGACTGAAAAACAGACAGACTGGAAGAATGGTCAGAATAATGTGAATGCGTTGGGAAATGCAATTTCCAAACACAGCAGTTACATTGCAAAAGCAGCTGATGATTCATGAGCATTAGCAAAGAGTTTTGACCATCTTTTCAAATTACATTAATATTGTTATTGCTCTTGCAGTGGCTGAGAACCTTTTATTGCATTCATTACCCTTTTAAAAAGTAATACTAGGGCTGTTTTGTGGAATAGTAACCATGTGTATCACAGCTGTGGTTCTGACAATAAATAGTTCAGTGAGATATGTTGGCTTATTCCAGCGTTGACTGCTGTGTATTAGCTCTCTGAAAATTAACTATAAAATGACACCCCTGGGTGCAGAGTTCATAGTTTTTAAAATTTTCAAGTCAGTGGCACTCACGTTTCAAACGGGTCTATTTCTTTGCTTCCCTAGCTGCCAGCTGCTGCAGCTCAGTGCTACCGTAGCATCACAATTAACAGACTTTCTCCAAACTGCACCTTGCCTTGAGTGACCCAGTGCACTCTCCTTTTCTTTTGGCATTACAGGGGCCCTGCTTTCAGGTTGCTACAATCCACCTTCATCTAAACAACTGTGTGTTTAAAGATTATTTCCCAAAATGTTTTGTGCTCTTGCTCGACTTGGCTCCCTCTGAAGTGGAGCAAAGTGCACAGAAGAAATGAGACCTTTGTAGTCATTGTGGCTCGGTTTTGCAGTTTGCCTTAACCCAAATTTGCCCTCACAGAAATTGTTGAGATGATGTCAGGAAGGAAAAGAAAACGAAAAAAGCTGGGATGGTGGCATAAACTTCTTTTTCACTCAGAAACTGGGCCAAGACAGGAATTATAAATATTTACATAAAAATTTGAATAACATTTTTTTTCTATTCAAAATTAATTTTAAACATAGTTGTTTTTTATTTCACTTAAAAAGCAAAAGTCCTTTGGTGCTTAAATCTGTAAGAAAGCATTTTGCTCTAGGCCAGATTAAATATTTTGTTAGAAATTAAATTATCTTTTTCTATTACAAACAGGCCCTAAAATTAATTATTTGTAAAGTCCTGAGGAGAAATAATGGAAATTGAATCAAACACAAGTTTGATGCTACTGTGCAGGGAAAAAAGGACTTTTTGTTTCTGTATGCAACACTGGTAGTATTTTTATTGGCCATTAACACTAAGTTCATTTCTGTTACAGATACATCATAAAAATTCAGAGCTACATAAGCAGTCTGGAATCTTAGAAACATGATTCTCATGAACGATGCTGGAAGCTCAAGCTATTCAAGCTTATCAAAATGAGAGAGAAATCAGTGGGTTTAGGTTATTCTAGAACAGAAAGAAAGCAAGTAATTTATGTCAACTTTATACAGATCTAATTTTAGTTTCCATGGCTTGAAAAGAGATTTCTAGAATTGTCAGGTTTTGCAGTATCCCTTAGACAAAGGTTTCTTGCAGAAACACTTTCCATAATGATATTTATGGATCAAGACAGGAGAGCAGATATAGCCCATGTGGCTGTTCATTGTATCTGAATGAGGACACAGGAATTTGGTTTTTGTAGTGGAAATGCATTTTTCCCTGGCAGCACAGAATAAAAGATCAATTTTTGCTTTGCATTATTTTGTCCCCACTTCAATAAGGTTGCAAGTCAGGTTCTCTATATGAGGGTGGCTGTTCCCTGGCAAAAGAACTGAATCTGTATTGGTTGGTTATTACCTCTGAATCTTTAAGAAGGAGACAGCTCTTCTACAGATGGTAACGCCCAAAAATATTACAACCATCCCTAGGAAAAAATGTTGCAAAAAAGCCATGACTGGAAGTCCATGAAGAAAAATGGGAATTGCAAGTATGAACAACTCCATTTGAACTAAAAAAGGAATTGCAAGTCTGAGCATTCCCATTTAAGTGATGTTCTACAGGCTACCCTGATGAATAAGGTATTACATTAAAATTATCAAAAATTCAGCCAGACTGCCTTCTTGGAAATGGGCAATTGTATAAGCTGGGTGCTAAAAATACAATTGGTATGTTTGTACTATTTTTTTTTTTTAACCATAGCAAGACTTAACTTTCAAGTTCAGCTTGCATAGCTCAAATTTGGACTCACATTTGAGTGTAATTTTTCTACATAAAGTAGATCAGCTACTGGCAGCACTTGAATTAATGGTGGTTTGTGTATTTGGACCATGAGCAGTAAGTCCTGCCTTCGTTGTCACAGTTGATACTGTGCATTGTGTAGGATCACAATATTTAGAGTGTCTTGATCTTATCATAGAATACTTAGATTTCCTATTTATTTTGCACTACATATGGCTTTCATTAAAAAAGCCATCATTAAAAAGAATCTTGAACAGATGTTGAGCAGGTTATTTAATAAGGGTTTTTTACATAGATAAATTAAGAGAATTGCAACTAGTTTCCCAAGTGGTGCTTAATATCAAAAATAAATCCTATTATGCTTTGTCCATATCAATAATGGGTCCATGGTGGGTGATACATTCTTGACAGAAAAGGAAATGTCTTTGTCATAAGTTGCTTTGTGAACTCAAAGTAGACCACTGAGAGAAAAACCTAATTAATGAAAATTGACTGGAAAAGTGCCTTTGGGCCTAACTTCTCTTGTTGGGTTCAGGAGGTGCACTTTTTCAACACTTCTTCAAATTGTAGCTATGCCTGGTGAAGGTGGAAGTCCCATTTCTGTTATCTCTCAGATCTGTGCTTCAGCCCTTGCTTCATTTTGACAGTTTTTGGGAGCTCTTGGGGCAAATAAGGAAATACTTCCCTGGTGCAAGAAGGAGTGACATCCTCCAGCTTCCTAGGATAATCCTGGGAAGCTGTGGGTCTGTACTTTGGTACTGCTGTTCCTTTCTGTCCCATCTACATCCAAGCAAATTGATGGAACGTGTTCTGTGCCAGCTAAAGTCTGCTGAAAGCTGAGAGCTTTTTGGTGATGTTGATTAACAGACTAAACTGGTGGCAACAGAATAGCTTTTCCCACCTGTGAAGTGCTAGGAATCTTTAAGTAGCTTCCTATTTTTAAGTCATTTCAGTTTTCTTCAGGAATGTTCATAGCTGTCACGTCTCATTCTAATCACGAATGTGAGTTTTCTCACCCCTGACTGACAAGGGTTCCTCAAAGCTGTGGTTCTGCACTCCATTCTTTATAAAAGAAACTGCCCTTGTGCCTTTCAAGAGCAACTGTTGATCAGGAGCACCTCCTTTGTAAAGACTTCTGTTTAAGGCTTGCAGGAATCTTCCATCCTGTATCTCCTCTGTAAGCTTTATGAGATGTCCTCAGAAGGAATCTGATGCTTTCCAAGTCTTGACTCCCACCCAGGAGAAGCCAGTTTAATGCAAAATCTGAAAAGGACAGGTTCTTCTTCTAAACGGATAACCCTGATAGCAAATTTGAGGATTTGCAACACTGTCGGGAAAAAATGTAGCAGACAAATGCTTTTAATGCTGTTTCTGTTAAGATATCTGCTGTGTAAAATATATCTTCAGAATATACTATAGAAGGACTATATCTTCAGAATCTGCTACAGATCTTTTTGGCCAGAGACACTTCAGCATCCAGCATGTTAGAATGCCCTTAATGGATTTCTGAACATGCATAGCAACAGCTTTGTTCTAAGTTCTGTGACCACAGCTGATGTGATTTTTCATAATTAACATGTTGATCAGTTGCCAACAGGAGAGTGCAGTGCAATACCTGGTATTAGCAAGGGAAGGTTAAGTTACCTACAATAAGGGGGATTTTTTTTCCTGTACTGCTGGAGGCAAGAAGACAAAAGAGCCATCACAGAAAAAAAAAGGTTATTTGACAATAACTCCTTTCCAGCAGTCTCATGTGGAGCAGGTACCCAGAGTAATTCAGTGCATTCAGCTTTACCTTAGAGATGGACAGAATAACAGGGGATGGGAGAGAGTAATGAGAGAGCAAAAAACAAAAAGAAAAAAAAAGAAAACCAAACAACTAACCCAACTAAAACCCCACAAGCCCACTGAGTAAAATATCACTTCTATTGATTTATTTTGTGGAATATCATGGGATGTTGGGATGTTTAGTTCCATAATAGGGGAGAATGGCAAAATGGATCTGCAGTTCCAAGGGGAAAAAAAATGGGGGGAGGGGGAGAGTAGTTTTTTATCCACTAGTAAAATTCTGAAATGCAGTAAATACAAGTTGTGTGGGGTTAGAAGTTTACTGCAGTATGCAAACCATAATCCTATTTAAAGTGTATCCTCCATTAGAGCAGTGCTGTCTTGTGGAAAAACTACCTTCCCTTTGGAGGACAAAGCTGCGGTATAATTAAGATAATTATTTTTTCAATGGATGTCTCTTATCTTATTTTGCTAGCTAGTTGTGGCTTTTTAACTTGGGAAATCTGTTAGAAGTTGCTAATAAGAAAAAACTGAGCGACTGTTGGCTGCTGAAATGAGTCAGCTGAGGGGTGTTTTTTGCTTAACTTGGCCCAATGGGAACAGATAATAATCTAGTGTATAAGAAAGACTCCATTTCTTAAAGGCCGTGGTCTCCATTCTTAATGAAGTGTCTGTGCTGTGTCTCCTTTTCTGAACCAGGCTTTTATCAGATGCAAACCATAAAGGCACCAGCTAGGCAAGGTAGCTGTGGCTGCATTACTTTTTATCTCTGCACAGTGAGTCCTGTGTGTTGAAGGAAAATCTGATGCTGTCAGTACAGCTTCACATGGCTGCTCTTCCCACCTGCCCCTTGTTACCAGGAGGGAGCTGGGGAGTCATTCTGTATTTTCTGTCAGGATCAGTAATGTCCTGGAGCTCATCTTGTATGAGCACCACAAGACAGGGACCTCTCTCAGAGCCTCTCAAAAGCTTCACGTGTGCTAAATTCTTCCTCTAAACCTCTAAGAGCTTTTTGTGCCTTATCATATTTGATGGCTCCTGAGGTGAGGGCTTCACACCTCGTAGCATTTCAGTGGGGCAGGGTGTGAAGGGGCAGCACTGTGCAGGTTAAGTGCTGCTGTAAGTAATTAGAAGGAGGAAAGTAGCTCAGCTGCTTGGCTGCCAGGTGTGTCATTGCATGCTCCATGAAGATGATGGGCTTTGCCTGCTGCTCTGCTCTGACAGGGCTCTGTGCCTGTGTCTGGTGCTCTCAGTGCTGAGATCTCATGTTGTACCAGAGCAAAAAGCTCTCGTGCAGGAAACGTTCACCTCTCTTTAAACAACATCTCCACATGAGGAAATGTTGTAACACATGCTCCTTGTGGTCCAATTGCGCTCCCTTTGAGGGGCTTATGACCCCCAAACCTGCTTCTGCTCCACTGGGATATTGCTGCAAAAAAAAAAAAAAAAAGTACAAAACAGTCAGGGATTCAGTGACAGGCAGCACTTGTTCTGTGGTGGTTAGGGGTGGATTGGGTACACCTTATAATGTGGCAAGAAAGGTAAAATTGCCTAAACCTATGGTGTATTTTACAAAATCCTGAGATGCTCATGTTATTTAGCTGCTTTGGAAAACATTGCCTGAAATTCTCATCTTGGGAGATCAATGTGCTGTTGTTACATACTGTGTGTCAGTATGAAAAGAAATTAAACTAATTACATTTTAAGGCCCAGTGACTAGCAAGTTTTGTGCCATTTTTATGTGTCTCTGTGGAGCACATGAGCATCTGTCTCTCCAGTGCCACTTACCAGGTAACTCTGATTTTTTATCAGACTGTCAGAAAAGCCCTCATCTGGGATTTACTGCGATAGAAAGCAGGGAGACTAAATTAGTCCATTTACTTCCCTCAGCCACTTACCCATATTGCCACTGCTCCTTCTCCAGTCAAATGAGGTCAATCAGCTTGACAGCCCCATCCCTTCCACTAAACCTTTAGCTGAGGAGAGCAGCTCCAGCAAGGCACAGAAGGTCAAAATCTAAACAGAGAATTAGGCACTAAATTAGGTCCGTGGGGCCGTGTGCCCTAGTTAGGGGAAGATTTGCTGTTGACTCTGCCAACATCATGTTTTAGTGCACCCACCAACCCAGGGACATCTCCCTCAGCTAAGGGAGACTTTTCCTCCTACTTTCTGGGTTAAGCATCCTGTCTCAGCTCAGCCACCCTAGTATCTCCACCAGCCTGATCACATCACGATGGCTGCACTGCTTCCTGTCAGGTATTTCCCATCTGCACTCATGTCCCATCTCTGCCTCTCTTTTCTTAGAGTAGGATTGCTCATCCTGGCCTCAGTTCATAACCCTTTATCTCCTAATCTTTCTTGCCTTTGTGTGTGATCTATTTTGCCTCCTCTTAAACTTGTGATCTATAAAGCAAAAGTCAACTGGTATTACGAGGTAAACAGGAGTGTATTACATCCCCATGTTTGCGGGCTGAAAAGAAACAGTGATGGTCTAAAGCACCACACAACACAAAGTTGTGAATCAGAGCCCCCAAAACAAGAGATCAGCTTTTCAAAAGGGATATATTTAAAGAAAAGGAAATGCATCTTTCATTTTCCTCTCTGGTTTTCAAGCATCTCAGAGTTACACTCTGGGGTTCTACCCCACAGTAATGCACCCTGCAAGCAATGAAGAGAACAGCTGAAAAAATGCAAACCTGAATTTTTCATTGGCCTTCCTCAGCACATACTTTAGGGAACAGGCTTCATTAGGAGAGGTGGAAATGTTGCCAATGCAAAAGATCAGCATGTCCCAGGAGCATGGATTTTTCTCCATGTGTTTTCTGGACATCAGACCTCAAGCCAACTGTGTGACCTTAATCTCTGTCTTGAAAGCAGAGCCCTCCTCCTGGCCTGAAAATCTAAGCAGGTAGACAAAGCTTAGATATCCCAGAAGCCACTGTAATGTGGCCACTTTTCCAGTGAAGTCTCTTCATAGCCCCAGGAGCATGCACAGGACTGGGAAGACAGGTAACAGAGGTTAATATAAAACAGGTTCATGTCCTCTAAAGGAAAATTACAAAAGAGGAATCTTCAAAGTATCCTAAAAATTATTTTAAAATCAAATGTGAATTTCTATTTCTACTGAACCCCCTCCAGCAGCTCGTGAGTCTTCACATGGCATTTATTCTTCTCTTTGTTTATTTAAGAAAAAGATTTTAAAAGAAAGCAGTAATTTTGAACTTCATTTTTAACTCTAAAGGGTTTCACTTAAAACCTGGTTAGATTCAGTGCTTGCACTAAAAATAAGCTTGGAAAAATCAAGTTTACAATGTTAAATATTAATTCAATTTGCAAATATGTGCACAGTCTTAAGGAGCCTATCTATCATTGACAAGACATAAAACCTGACTTCTCTTGTAGATGTGGGAAGAGCCAACAGTTTTGTCAGCATTACTGCCCTAAAGTAAAACAAGTATAGGAAGAAAATCAGCCAGTATAAGTTATCTTTATGCCTGCAAAACTTTCTGTGCTGGGCTGCCTGGCCTGGCTTCCCTCTCTGCCAGCAGTGGCAACAAAACAAAACATGCCTCCCATCCCTGTCACAGGAGCGGCTGCCTGGGTTTCCAGCAAGGGGGAAAACTCTGCTGCCCTGTTGTGCAGCTGGCTCCACTTCCTGTGGTGCCATTCCCCTGGAGCTGGAGGCACAGCATCAGGAGTGCCAGCCCTGCTCCTTGGGCAGCAGGAGTGGGTCACCCCTGCAGGGTGAGCGTGGCCTTGTGCTCAGCCCGTGCCTGCCTGGGGTGTCTCTGCTCTCTGCTCCTCTGAAGGCGTGGGAGTGGAGAGAAGGGGAGGGTCAGAGGGTTTCCTCTGACTTCTGCAGAGCAGGCAGTGCTGCTCCTGGCTCTCCATAATCTTTTAACTGGTACAAAGAGCTTTTCTTGAGCAGGCAGTGTGGGTGAGCTTTGACTTTTTGCATTCACCTTTGCCAGAGCGGGTGTTGAGTGGCTGGTGCAGGCTCTGGTCCAGCAGTGCTACAGCTGAAGGTGCCCCTCTCCAACAGAGAAATGCTGTGCTGGGAATTTAATTCCAGTTTTTCAAAGAGCTGGCTGGAAAACAAACATTCTGTTTCAAAGGGGTGAAAATAAGAAGAAGCCTAAGCTTCAGTATCCGATTTTTTTTTTCCAGAGGTTTACAGCTTTCCTTAATGCAGGCAGATTCCTATATCTGATTTTCCTGCCCCCTGCAGTAGCTTCCTAAAGTAAAGATTTACTTGAAGGGGCAAAAGACTCTTATCTCTGTCTCTGGCATGACTTCTCTACCTGATAACCTCTGTTATAAAGGAGATCTCACTTTCAGTCCTTACTTTGAACCAGGCATGAAGGATAGGAGCCCAGTCTGCCTATATCCTGTATGTGCATCTTGCTCTCTGAAAAATTTGGTCAGAATATCCATTTTGATCTGAAACCCAACCAAAAAGAGAAGATTGGAAGGGAAAAAAACACTAATCATCTTAGTTTATCATTAACTCAGAATTAGAAGCTAGTCTTTAAAGAAAAAAATAAAGGAACCAAACAAACCTCACTGGAATCTGCCCAACCTTAAATATCCACAGAACAATCTCCGTGTAAAGCTCCTTCTACCATCACAATCTCCACAATCAATCACAGCCATATCTTTATATCTGAATGTTCCTAGTGTCTTTTTTGTTTGGGTTTGTTTGTTTGTTTGGTTTGGTTTTCTTTTTTTCAATTATCAAAGTTTGAATACATCTTTATCAAAAAAAGGTATTTACAGAACTAGGAAAAAGCCCCTGCTCCTACTTTTTTGCCAAGCAGGAGAGGAATGAATCTGACATTACCTCAGGATTTTATCTATTTAGCCCCATCTGCAGGCTGTGTCCATGAAGTGTGCAATACATATCCTTGATGTCTCTCTTCAGTCAATTGCTCCCAGGGAGAGAGGTATCCCCTGGAGCTTGTCTGACCCAAATTCCGTGGAGAAGTTGCAGTTAAGGACAGCTGGGTGATCCAAGGTGTCAGTGGTGCCAAGTGGTGCTGTAAAGGGCTGGGAAATGCTACAGCTTTGCTGGCAATATACAGAAGGATCTCAGTTCTTTCTTCCCCCACCCCATTCCTGGTGCTGGTGCTGCTCCAATCCCTTTGGAGCTGGAGAGGGGCTGTGGGACTGCCCAGCTGCCATGAGGGCCATGTCCCTTCCAGTCCCCTACGGGTCATCGCTTTGGAGTTCCCCTCCGGGCCAGTCCTGCCCAGAGCTTGGTCTTGCTGGTAACCCCAAGGTTGTGCCTGTGTTTGGGAAATGCCTGTGGCCAGCAAGAGAGAGGCTGTGCTGCTGCACAAGCCTTCAAAGCTGTCAGTGATGTAGAGACTGAGGAATAGAGTCAGCCAGCTGCTTGCTCGAGAAGTCATGGCTAATACACTTCCACATCTTCAGCCTTTTCCACCTGTCATGTAGTCTGCCAAACTGCTCTTTTCCCTTGCCTTCTCTTTCCTCCACACTTCTCTTAGAGAAACAGACAAATATACCAACTGCAAAAAGGAACAGAGAGACCAGGAGCTGGCTTCAGCCACTGCTTTCACCACTTACCTGAGGTTTGATCTTTCTGTTCTTGCTTCATGGCCTCTGACTCAGCTTTCTGCTCTGTACAAGCAGAGTGGCAATACTTGCTGTTAATGAAAATACTTTTAAGACTAGATACTTTTAGAGCATTAACATAGGGTACTCCTGAAATTTGTCAAAAGTTATGACAACTTCATATAGAAATTCTCCTGTGGAAGAAAAGAGACAAATATTTTGAGAGGCTTACGAGTTAATGTGATGATAAATGCCAGGATCTTATTTTCCAGACTGTTCTGGTTTACCTTCTCTCTGTTCCCTACCTAGGGGCTGCATTACAGCTTTGCTCCCAGCAGTTGCAGGCAGCTGCTGTTTGCAGGAGGGGAACTCCTGTGGCATTATTTATGGCAGCTCTCAGTGAGAGGACAGTGATTTACTGTGTGCCATCTTCTGCAGCTGTGAATTTGCACCACGGCGACAGGGACATTCAGTGGAATCCTGATTTTCAGTCTGACACAGATGTAGGGAAAGGTGAACTGGCTGGGTAAAAATGAAAGCCTGATTTTCAGTCTGACACAGATGTAGAGAAAGGTGAACTGGCTGGGTAAAAATGAAAGCCTGTTAGTATCCTGCTTTGCCCTCTCACAAATAAACTTTTACTTTCTGGAATTTGGAAATTAGGGTTGAAAATAGCCTGGCATTCATGCTTCCATCTCTCCTGCCAGACACCTTTTTTCAGGTGAAGTCAGGATAGTTCATTCTTCCTCTAAAATTGGGTGACCTTTTTTTATATAGGTCCTTCTCTTTTGCCTCTCCTCCAAACCCTACACCTGACTGCATCTACTCTACATCTGACTCCCCTTACTAGGGAGACTCTCTGATGAATTTGTCAGCAAACTTGCCCCGTTCTCTGAGCTGCACAACAGGCAGGGTGGCAACAAAAGGAGCCCTCACCCAGGAACTCTCAGGTCTGCCTCTGCCTGCAAAAAGGAGCTCACTTCTCTGTGCTATCAAAAAAGAGCTGTAGAATTTTACTTCATGCCCTTGATCTTGAAAAAAGATGCACAGATCGACTGAGTAGGCTCATGGGCTTATCCAAATTGAATCTCAGTGCCAAGTCTCTTGGTTTTGACCTATGCTATAAAAGTGTTAAATTTCCTACAAAGCCATTGGCATTCTGCACAGGGAAAATGATTGAATAACACCTGGGAATGCCTTGCATTTTATTTCTGGGGTTATTTCTTTCGACCACAGTTTATCTGGCACAATGCACAGGAAAATGATGGGATCTGTTTTGTAACATTACACAGGAAATCCTGGCATTGCCTTCTCTCAGTAGCAGTGAACCATGCCAGTCAGCTGTGGCATGGTGTCACGGGACAACGAGCAAGCCCAGTTTAGTGGCTCCTGTGGGAAGCTGCATGGGAAGCTGCTTCATGAGCTGTGTCTACTGGAGAGGGAGTAAAGGGAGAAGGAGGGAAAGGTTCATTTATTTGCTCCCAAGATTCCTCCTCTGTGCTTCACATGGTGGAAATTGCAAAACTGCAAGTGGGATTAATAATCCCATAAAAGACATGACTGTAGGTACAATAATGGAGGGCAAGTGAGCCCATTATCTGGTCTGGCTGACTATGAAAGATTTTTGCTCCAAGGCATCTGCTGTAATTAAAGATTTTGTTGGTCAAGCTGTAGTATACTTCTAGGATACAAGTGATGTGTGCTGTCATTGGTATGCAAGCTTATGTTTCCTTTCTCGTATTCTCCTGAGCTGAATAGAATATAACCTTCAGGTCAGTAATCAATGTGTGAATAATATGGACCTACATTTCAGGGGAAAAAAGATATGAGGTGAAATGCAAAACTTCAGATCTTCCTGCTGGTTCCTTACTGCTCTGCTTCCTCCAGCAACAAAAGTAATGGTAGGTCTTGATTGTTCTGGATTGTTCCAAAGCACTAAAATCCAGAGGCAAAAAAAAAAAAAATTAACAATACATACATGAACAGGTACAGCCCTTGCTTATTGAAATGCAAAGGGGACCAGGGGACCCGATTAGGCAAATTTTGTGAGACAAGAATACAGCCAGGCTCCTGAAAAGCTGCAAAATTACCAGGGAGATGCCTTTATTAACAGAATAAACACTCAGCCCTCCTGCAGATTGTTATCCAGATTGAATGGCACTTGGTTCTTATCAAGACACTTCTTCAAAACATGGAAATCTCAGATAGTGTGATCCTTCAAGCAAACACCATGCTGCTTAAAGCCTGATTCTGATCATGCAAAGTAGCCTGCACCCCCTCTGGACACACACAACAGTGGCAGGTGGGCAATAAACCATGAGTTCTTAACTTTCCTAAACACCAGCAGCTTGCAGGGTTTCTGTGCCAAGCTTTTCCACCTCTCCACATTGCTGGTAGCCCTGGGAGAGCACGGAAAAGGATTTAGATTGCTAGGAAGTTCTCTCGTTGGCAGAAAACCTATGGACACAGAGGTGGCAGCCTGGCATGCTGATGCCTTCCTGAAAGTAATCAGTCTGGTGAAGAAGAGCAACTTCCTACCTTATCTCCCCATCCATAAGAGCAGCAGGGTTGCAAAAGGCAGCAGCAGCAGCACAGCCCACGGGTTCCTGCTGCACACAGATTGAGCAGAGCGCTGCGCTCAGGCAGCTTCTTGCTCGCAAAGTTGTACTACTTTATCTTTCATAATCTGCTTTTGGGAGAGGTTAAAACCCTCCTTTGGGGAATGTTAAAAGATCTGAATGCTCATGGAGGTAGAGACATTTATGCTCTCATGTCTTTGAGGAAGTCTTAGCTGATGCAGGTTGGAAGGGAAGGTAGCCAAACCAGCCAAGGTGCCCTAAGCAATATTTCCAGGGTGTCCATCTCAGGCAGATCTGTTTGTAACCTGGGCCAGGCGTGTGTCAAAAGTGTGCTTTGATACACACTTAGCTTTAACAGCACAAGTAGAATTCCTCAAACCACAAGGTGCAGAATAAGAAATACCTTTTTTTTTTTTTTAACTATAGTCCAATCCACTCTTCAATGCCTCTGGTAAATTCAGTGGGGATTCTTAGGATTTCTAGGCAGAATTGTGGCTTTTCCTTAGGCTTCCCTGGATAGCCTCTATACTGCTGTGTGTATTTGAAGAGTATTCATTGGTATGATCTGAGGAAAGGTTTTAAAGAGGGAATGTACTTCAGGGTGTCTCTAGAAATGGTTCCTCTATGAAATGCTTTTGCTTGGGAGAACAAATCAAAGTAATGAATTAAGTTTCAGAATAATAATATATCCTACAAAGTAATCTTAAATATTTTTACTTTCATTGTCCAAATGATTGTCTGGAGAGTCTCCTCAGTATATGCCCAAATGTATAAGGCTGGTTATTGCAGTGTTCATGTACACAAGCAGTGGTTTCAAACCTCAGTGTGTTTAAAATCCTCTATGGGAATGAATCTGGGAAGCTTTCACTACTGTAACCAAGTACCAAGAAGATAAAAGCATTTGAGATATTTTTAAATGTCAGATTTCAGACACAAAGTGTATTACTGTGATTTGATCTTCAGACTCTGTATTTATCTGTCTAGCCTCTCCTATTCTATCAACAACTCTGTTCACCTTGGAGATAGCTATAAGCTATTGATTCGGGCTCTCTAAAATCCAAATTATGATATTTACGTGAAGGTATGGAAATCATTCATTTAAACACTATCAAAAAGGAAATTTTGACGATTTTGTTTTTAATTTTTAAGGGCTTAAAGAAAAGCACTGTACAAGCAGTTTAAAACATGAGAGAATCATCAGCCAAATATTTTTGTCATATTTACTTAGGTAAATAGCAGATAAATGTCAAGTATGCAAGGGCCACTTAGATACCTTACTTTTTAAAAGGGCTGTTCTAGACTGTCACTTCAAGGGACTTAGTGTACCTGATGGATCTTCTGTTTCTCAAATACGGATGCAGGTGGTTTGGACAGGAATGAGGCTTTGCACTGCCCGAAGCATGACTCCAAGCAAACATGATGGTGTCCAGGTTCTTACACTGAAATGAAAGATCTTTTCCCGCACCCAATAACCAAATATCACAGTGTGCTTAAGGATGCTGCTGACATTTTCAAAGACCACCCAAGGTGTTGCCTTTCTGACTGCAGATATGCTCTGGGTTTCTGTGGGACTCCTTGTCTTTTCCTTTCCAGCTCTCTCGTGTCTCTTCCACTTGCTTTCATTCTGCCTCTTGTCAAGTCATTGGAGTCCAGTTTTGATATTAGCAAATACCATCTTGTCATAGCTGGAATAAGTGCTTGATTTTTAATGGTAGCCTAAACATATACAATATATAAAAAATGAAGTTCACTAGTCACCACAATTCTTAAGATCTTAAGATGTTAATAATTTGATTTTTAATCTAATTGCCTCTTACCTGAAGACAAGGCTTGTGTGTTCATCCAGTGCTAGGTCAGCTTCAGTGAACTAGTTTATTTATCCTTCTCACAGCTCATCAGCAGAGTGTCTAAACAGATTAGTTAAAGCTATTCCTTATGATCTAATTAAAAAATAATTCCTTAAAAGAAAAGACAAATATTTTAGTATTCATTTTAGTATTCATGATGTTTTCTTGATGCAAACTTTTGGTGTTTGTCTTATTGTTTTGTGTCCAAAAAGTCTGAGAATGCACTTTGAAATAGTAATTGAGCCTAATAACTGTTTGCATCTCAGTCTTGGGGAAAAAAACCAAAAATAACGAAGTGAAACTAAAGTGTTTATTTCAATTGTTTTCTTTCTCCTGCTAAGCAGGAGAACAGTTATTTACATGGTTTGCTAACCAGAGGGCTTCTCAGGCAGGGGTCAGCTGACAAGCAACACTGGAGGAAATGTTCAGTGAGGCGAGAGTTGAGGGAGAAGACATGTAAGAAGTATGCAGTGGCTGAAAGGCTGTGTTCCAAGCTTTCCATTCTTGGTTAATCAAGGTATCCTTTACTGATTCAGAAAAATGCCACTTTTGTCACAGCCTATCCAAAGGGTTGGGGCTCCCAGCTGTGCTCTATGTTGGGCTCTGCTGTCTGAAAGTTATTGATGAAACTCCTGCAGACTTTGGACTTTGGGGTTTCCTGATTTTGTGTGAAATTATTGGTTAATTTCAGATAAGAGAGGACCTCCTGATTTACTTACATACTGCTTGGGACCTGCAACTCAAGTCCTCGAGTGGTATGCACATAATCATAAATTCTGCTCATAAAGCCACAATATCACTTCTGAGCACCTCCAGTGTAGTAGGGGACAGTGTGAAGAAAGTGACAATTTAGGAAGGAGTACTGTCTCTCTGTCCTATGGCAGTCCCGTGCATCACAGCTGAGCTGTGGATCTTGGAGGCAACTTTGGAAGCATGGGCAGTTAGGAAGACACATTTCCCAGGGCAAACTGAGATGGGGAGAGCAGAGCTGTCCCAGTGGAGGGGAGCACATCAAAGCCTGCTCAGTTCTTCTGCAGACTCCACGAGCTGTCCCTGCTTTTGCTTTTGGCTTATGGTAATGAAAGCGAGAGGAAAATTAAGTTCAGGGTGTTCATGTGGCCATGAAGCACTGAATTTTTTATAAAGCTTAGTAACTGTCATTTTTCAAGTAATTTTCTAAAAGAGGGCTGGAATGTGGGTAGTGCACAGGAACTAATGTACCTTGAAAGTACATTTCTTTGTTTTAATAAGGATGGCGGTGTACCGTGACTTGCCATGATGAATTAATTTGGTGTTTACCATAACAGCACTGAGCTTAATGAACTCATCATATTTATGCAACTGTCTGTAGATGTTCTCTTGTCATTTGGGATTTATAAATAGGTACTAATACTTTTATCGCCGCTTTCTCCTGAGCAGAAAAGTTCTTCACAGTGAAAGGCCATTAAAGCTCACTTCTGTTTTTCTATATAAAAAGTAAGCAGAAGGTCTTTAATAACTTGATTTTTATCTTTATGTAGATTTCTGAGTTGTTAGTATGTACTCAGCAAAGCTGTTCAGCTTGAACAAAACTATTGTAGAGCCGTCCTTATCAAATTCCACCAGTCATATAATAGAGTTAATATCTCATTTTACGGCAGCTGCCATTCCATCTAAGGTTAGCCTTCTGCATTTGAAAGAGACTATCCATTAAGTTCAATAGATTTAAGTAAAAAGAAGTTCTCTAAATTGAACAAAGTGGTACTAATTTATGGGATCCAAGTGATGAGTGCTGCATCTTTAGAAGGTAATGGTTTGTAGCTGAACAAAACAGAAGGTCAGCTGCTTTCTCTCTTTTAATATTGTTTGATATGCAAATCCTTAATGCTGAACAGCATCTCTGGTTTACTACTGCTTCTTCTGTCATCTCTAGAAGGAGAGATGCTTATCCTTGTTTCTGTGCACTGCCTTCCTACTGACAGCAGTGTGGTGCCAAGCACTGCTGAAGGGCACATCAGAAGGGGCCACCTGCCTGCCCTCGTGAGCCTCCAGTTAGCTGGGCTTAAATCTGCTTGGAGTCCCTGCCATAAAACAGGCTTTGCAGCTGGACCCACGGGCACTCTTTTGCTGGGTTAAGTGGTGGGAATGGGTGCAAAGAGAGCGCTGCTTCATCTAATCTGGCAACATTTGGCTGGCACACAAAATTTCCTCTCATGGAGCCCATGACTGGCAGCTCATATAAAAAGCTGGCTTAAGAAAAAATATCCACACAGAAAAACAGAAAACAATCTCTTCAGAACCAAAAAATTGTCACAGATACCAAGATCTGTAGTAAAAGGAAGGGCTGGTATATCTACATATATATATAGATATAATGATCTCTGCTTTCAGGTGCTTTGCTCATTTTGCAAGCTCTCCCAGCATCACTTCTTCCACTCAGGAGCAGGCACTGGCAGTGCTCCCCTCTTTCTTTCACCTCAGGGCAGTGATTTCTGCCCTACACCTTCCCACACATCCTTTTTATGGCTGAAATATGATGCTATAAATCTTATAAATATGATTTATGGCATCAAAGTCAAGGCTTTGAGCATCAATGTGTGTCTCCCAACAGGTCTCAAGGATGAGGGCAAAATATGAAAACTCACCAGGTCTCAGTGAGACAGTGAGGTACCACTGGAGGGAGAGGAGATGCAAAAGGACTCCAAGAGTCTCCTATTTGCCTCTCTCCATTCTTATTTCCCGCTTCCTTCCCCATGAGGAAGCAGGCCAGGCTAGCAGCCATCCCTCTCTGCCACCACAGCCGTGAGCCAGCCTTCCAGGTGGCACCAGTGAAAGCTGCTCTGCTGCCGAGAGAGGATCCTGCTTTGCCAAAACCTAAAGCTTCCTCAGGGAGATGCAACAGGAGCTGGCATCACTCCGGTTGTTGTAGTGAATAGGAAAGATTTAGGCAGTTGCTTCACTGAAATAAAAAACCCACGAATGTTCCTTACGGGTCCCTACCTGTCCACTTTGATAATTGAAGGATGCTTACAAATCAGATTAGTTTTATGTCTTGTTTGAAGAGGAGAACCAGATTCTGCAGACATTGTATCAGATTTTTGATGGAAAAGCTCCAGTGAGAAAGTTTTGCCTGAGGAATGATTTTTGCCTAGCCACTGCAGAAGTTACCAGAGGTCTTGTTTTGATCCCATCTCAAGCACTGGGTGCTCCCAAAGGCAACCCATGTGAGCCCCCTGGGAGCCAGCACAAGGGCTGGGACCTTGGCTCAGGCTCCTGAGGCAGAGCCCACCAAGGTACACAACTATAGCTTTTTTTTTATTATTATTTACACTTCCCCCCCGCTCCCCCCAACAGTGGGAATTCATTACATTGGCTCAGCAAATCTGCTCTCTGCAGCAGTCTGATCTGCTGACTAGAGCCAACTCCCTCATCACATCCTCTTCCTTATCAGTGCCAGTGGGGAAGTGATCCCTCTGGACAACATGTTCCTGGTGCAGGAAGCTGATATTCAGTCACCTTTGACATCCCAGAACATGCATTGGCATTTCCAATATCATTGTAAATGGCCTCTCATATCTCATGCTCACTACTGATAGCTGAGAATGAAATTAGATCAAAAAAGGTGTTGTCACAGAGGTCTCAGTTTCGGAGCATTTGTGACACCTTGCTATCATATTAAGTTGGGGTTTTTTATCTGTGGGTATTTTGGAGGAGTAATTCCATTTCACTTCCAGCAGCAAAGTATGTAGTTACCAAGTAGAATCCAGCCCTATTCCCATTGATTCATTAGGATTTGTTCACATCCCTGTTAGATTTTTAAACCACAGGCAGCTTAGTTTTCTGTGTTTATATCCACGAGACATCACTTGGCACTGTGAATTCAGAGCCAATTCAGTTAAAGTGCACACAGACATTTTCTTTTGTGCAGCTCAATAAATTTACGTCACTGCCTTGAAAAATGTAACTCTAACACTTTGCTTGCTAAAGAATAATATATTTAAGACCTGTACTCTATCCATAAGCAGGTTTTACAGGTCATGTTTTTTGGACAAATCGGATTATTTCAATATATAGGCTTCTTTTGTAAGCTTTTTAAGGCTTTTTAAGGCTATGGTATTTCAAAACATCAGATGACATCAGATGACATGCACTGTGCTTATTAATTTCCACTGGCTTATGTCTCGCAGTACTACTCTGTACTAATAAGCAGGTTCAAAAGAGCTAATGCCATTGAGGAAGAAGTTCAGTTGTAAAAATCTGGGACTAGGAAGGAGAGCTACTCGCTGGAATTACAGCATTAGAACATCATTATCATTCAGAGCATTTAGCTAATGCGTTATTACTTTAGTCATTTATTAAATTTGAAAATCAAATAACAAACTGATTGTAGTGTCTGCCACCCAACAGGTACGTCTGATTAGCGTATCGGGGAACCCACCAGGATCTGCGGCAAATCCACGTATTTTTATGGAAAGAGTGCCATCGTGTGGGAGCCTCCTTGCAGCACGCAGGGATAGCAGCGCCCGTGTGCCGGCCTGCCTGCTTGCAAGGAACCTCCCTCCCTCCTTTGCCTTTCCTGGCACTTCCATAAAAGCACAGTTTTAGTTTCTGAAAATGAGCTACAAAGACAGGAACTTCCATAACTAGGAACAGGTTAGAAGTCTTAAATCTCCTTATTATGTTAACTATTCTTTTGACTCTACAAACAGGTGAATTCTGAAACAAACTGTTTTTGAAGCCTAACAGAAGCAGGATCTCCCTCTTTGTCTGCATGCCATTAATATAGTTAGATATTAGTGCTCTTATCATTTCTCTCAATATATATTTTAGCCCTCAACATCTGTTTGCAGCTGCAATTTTACAAAGCTTCATTATAAGCTTTCCACTTCTTGAGCTCTCCCATGTAATGATACTTCCCCAACTTCTACTTCCATTTTTTATGTTTTTCTTTAAAGAATTGAACTTATATGTTACATCCATAAAGAAAATTGCCAATAATTACCAGGGGTACAATTAGGTATAAATCTCCGTTAAGGAACAAGCCAAAGCTCAGTGTCTTTATGCAAATGCCTTTTGTTAAAAAGATGTCTTGTGTAATCAGGAATTATACTGACAAGTGAAGAATCATTTAATTAATGAGAATAGAGCAATAGTTTGGATGGTTCATTCTATTCCTGACTGAATAAAAGAGAGATAATGGCCCTGCTCAGGGATTAGAGCCGCTGCTGGAAGAAATAAACCCAACGGATGTTGTTCTGTTACTGCCTTGGGTAGATAGTACAGTAATTCCTAAATATAAAACCACATATGTTTGGCTTAGGCATTGAAAATTAATTTACTATTACTCCACAAGAACTTACACGAAAGGGTTCTGTTTATGCTGGCTGTCTGCTCCTGCTAACCTCTCAGAATGGAATATTTGGGCCAAAATACTCGCCTAAATCCTAGTACAGAATTCCAAGGCAGTGAGAACCAGAATTATAGTGAGTTCTTTCCATAAGGACTGTATGCGATGATCCGGGGTAGTGTATGGACCCTGTTTGCAGTTGCAGAGGGGTAATCTGGTCTCCAGTTCAGCCCTTTGTTTAGAGCAGGTCAGTTTGCTCTGGGTCCTTCCCACTGGGTCGTCGAATTTCACCAGGGGGGTGGTGGTGCCATAAATTCCCTGTTCCATTGTTTGATCTCTCCGATTCTCCTCTTATCTGGTTGGAATTTCTTATCTTCCAGTTTATCCCAGTTGCATCTCCTGCTGTCACTGGGTCTAACAGGAGCTTCTCTACACACTCCCAACAGGCAGCTGCAGGCAGCTGCAATGGCAGCAGTCCTGCCTGTGGTGCCATCCCTCCAAAGCTCATCTGAACATGGGTGGCTCATAGCAGCTATTCAGTCTCTTGCAACAAAACAGAAAATCCTCCCATCCCTGAGATATCCCTGCTCCATCAGAAAGCTTCACAGTGAGGCTTCCCTAAGTTGTCTCTGGGTTTGGGAGAAGTCAACATGTAGTCCAGGCAACTCTGATCTTGAATACCTTCTTCCAGGGTGGGATCTCGAGCAATGTACTGTCAGCAGGCACTGCACAGGATTTGTCCCACTTCTTACAAAGTCAAAGTGAAAACTCAAACTCAAAGTGCTACATGAACAGGTGATTGTGGCATCTCTAAGGATGCATGTTCCACCTGTGATCTGTTCCTTTGTTCCCTCTGGGACAGCACAGGAGTGAACAAGCTGTTCCCCTCTGAACAGGTCAGGTCATGATCCCTGTTCCCCTCTGAAAAGATCATGACTCCCACCAGGCATACTACTAGGTGGGAAGTGGGAGCTCCCTCCAGACCTGTGCTGGGATTTCAGCCACTGGTGGCTGTGTCAAGCCTCCCATTCCTAGGAAGACCACAGCACAAATATGTGGTCATTTGGATGTGCCATAACAAATTAAGTGGCCTCGTGGTCACAACTACCTGCTGAAGCAGCATCAGAGACTGAGTCCCCTCTGTACAGAGCAGCTGCCCTGTGGTCCCCAGGTGCATCCAAGCTCCCTTTGGAGGCTGATGCAGACCACTGCACTGAGCTGTTGTGGTAGCCCTGACACAGTGGGACAGCTTTCCTTCCTCCAGCAGGGCGCTACAGTCTCTCTGGTAGCAACATCTCAGACCTCTGCTGGTTTGTGTGCACTTGGACTTCTTTGCATGCTGTGTCAAATGATTGCAGCAGTAATTGTTTGCCTTCCAACACTGAAATGAAAAACAAATTTATTACATGAAAGAAAACGTTACCATTGTTTTATTCTTTTTAGATGTAATCATTGAATTTTTTATCTTGGATAACCAGAGGCACCCAGCTGTTATTCTAGTCATTTCTGGATGCTTTAAGAAAAAAAAAAAAAAAAAAAAACACTCTCTTCAGAAATAAATGGAGTAAATATGAAAAGGTTCTTCCAAACAAAATTCTAATTTCTCAAACATTTCATTCCACAGAGAGTCTAGTTAAATATGTTGTCCTTGCAGGCTGCCCAGTAAATATTTTCCCACAGACTGGGTATGTAGGTCCAAGGACACGTGAATTCCACAGCAAGGAACCTTTCCTGTGGAATCACTTATCATCAGGTTGCATTCTGACACTAAGCAAGACTGCTTTAAGTCATCACTGACTGCAATAAGATGGCTTTGCTCTCTCTCCAAAGCAGCAAATGTAGGTAACCCGATAAGATCAGTTTACAACATTGTGTGTAATGTGGTAAATCTGAAATGTATATTCCTTCTGATTTTTTTAATTGAAATGTCTCTTCTCCAATGATTAGGGTGCAAAATATTGTCAGTTATCTAATGGACTATGAAAGTCAGTTGACCTAAACTAGTAAAAGCCAATTGAGAAAATATAGTATATGAAGTAAAGCATTTTCATTGAGGTTGTTAAAAGAAGGAAAGAGAGATTTGTGCGTGCTTTGCTGTATCTGGAGTGGAACTGAACATGCTCAGGCTAACAGGCAAGCCCGTACCCAAGCTTTCTTTTCTGGGTACGGGCAGTCTGTGCAGGTTCATCTGCTGCTTGGCTTTCCAAGACACATGGGAAGGTTGCAGGCAGTCAGATTTACACCCTCACACTCTCCACTGTAACCCCTGACTCTGTGCTTTCTCCCCAAGGATTTTGGAGCTGCAGCAGAATGGTGACATGGACGTACTGAAGCATAAGTGGTGGCCGAAGAATGGTCAGTGTGATCTTTACTCATCTGTGGATACCAAACAGAAAGGAGGTGCCCTGGACATAAAAAGTTTTGCAGGTGTTTTCTGCATCCTCGCTGCAGGGATTGTCCTATCCTGTTTCATTGCAATGTTGGAAACGTGGTGGAATAAAAGGAAAGGCTCCCGGGTTCCATCAAAAGAGGTATTAGACCCTCCATTTCTCCTGGGGAATTTTCATGCACCCTAAAGATTGCTGCCTTGACTTTATAGCACTAGAGAGGGTGGGGAATCAAATTCAGAGATACTTCATTAGCTTCTTAATTTTTTAAGGTAAATGATGTTCCTCAAAATCTTTCTAGCTATTCTTTCTAGAAAAGCTTGAATAAAAATAAATGTATATTGATGATGTATAAATATGCAACTATTCTGAGTAAAACACAATTGTTTCTTGTAGAATAGTACATTATTAATACATCAATATTTAGTTCATTGTTCCCATTGGTGACAGCTAATTCTCACTAGGTGTCTTGGCTTCTTCTTGAAAAACACGTCCCCTAAGCTCAGTGGCTGAGTCTTTTAAAATACATTTGCAAAATTTACCCCTTTAATCAGCTGTTAGCTTCTTGAATAAGCTTGTCCCCATTTTCAGAAACATTAAGCTCTTGAGACTTCCATGAACTTCAGTTCTTGTTATTTCATCTGAAGTCCAGGGAAGCAAGACTACATTAGATTTTTCAGGTGCAGGCCAGACATATTTCTGAAACCTTGTACCGGCTTGTTTCAGAAAATCTTGTACAGATGCCACAGAGAAATATGTTATTTTACACCTGAGATGAGTTTGCTTCTAAGCCTGCATGTGTAATGCTTTCCTTCCTTGGGTAATCTACCTGTCCCTATACCAGCCATCTGAGCCTTGTGCAACTTTGCACCAAATTTCTTATATTCATAATTAAGTTTTTTACCTCTACAAAATGCTGAAAGAAATTAGGGACAAAATCATTTATTAAAATATCCTTGGAAGCAACACCCAAACCTGAACCTAAATAAGAGCTTTAATGTAGCACTATCAAATATAGCTTTTCTGTTTGTGTAGCTTAGGCACATCTGTGTACCTTGTGGGGTATTGCTGTTAATTCGTGTGCAGTGGTCTTGCCTTCTCTGCAGTTTCTCCATTGTGTTTATTTCTGCTAATCGAATGCTGTCTAATCAGGCAGGATTAATTACACCACCTAATTAGACAACATTGGCACTGATGTTAAAATACATTTAATCTTTTCTTGCCTGTTTTAATTCCCAAGCTTTTTTTTTTCTTTTTTTTTTCTTTTTCTTTTTTTTTCTTTTTTGTTCAAGATCTGGACCGGACCATTATTAAAAGGAAAAAAAAAAAGGAATCTCTAGTCTTTAAATTGGGTTTCTCAGGAATGGAAACCATGTAGTTTCACCTGGTAAATTATTTTAAAACCCTAAAATTTACTTGATTGTTGTTTACCCAAAGATTCAGAACTTCATACTTTATATTTATCTGGTATAAAACATGAAAATCAATAACAAAGGAAAAGAGAAAAACAGCAACACAGACCTGTTTTCACAGAAGTATAAAATTTTCTATTTCAATTTTCAAATGCTGAGAAATTCAAGTGTGTACTTTCCACAAATGGTATAATTTGGCCTCCTTGATCTTTATTATATGGTCATTAGCTTAGCATTCAAACACTCATCTCAACATTAAATTCAAAAGCTTGGCTCAAAACTGAGTTTAACGTGGACGTATGTGCTGAATGTCCCCATTATCCTGGATGTGGGGGTCATTCAGCAAAGAAATACATCTTAACTAACTTTCTTAAAATTCATTTTAGCTTCCATGAAATCCATTGGCTCTTCCAGGCCACTAGTCCAGAATCGGGGGTCAGATTGGGCCAGTTTGTGGTCAGCAAGCCAACCCTTTTTCCCTGGTGGCTGCCATCTTGTGCTCCAGAATGCAAGCATTTATACTGAAAAAAAAAAATTGTCTAATGGTTGCGAAGATAACATTTCGGTCGCGTGCCAGAAGTAACCCATTCACTGATGTCTGCCTGAGTCTGCAGACAGCCTTAAACAGTAGCTCTGAGAGAAGTATGAACCGCCCCAGTAATCTCAATGGGATGTTGACTCTGAAGCCTGATGATAATTTAAATGTGAAAACTGCTGAATATTTCACTACTGGTCACACAAGAGAGAAGAGGAAAGATCATATTATGGAGATATGCACAATCTTACTGTGAGTGGGTCTCATTTTGGTGTATCGATTGGGTGGAGATGGGGTTGTGGGCTAAGCATGGGAGATTATCACCGCTTATATATTTTCACTGGTCTGACCCTAGCCCCAAATGCATCTCTGTAAAAGAAAGAGGACTATTTTGAGTTACTCTTAGAGGCTCAGAAACTATGAAATTCCAGTCTTTTCCAGACTGGCATTTTAAATTACCAAGTATTTGTATGTTTGGTTTTTTTTTTCAAAATTAAAAACAAACAAATCAGAAAAAAACAAATCAGAAAAAAAAAAGGAAAATATTTAGGACTGTCCCTCAGAGACATAGTCATGACTTGCACACGCTGATTGAGCCTCTGTATATTTCTTTAGCTTCTGATGTGGCCCCAGTTCTCCTGCATCCATATGCAGCTCCAAATTTTTTTAGGAGATAGCGTTTGGTGAATGCGTTTGGATTTGATGTCACCTGTGTGGTTGTTATGTGCATCCATGTCTATGTCCACCTGTGAATAAACAACAGACAGAAAGCTAAGTCCGAGAAATGAGCACTGCATTTTTTCCTTCCTGTGATGAGCTCAAACCAAAGCCCTTGTGGCCAGTGATCACCCAGTCCCTGGAGATCACTGATGCCCTGTTCCCTTCCCCTTTTTCCCTGGTTTGTCTCCCTGTCCCTGCCCTCGGAGGGTGCAGTCCTGGAAGGGAACTGGCCTCTCAGTTTCCTTCCAGTCAGGCTCTGTGTTCGGCGTGGTGCCAGCGCAAATGTTCAGTGATCCATTCTGCTAAGTAGATGAACTCCTGCAGTTTGTTCTAGGTGTGGACTTTTTCAGAGTGCTTGACTTCATTCCTAGAGAAAGGAGGGACCTCAAGCCCTTTCGGTATACTAGGAGTTTTGCCATTGATTCAGGGAGCTCTGGATCAAGCCAGTCAATGAATTTCAGTAATCAAGGCTGGAAGTCATCAGTGCACATCTATCGGCTGCCTAATTATCCTCTTTGAGGTCCTAGAGTGTGAGATATTTCTAGTGGCCTGGAAGAGCCAGTAAATTTCACAGAGATTAAGGTAAATTTTAAGGTTAGTTGAAATTGATTTTTGTTCTGAATGAGCTGCACTACTTAGACTGAGGGAATATCCCTGTACGTGTGTACTTAATGCTGCTTTGAATTAAGCTTTGCAGTTCAGCAGAAACATGTATGTACAACACAGGTGATTTATTGGGTCACCTAGGGCTTTCTTCTCTTTTTTAACTTCTATGTATTTAAATTCTCAATTATAACCAACAAACCTGTTTAATTGCGTTCTCTGGGAAGAGAGATTTAAGAAGGAAAAGGGACAGAGGTAAGAGAAGCAATGGTATATTATAATAAATACATCAGGCTGCCTTCTCTTTTCACCCACAAAAGTATAATTCCATCAAAATAGATGGAATTGCTTCTTTGTAGGTGAGGAGATAATTAATCCCTCTGTTGGCATTGTAATTTAAAATTGCCTGGTGTACTCCTTTCTGTGCAATGTCAATGAGTCACCAGTGCTTGGGGTTTTTTCTCTGTATGTTCAGCTTTTCTATACCACAATTTACATTATAAAGGCAAAAAGGAACCTGAGAAGTTTCTAGCCCTTCCTTAAACCCTGAGAGGATGACAAAGATGGCAACCTGATCCCTCAGAGCATCCCATGTTGACATCCAAATTTAGTTCTCATTGCGGAGTTGAAGAACTGGCATCATTCCAGGCATTTGAGATTATGCAGTTTACTTTTATTCAGCTGTTGCTAGTCTAACCCACCTAGCTCCGAGCTTGCCTTTTCCTGAAAATCTGCTGGTGGCACTTTGAGTTTTGTTGTTTGGATCCAGGGTTTGGAGGTAGCTGTGGTGTAAGGGTCTGCCTCAGTTTGGCTTTGCCCACCTGGCTTCAGGCGGTGGGGGAGTTCGCTGGTGACATTCAGGACACCGTCAGCCAAGAGCCAGCTCTAGTTAATTGTGCCTTGTGCTCCCTGAGCAGTGCTGATCACCCTGTGAAACTTCAGCCCAGCACAAATGGCGATGGTGAGTGGTGCCTCTTGTTTTTCTCATTCCCCAGGACGACAAGGAGATCGACCTGGAGCACCTCCACAGGCGCGTGAACAGCCTCTGCACAGACGACGACAGTCCCCATAAACAGTTCTCCACCTCATCGATTGACTTGACCCCGCTGGACATTGACACTTTACCCACACGCCAGGCACTGGAGCAAATCAGTGACTTCAGGAACACTCACATCACCACAACCACCTTCATACCAGAGCAGATCCAGACTCTGAGCCGCACGCTGTCTGCTAAAGCCGCCTCGGGATTCTCCTTCGGCAGCGTGCCCGAGCACCGAACTGGCCCTTTCAGGCACAGGGCACCCAACGGGGGCTTTTTCAGAAGCCCCATCAAAACAATGTCATCTATCCCTTACCAACCAACTCCCACCCTGGGCCTGAATATCGGTAGTGACCCAGACCGAGGCACCTCCATCTGAGCATCAGAACGAGTTTCTTCACTGTTTCTTATTTAGGACTCCCTTTGCAAGGAGCAGCTGTAATATTGTGGGACTAACATGGATGTAACCTTTCTTCTTTTCCTTATTTTTTGGTTTTGAGGGTTGTGGTTTGGGGGTTTGGTTTTTTTTTTTCTTCTTTATTTGTTTGGGGGTTATTTTCTGTTCAGGGGCTGTTTTGGGGTTTTTTCTTTGTTTTATTTAAGAATCAGAATTATTAGTAGCAACTCTTCCTCCTCCTCTGCTTTCTCAGTCTGGTCTCTTCTGCCTCCCCTTATTCTCTGTACTACTTGAATCACTTATTCTTCAGTTTATCACCATGTTAGGTTTTGGTTACTTCAGGCTTTTCATATACTTTAAATATAGGAAACAAGCAGTGATTCATGCATAGGAAAACCCTGAGGATTACTTTACAGAAGGGCATTCGCTCCTCCTCCCCCACTGCCTTTTTTTACTATAATTGCAATAACTGAAGTATTTTTCATGTACTCTGCTGCATCCAGTCAGCGCTCCACTGCTGTGCGTCCTTTTAACTGTGGACCAAAGGCAAACCCTGCAGTTTAAAAAATGGAAAATTAAAAAAAAAAAGGGCAAAAAGAAAAAAAAAAAAAAAAAAAAAGAAAGGAAAACAAATTAAGTTCAAAGATCATTCAGGCCCCATAATATAAGAATGCAATTTTGTAGGATTACAAAAAGCCATTACTATGCCAGTAAAGACTACAGTTAAATCTACTTTTGCACTGCAACAGTGCATATGATCTTTATGTGATTGTACAGTGTTAAAAGTTTTTCTTATGTACAGTAAACTGTATCATATGGCAAAAGCCTCTATTGTGTTAAATAAATTAGTATCTCATACGTATATATATACACATATATATACACAGGTATGTGTGTATATATATACACACATGTATATATAGCTATAAAATGGCAGCCGTTGCTATTGCAATTCATTTAATAAAGCTTTAGTAAAAATGTGTTGTATACAGGAGAGATGTACAGTGCAGGGTGTCTTTTCATTTAGAAAAGACAGGTTGCTTTAACATTATTCTGACTTGCATCGTTTGCCAAGAGAGCATATTTTATACTTTTCTATTAGAGCATCCAGGGCAATTTAACATTTGTACCTAGATGTAACTCCTTTGGTTAGGTTTTGCATTGGCTTTTGAGCATTCTATAAGGCTAATCTTGATAATTTTCCTTTTAATTAATTAAACAAATGGAACTCTGTCTTAGGTATACCATGTTCATGAACAACTGATATAGCTCTAGAGCAGTTAAACATGGATCAAAGGTCAATAAATCCTTTTCCAAGTCAGCACAGTTGATCAATACAATAATGGCGTTAGTGGAGGAAAAAGAAAAAAAGCCCTCAAGATACACAGATGTGGCCTTAATTACAATCACATATTGTTCTAAGGGAAAAAAATACAAACAGGCACTCAGTTTAACCCTTTCTATGTTAAGTTAGATTTAGAGGAGCTATGTATTTTTTACATTAGTGCCAACTGTATAAAGCAAGAAAAAGAACAGCAGTGAGAGCAAAACCGGTGCACACTTTGGCACCAGCTTTTTCAAGTAACACTGTTACCTGTTAGAAACGTAGGAAGAGCTTTCAATCTGTAATCCTTAAACTAAAATGCGGTTAAGTAGAAAGCAAACAGTTTATCCTATGAGTTTTTTGGTTTGGTTTTCTTTTTAATGCAACCATACACTTATTTTAATCTAACTCATTCTTTGGCTAAGATTAATAGGAATCAGCCTATGTGATTTGCTTTAGGATAAATTAAAAGGTATATTCTTCAGATCTATTCTATTTTGATGCTAATTCTGTTCTGGGGGAGAATCTTGTACTGTCACTGTTTTTTGTACTAAATCTTCAAATATTGTCTACTGTGTAAGGCAGAACGAATTCTTATCGTGCAAAAGGCCATTTTGTTTCCAGGGCAGCAAGTGTCTAAAAGCATGCACAACTTGCTTCCCCCTTGTAACATTCATGAACTCATCCACAGTTCTGACTAAAAGAAAAAAAAGATAAAAAAAAAAAGAGAAAATTTCTTTCCAACAAGCTACGTAGGGACATACCAGATGTTGCAGTGATTTTAGCTATTAAAAAACCTGTTAACCATGTACGATATTTAAAATAGGCCTATTTTGATGTGTTGCCTATTATACAGATACACAAAACACTTTTTGGAGGCCTCAGTTACAAGTGGCAGAGCTTTCTGTGTATAATTTGTCTAAATAATTTGTCTAATAAAATTGTTTTCTAAACTTGCGTTTCCTCCTGTTCAATTGCTGAGTGCTGTGGGATTTTTAGCCTATGGCAAGGTAATGTACTCATGGATTTGCTGCACTGCCACTGAAGGGTTTTAGCCCATGGAGATGGGATGAGCTCCTCAGGCTGCTGTGAGTCGGCTCAGTGAAGAGCATCTATGGAAAACACCAAGGTTTACCATGCTTATTAATGGCAGGCTTAGATTTCAGAGAGCATTTAGGAACAGCATTTTGGAGAATAAGTTTAGAGTTCCTTAGCACTGATATGTATGGGACATGGTTTTTAGAAATACTGCATCCCACCTCCATCCGTTTTAATATAATGTTTTAGTATAATGGCCATGCTCCAAGGTATTTTCTTGGAGCATGGCCATTATTTTTATAGAAACACTTTTTGCCATCTTTATTTGCACAGAGGTTAATTTTCTCTGATACTAGACATACATTGCCTAAAACAAAAGTTTTAGTGTGAGAGAAGCCCATATTTCATTCATGATCGCTTTCTCAAACTTTAAGTTTCATTAACATTTTAAACTAATGACCAAGTCATTAGCAAGCTGTGCTGTAATAACATCAGCCATGAAAATATAACTTGCAGCATCCAAAGTTTGTCTCCTGGCTTTTTACATTCAGTGTATTTTATTCATTTAAATAATCTTTGTGACCTGTTACAATTTTCTATTAAGCTTAGCAGGCATTCAGGGGATCATTCACCTAAATAGAGGCACAGGGACTGTGTCCCTATCACACTCACAGACACACCTCTCTAGAGCCAGGTAGTTTTACAAATATGACAGATGTACTCTCTATAATGGGCTACATCATGGTGAACCCTACGTGACACTTCCCTTTCTTTACAGCAAATTCCAGGGAAGTGATAGTGTTAAAGACTGTCAAGCGTTTCTGCTGCAGTAGCTGCACTGGAGATACAAGCCAGCTGTTTATAAAGATGAGTTGTTTGCTGCAGATACCATGTTTGGATGGTATCTGCAGTTATATGACCTTTTTGAGATACCAGCTACAAACAAAATGTGAGTACACGTTTATCTGATTTCAAAGAGTCACCTAGAAAGATGTTTCTATTGACCAGCAGTGAATACCTAGAGATAAATAGTTCTGCTGAGCCAACCAAGTGAATGATTGCAGCCCTGACGGACACAGCTGCAGCATGACCAGTGCCAAAGTCCCCTGTGTCTCCCTCTTGACTTCACCAAAAAAAGTGCTAGGATTGTTTCCCTGAACAAATCAGATTTTTTAGAGTATCTTTTTATTTTCCTTTCCTACCTAGGTAGGATGCTATGAAGTGATGAGAACATCCTTTCTGTGGACACTCGCTGGGTCATTGCAGCTCACTGGAGGTTAATGCCCCCAAAAAGTTTAATTTCTTAACTCTGCTCAAAGCTTATGACATGAAAAGTAAACCAGCTTTCTTTGTGCATGCTCATGGCTGTAGCTAACAAAAAAAATAGTCTCCAAAACAACAAAGGCATCACACCAACACAGCCCTGCTTTAACCATTTTTCTCTCAGTACTAATGAATGTTTCCTCTTCACTCTGCAGAGCTGTTTTGAAATAAATGTCAAAACCAAGTCTCTCCCCCTTAATCTAAGTCACAAACAAAATTTTTGGTAAATACTGGGACATGAACACATGCATCCACGTGTCACATCAACAGCAGTGGGCAGCTGTGAAGACATCATCACAATCTATCAGCTTCTTATATCTCACCCAAGGCATCATTCATGAGGTCAGAAATAGAAGCCTCCAAAGAAGGTCAGAGCAGGGGAAGTGATTCATAGCTTAACAAATTCCTAAACATAAAAAATTTTACCAATGCATCAAAATTGCAGGAACCAAGAGCTTAATTTAGAAAGAAAATACTTTTCAAGAGGTGTAGTTATAAAAATAAATATACTACCTGTCAAGACTTACAAAATCTGTGCCCCCCAGTCCTATTCATCACAGTGGTGTAAAACTTTGTGTGTACTACAGAATCTATTTCTGTAACATTCATCAAAAAAAAATGGAAAACTAAACTGTCAAGTCATTAACTACTGTACTCTGGGTCACACAGGAAACGTGAGGCAGAAGGAAGAATTCAGCATCTCAAAACCAGTTCACTGCTGTAAGGGGAAAACCAAATCTTTCTGGGATCAATAACTGCCATATCAGTGGAAAACGACAGCTATATGCAGCCCAGCAAGCACAGGACACTCTTTCCACCATGACATCACAGCTCAGTGCTTCTGTAGCTAATAATTCCTACCAGCACTAGTAAGGCCAACATGTTTTTCAGTGCATGATTATTTTCCCCCTTTCTTAAAAAAAAAAGTAAACATTTGTGTCCCATTCATCATTCTAAGGGGGTGATGCACACTGCCAAAACAAAAGTTAACAACAACTTTATTTGCAAATCCAGCTATCACTCATTAAAAGGCTGACCCTCCAAATCAAAATAAAGAGTTAAAAGGCAAGCCTGTTAATTAATGAAAGGTTTTAGGAGTGCATGAGGCAGTCATCAAGCTCCTGAAGTAACCACTCAGCTGCAGGTGCTTCCCTGGGTTGCTCTCCTGGCCCCTGCAGCATCTGATGTGGCAGTAAAGTAAATGAGAGCTGTTCAGGGTTTGTGTGGCCAGATTTTGGCAGTGGGGGGGTGGCAGGGGTGGGGGGCTACAAGGATGGCTTCTGTGAGAAGCTGCCCTAAGCTTCCTCCATGTCTGAGAGACCCCATGACAGCCAGCTCCAAGAGGGACCTGCCGCTGCACAACTTATGGTGTTAGTGCCTCAGGGATAACAGAGTTAATAAGGGAAAAATGTTACTGCCCAGCTGAGAGAGGGTGAGAATGGGTGAAAGAAACAGCCCTGCAGACCGTCAGTCAGGCAGAAAAAGGGGGAGGAGGTGCTCCAGCCACTGGAGCAGAGATTCCCCTGCAGCCAGTGGTGAAGCCCATGGTGAGGCAGCTGTGCCCCTGCAGCCCATGGAGGTCCAAGGTGGAGCAGAGATCCACCTGCAGCCTGTGGAGAACAGCACGGCAGAGCAGGTGCATGCCCAAGGGAATGCTGTGGGGAAGCACATGCTGGAGCAGACTCCTGGCAGGTTCTGTCAGGAGAAAGGAGCCATGGAGAGAGGAGCCCATGCTGGAGCAGGTTTGCTGGCAGGACTTGTGACATTGCAGGGGACTCACACTCCCAGGACATTGCAGGGGACTCACACTCCCAGGAGCAGTCTGTTCCTGGGAGACTGCACACCATGGAAGGGACACATGCTGGAGGAGCTCATGAAGATGGGGAGGGACCCTACACTGGAGTATGGGAAGAGTGTGAGGAGTGCTGCCTTGAGGAGGAAGGAGCAGCAGAGACAATATGTCATGAACTGACCCCAGCCCCTATTCCTGGTCCCTCTGGGCTACTGAGGGGCAGGAAGGTAGAGAAAATCTGGAGCAAAGTTAAGCCCAGGAATAAAGGAGGGGTGCGTGGAGAGAAGATATTTTAAGATCTGGGTTTATTTCTCATTACCCTACTGTGATCTGATTGGACGTCAGTTATATTTATCTTCCCCTGAGTCGAGTCTGTTTTGCCAACAATGGTAATGGGTGGGTGATTTTCCCTGTCCATATCCCAACCCCTGAGCCTTTCATTATATTTTCTCTCCCCTGTCCAGCTGAGGAAGAGGAGAGATGGAGCAGCTTTGGTGGGCACCAGGCGCCCAGGCAGGTACAGCCTCTGTGAGGTGTAGCAGGCAGGTTTGCTTTCACAGCCCCACAAGTGCCTCATGTTACAGCCCCCCAGGTGAGCACTCAGTGCCAGGCTCTGAGCCACTGCTCTCTCTGCTTCAGCTGCTTGTGTGCACCCCCCTCCACCTCCACTGGGACCCCAGCACCAGAGCCCTGGTGGGCTATGGAGAACAGGAGGAGAAAGGAAACAAGGATTTATTTCATGGCAAAAATCTCTCAAGACACACACACACACACACACGCGTAATTTGAGGTTTTCACGCCTGGCTGCCCAATAGGTCAGCTGAGCTTTGCCTGACCTTTCCCTCCTTGTGGGGCTGCAGCAGCAGCTTTGGTACAGGGGGTGCAGTATGCCCGTCCACCACACTACTACTCCTGGACTGGAAATATCATGCCCTCCTTCTACATATAGGAAAATGCTTCACATGAATCTAATTTGTTGTCACCACCCAAAGAAAGACTCAGAGATGTCACTTACTCCCCTAGATTGCAGAGGGACCCTCTTTTCCCACTTGGCACAGCCAGAAGATCCTGACACAAGCATTTTTACTGGGAGTGAGAAGGTGGTAAATATTATACAACCGCTAGAAATTGAAAAGCATGGCTGGGAAAAAAAAAAACCACACCTTTTTTTTGTGGGTTGTGTGTTACATTTGCTGCACTCTGCCAGTCTCGCTCATGTCCCTGTCAAGTGCCAGGAAAAAAAAAAAAGGAGGAGCGGCCATTGTGAGTGTATTGTAACCCTGCCACCGCTGGTACGCTTGCCTTTCTCCCCCACTGGCCAGGGACATGCTTCTTCACACACACAGTGGGGAGGTCTTGTTTGGTTTTGAATATTTCCTGGATATGAATATTCACTGTGGACCACAATAAGAGTAATCACAGCTGACCCATGTTGCTACTAATTAATTCTTTTGCTTACACACGGGGAACGGGAGAAAGAAAGCAAATACTGTGAACAAAGCTAATAATGTGGTTACTTGCTACTGCTTCTATCTGACACATTTTTAAGGAATGGTCTCTGTGGCATGACAGCAAACACAGCAAGAAATTGATGTAGTGTAACAGGAAAGCATGTTACTTTATGAAACAGTGCTCAGGCAACACTGGAATAGTTTGTCTTGCTCTAACTTTTACAGACCTTTCTGAATCATATCTGCTGTTGCTTGGATTGGTTTTATGTCTCCCCAGGTTTAGGAGACTGCAGATGAAGTTTTCTTACCTCCTCCCTGCCAACAAAACAGAATTCCATAAACCCCTTTCTATGATTCAAAAATTATCCGATCAGCCTATCTATGCAATACAGAAAGTAGAGCTGATATGGGACACAGGGAGCTTTGGTTTTTTTTACATCAAGATAAAAGATAGGTAGAAGTAGAGGGGATACACCTGCAAATCTGCCTTTCGAAAGACACGTTTATTGTCTTCAATAAATATTACTGCAGTCTTCACTTTTTAAGACTTTCCACATCGTCTGACAAATGTAGGTCTATCCATATGTGTATTAAGTCTGCTGTGTCTTACATGAGTTGTTTGACAAGAGAAAACATATCCATAAATATTCCCAAACATTTATTCCATAAGTACTGACACACAGAAGCAGATTTTCTTTCCAANCCCGGGCGGTGGCGCTGCGGCACCGCCTCCTGCTCCCTCACGGCGGCAGCGGCCGGGCCGCGCTCGGTGCCGCTGGTGCCTCGACGGGACCGGCGGCTCTTGTCGCCGAAAAGTGCCCCGGGGGCGCCGGCAGTGGCCTTGCGGCTCCCCCTCGCCAGGCGCTCGCCATCCCCCCTCACGGGGCTGCCGTTCCGGGGCAGGGGAGGGGGGAGCGCGGAGCCGGGCGCGGCCGCGGTGGTCCCGCGGCGGCGGGGAGCGCCATTTCCCGGGAAACGGGGCGGGCCGCGCCGCTATGCCGCCGGGATAATGGCGGGGGCCAGCGCCCTGTCACCTCTTGTGTGCGCTTTCCAAAGAGGAGCCCGGGCGTGGCGAATGGGACACAGACCGCCATTGTGCCGGCGACACTTTAATCGCCCACACCTACAATATTCAACCTGCTGCCGGCAGCGGGGCAGCCCCGGGGCGCACACCCCATCCGAGGGGACCGGGTGGTGGCCTCGCCGCCGTCTCACCAGGCCCTTTGGAGGCACCTTCAGTGCCGTGGTGTGGGCTCGGCCAGCCCGGCTGGGCAGCGGTGCCCACCGAGCACCACCAGAGCAGGAGCCCCGAGCCTGGGGGACCTGTCCCGCTGGGAGAGGTGGGAGAGAAATGCCCTCGTGTCCATCCCAGGCGGCTGTGGCAGGGCACTCGCGGAGCCGTGGAGGCATCAGGGTTTTGTTCAGCAAAGCAGCTTTGGCTGGACATTACTTGTGTGTTGCTTTCCCATGGACGTCACCTCGTGCTCTCACTGGGGTGTGAAGGCACAGAGGCCTATGGCACAGATAATTCCTCCTAGTGTGGATGCAACACCTGTGCTGAAACAAGAGGTGGGGGTTTCTGCTTCATGAACCAGGCAGGGTGGGATGCTGGTTACTCTTGCCATCCCTCCCTCCAAAACTGAGCCACTCGGGTTCTCACCGAGCTCATCTGTGACCCCTGTGACATGAGAGCCATACACCCTCATCAGCAGGCCATCAGCTGTGTCTAGCTTCACCTCCTGCCTCAAGAGAACTCTTGCTCACTGCAGATGAATGCTAGGATTCGCTCTTTGGGAATTTCTGAAACTTTCATGGAGGTCGAATCATCCTGCATACCTTAAAAATAGAAATGCTTGTAAGTCTCCCTCCCTCTCCAGAGCAATCAGCTCTGCAGCTCAGGGCTGTGCCAGAGGTACAGGCCTTGCTGCAGTCAGGGTTTTGCAAGCCTATTGCCGCAGGACAGCTGCTTCCCAGGAGCTACAGGACTGCAGCTGAGCATTGCTGCTGGAACAAAACCCATGAGGACACTGTCACAGGCACTGCAAGCAATGCTCTGCTGAAGCTGTCTGATGTCTAACAGACTGGGAAGAGTCTTCTGCATGGCTTGGAATTTTGAAGTGCCCCTAAAACTTAATTCTCTTTAATGCTTAATTTTTGTGTATGTCTTTCTCTCTTAACTCCATGAAGGAAAAAAAAAAAAAAAAAAGGAATGGTTCTGCTTTTATAACCAGTAGAAATTCTTAAGACATCCCAATTTACAAGGTAGGGGACCAGCTGAACATTTCTTCGGAAAGAAATTTCTTCTTTCACAGCTTTTCACAGGGGTAGTTCCTGAAAGCTCTGTTGGTGCTGTGTTGTGTTGGAAATTGATTGTTTCTAGAAGCCCTGTGCTGTTTGCTCTCAGGGATTAAAGGAGAGGATTTCCCATGAATGGCAAGGTAGTATTTTTTCTTGGCTGACAAGGTTTTCTTGGGGAAATACTCATCTCTTAGGGATTGATGTGGGATGCTGATCAGTACCAGACTGTGTCCATTCACTTCATTTTCTCCCCTTAGAAGGACCACTGTTCTCCACATTGTTTTGACTTCAATGACTGTAAATATTTACTCTCCACATTTTAGGAACCTTCCCGCCTCAGGAGACCCGCAAAGGTTCAGATTCCAGGCTGCCATTTCCACAGCTAAGAAACCTCCTTCAGGGACTGGGCTGCCTGATTGCCAAGAGCTTTGTGGGTGATGGATGCGAGAAGAGCAGATCAAAGGCCCGGTACAATTGAAGCAGCCCCCTATGCTCCCAGGTTACTGCTCAAGTAATGCTGCTGTTGAGAGGCAAGGCACACTGTTTCANTTTTTTTTACATCAAGATAAAAGATAGGTAGAAGTAGAGGGGATACACCTGCAAATCTGCCTTTCGAAAGACACGTTTATTGTCTTCAATAAATATTACTGCAGTCTTCACTTTTTAAGACTTTCCACATCGTCTGACAAATGTAGGTCTATCCATATGTGTATTAAGTCTGCTGTGTCTTACATGAGTTGTTTGACAAGAGAAAACATATCCATAAATATTCCCAAACATTTATTCCATAAGTACTGACACACAGAAGCAGATTTTCTTTCCAAAACTTACAGCGAGTAAATTATTACTCATGGCATTACAGACAAAGGGTTTATTATCCACGGCATACAGTAATTCGCTGGAGTGTATAAATAGAAATTAACCCGGAGCAGAGACACGAATTTCTATTTCACGGGGTGACGCCGCGTGAGGAAGTGGCAGGTGTGGTGCATTCGCGGGCCCATCTCCATCCATTGCCACGCACTTCATCTGCCCGAGTGAATGCTGCGCACTTGCCAAAAAAAA